>VSDK01014032.1:288938-354878 GCA_009767595.1 Symbiodinium kawagutii
CTACTCTTCTCTTCTCTACTTTTCTCTGAGCTACTTTTCTCTTCTCTACTTTTCTCTGAGCTTCTCTTCTCTTCTCTACTTTTCTCTGAGCTACTCTTCTCTTCTCTAGTCTTCTCTGAGCTACTCTTCTCTTCTCTACTCTTCCCTATGCAAATCTCTTCTCTTCTCTACTCTTCTCTGAGCTACTCTTCTCTTCTCTACTTTTCTCTGAGCTACTCTCTTCTCTTCTCTACTTTTCTCTGAGCTACTCTTCTCTTCTCTACTTTTCTCTGAGCTACTCTTCTCTTCTCTACTCTTCTCTGAGCTACTTTTCTCTTCTCTACTCTTCCCTATGCAATTCTCTTCTCTTCTCTACTCTTCCCTATGCAAATCTCTTCTCTTCTCTACTTTTCTCTGAGCTACTCTTCTCTTCTCTACTCTTCTCTGAGCTACTCTTCTCTTCTCTACTCTTCCCTATGCAAATCTCTTCTCTTCTCTACTTTTCTCTGAGCTACTTTTCTCATCTCTACTTTTCTCTAAGCTATTCTTCTCTTCTCTACTTTTCTCTTCTCGACTCTTTGCTTCTCTACTCTTCTCTTCTCTACTTTTCTCTTCTCTACTTTTCTCTTCTCTACTTTTCTCTGAGCTACTCTTCTCTTCTCTACTTTTCTCTTCTCTACTCTTCTCTTTTCTACTCTTCTCTGAGCTACTCTTCTCTTCTCTTTTTTTTTTACTAATCTCTTCTCTACTCTTCTCTGAGCTACTCTTCTTCTCTACTCTTCTCTGAGCTACTCTTCTTCTCTACTTTTCTCTGAGCTACTCTTCTCTTCTCTTCTCTACTTTTCTCTGAGCTACTCTTCTCTTCTCTACTCTTCTCTGAGCTACTCTTCTCTTCTCTACTTTTCTCTGACCTACTTTTCTCTAAGCTACTTTTCTCTATTTTTCTCTGCGCTACTCTTCTCTTCTCTTTTCTAGCTCATCCGTAACTCGGAGTTTCTCTATGAAACTTCCTTTGACTAAATCTACTAGAATCTACTAAGAGTTCCTACTAGAATCTACTAGAATCTACTAAGAGTTCCTACTAGAATCTACTAGAATCTACAAAGAGCTCCTACTAGAATCTACTCGAATCTTCCAAGAGTTCCTACTAGAATCTACTAGAATCTACTAAGAGTTCCTACTAGAATCTACTCGAATCTACTCAGAGTTCCTACTAGAACCTACTAGAATCTACCAAGAGTTCCTACTAGAATCTACTAAGAGCTCCTACTAGAATCTACAAAGAGTTCCTACTAGAATCTACTAGAATCTACCAAGAGTTCCTACTAGAACCTACTAGAATCTACAAAGAGTTCCTACTAGAATCTACCAAGAGTTCCTACTAGAATCTACTAGAATCTACCAAGAGTTCCTACTAAATCTACTAGAATCTACAAAGAGTTCCTACTAGAATCTACTAGAATCTACAAAGAGTTCCTACTAGAATCTACTAGAATCTACTAAGAGTTCCTACTAGAACCTACTAGAATCTACTAAGAGTTCCTACTAGAACTTGGTTCATGTTGATTTGCAGTTGGCCTGTGGCTTCCCAACATGTTTTGTTCCAACGGAGATGGCTTCCAGTTCTGGCGCAACGTGGTGCAGCACTGTGCAACTGCCGACCAGGCACCGCTTGGAGGTGCTGGACAAGTACCAGCGCTTGAAGAAGGGACGGTTGGCGGAAGCCAAGGGCCCAGTACCTCAGCCCAGTTCATGGCCAGCGAGTGGCAGCCCCCAAGCAGGTGATGGTAGATCGTTCTCTGAGGAAATAAACGCTGTTCGATGGGCATAAGGGGTAACATTTGGGGGTTCAGTAGGTGGGGGAAGAGATTAAGCAGCTATAGTTTGCTGTTGTTCATTGTCCCGGGTTCTTCCCCACGAGGAAGTGTACAACCTATTGTCGTCGCTGTGGGAGGCAACCTTTTGACCATTAGATGTATTCGTGTCAGCCAAGAATGGCAAGTAACATTGGCCGTCGGGACTGGTAAGATATCAATGTTTACGTGCTGCCAGTGATTGACAGGGTGCATCTATGTAGTACTAGCTATTGCACTTGCATATTTGTTCATTTTACATTAGCGATGTGGTGTGATCACTGCAAATGGACAGGCCATATTGTTTTTAAGCCTTGCATGTCTCCTCGACGAGCACTAAGCAGATACTTCTAGCATTTTGTGGGTTCTGAGTCAGCGTTTTGTAAACAAATTGTTGGCAATATACAAAAATGTTCGAAGTGAAGAAACGCGGCCACACGTAATTGTTTGGGGATTATCCGTTCCAGCCCTGATGCAAGGGCCTTTTCTTTGGAGAATGCCTTCGCAGCCATCACTGTTCCAGCCCATCTTGGGCACTGTCAACTGAAGGGGATACTTCTCGCTGGGCTTTGCGCTTTGGTTGGGGCCTGGGGCCTTGTTGAAGGCCGCCGGTAAGCCGGCCCTGCCAAGGCACCCAAGAAGAATGCCGAAGTGGTTCAGGCGACCTGCTCGGGCCGATGTCGGACAGTGAGATGGGGACCCTGGGATGTCGCCCACGACGCGTCGCAGTTCAGATTTGGGGTGCCTTATTCCTGTGGCCATAGTATTGAGCAAGCTGGCTTGGATACTTGGTGGTCATATAGTTATTATATAATATATCGAGATCAATTGAAGGCCGTGGGAGTATCGAGAACTTGTTGCTCCTCATGCTTGATTGAGCTCCCATACCTATCCCTATTCGCCAGTGGTCGCACCATTTGAACTGACTGCATCAGGCGACACACGTGCCTACGCGGTGTTAGGTGTGTTTTCCATTTTTTGTTTCCGGGAGCATTTTGAATAGACCTTTTAACATTGTACCTTTTCTTGATGACAAGCGTGGGGTATCCAATTCATGGACCTGGACGGAGCAACACCAAACAGGTCGGAAACCAACCAAGTGGGGGGTTTAGCAACAAAATCAGGAAAAGAAATATCAGGAATACCACAGGGCCAATTACCCACTAACTATCCACTACTAGTACCCTTCTCTCAACCAGCTGAAACACCACGGAGGCACACTACCGCGAGGATTTGGGGCGCAACATCAAGCAACAGCTTAGAGGGAATCATATACATATATATATATATATGGCAGATGGGCGTTGTTCAACATAGGGGACCCAAAAAATGGTTGGTTTATTGGATTTATTAATTACCTGCAATTGTTGATTTTGGATGATTTGGGAAAAAAATCGGGGTGTCCCTGTTTTGAGAAAGCACCATTTGATTGCCCTGTCACACATTTCTGGATACATTGATAGCTGAGTAGGTAAACAAACAAATAGCTAGACATTTACTAGACATTTACTCATCATTTTTCAATAGACAACTGACCAACCGTCACGTTTGGAGATCGGATAGGCATTTCTTCAAGGCTCATGATTTGTTTTCATCCGATTCGCAGGAGTTCAGCAAGGTTCCTTTCGCTGAACCCGCGTCCCCTGGTGGTGAAACGGACGCAGGGGGCTGCTCGGGAGCTCACGGGTCAGCTGCACCACAGGAGCTTGAAGTGCACATAGATCATAGGTGTGCTGGAAAGTAGGTGAGCACTGACAGTTGTGTTTTTCCATCCTACTTCTGAATCAACTTGACCAAAGCCAATTGTCCAAAGAGGACACCAATGATTGATCATTTCAGGTAGCTTAAACATCATAAACACACACATAAGCACATGTATTTTTACTTTTTGGTATGCGTTGTGTATACTCAACATACCTATCATAGTAGACCCCTGATCTCCCATGGAAAAGGTGACCTCCCAGTGCCCCAGCTGCAAGGTATTTGCAGGGTTTCAAGTCGCCTTACTTCAACGAGACCCACGTGAAGCTTCGCCAGGAGGCGCGCAAGTTCTTCTGCGGGGATGCTTGGTGACGGGTAGGTGCTGGGGGCTTGATCTGGTGGTGGTGGTGGTGGCGGTGGTGGTGGTTGACCTTTTTTGTTGTTGGGCGTTTACTGGTTTATCTATGCATATGTTCTTTTGATCCTTGTCCTAGGTTTCTTAATGGTTAGTCGAAATTCCAGTAGGGCACAGCGGGAGGCTGGCCACAAGGGAACAGGTTAGAGCTGTACGGACCTGAAGGCCTTGGAGACATGAGTCAACGGAAGAACCACCACGTAGTTGCTGTGTATTCAACAAAGCAAGAGCACCAGCACCCATGCGTCATAGCCGCCCAATAATGAAGACCCTACTGTCAGGCACAGAATGCCGGAACGCTCAGGAAGCTAATCAGCTGGGGGTAGTCAGAGCGTCAAATGGGAGCCGTTTTCAAAGGCTTTGGTGCTCACTGGCTGGAACCGAAACTTCAGAAAACAGGAAACACTTTCGAGCATCCACGTTTTCTGATTTGAAAATTGAAAAGTTTCCATTTAATGAGTCGGCGGTGGGTCCAGGGCAGCCCAAGCAGTGAACCATTCCCTCAAATGACCAGTTACTGGGTACGGGAACTTCGGGGAGGTGAACAATCATTGATCAGCTTGGGATTATGGGTAGCGACATGTAGCGACCCGAGACCATATAAGTAGTCATCCTGGTTAGTCGGGCAAGGTCGCTGCCCTGGGTTGACAAATGATCACCACTGCCTGTGAACCCTTGTTGTTGTTGCACCCCACCCTATTACGGTCGCTTGCTTTGGTTCACCGAGATGGTTGTTGCCACTGATTAATAGCCGTGATCTGATGGAAATTCTTGGCTTATTGTAGGCTATTACATTGCGGTTTATCATGGCCATGGTGATTGGTGATTTTCTTTACTGTTCAAAACCTGTACCATTTTATGAATGGAAGCTGCTGGCTGTATGCGAATTAGAATTACAACCACATATTGGTACAAGAATTCCTGTATGTCCCTGGCTAAGTCATATTGATCCATCAAGCATTCTTCAGTCACTGACCATCATAGACCATTATCGACCAAGGCTAGCACCATGCTCTCACCATGATTTAAGCAGCCCAAAATATCCATCAACATCCATCCTTTGACTCACCATTCATTAGCCTTCATCAGCCACCATGAGCCATCAGCATCCATGAGCACCAAACCATAACTTAACCCTCGCCGTGAAGGCTCCATGACCATGAACCCTCACAAGCCGCCATGAACGCACGTGCGCCGCCAAGGAAAGCATGGAGGAGGCCCTGGAGTGCGAAGCCAAATCCAGTGCGCCCAGCAAGGCCATGCGCAAGCGCATGGGAGAGCTGGGTGCCTGGGCGGCGCGCGCCAGGGGCGTTTCGTTGGGCCGGGGAATGAACTCATCATGGAGTTGGTCATGATGACAGCTAGCTATGGGTCAATATTAACCAACCAATAAGGGGGGATAATCAACAATCAATCATAGGGAAACCAATGGCTTACACAATGATGAACTTTAAACGTTGGGTAACTACAGGCTTAATGAGGGCTAAAAACAGAAGCGAAAGGCGTTTACGACCGTGATGTGAATTCAGTGCCATCAAGCGTTTAGAACTCACATGATGGCTAAAGATGGTAACTATAGGCTTAGTGTTGGTTAAGATTTTTGGTAAATGATCACTGGTTAATTTGTGTTGGTTTAATGATTACTGGTTGACAACGATTGCAGGTTGATTTTTGGTGGTTCAATGGTGCTGGTTAAATGGTCGTCAACTAATGGTCAGCTGATGGATCAATGGTAGCTCAACCGGTGGCAAACTGATAGGTAAATCGTAGTTGAATGATGGTTCTGTAGATAGTCATCAGTGGTGGTCAAATGGTGGTTAAATGTTCAAATTGTGGCAAAGAAAGCTTAATCAAACAGAATGATCGCTAAGCAGCTGCTGGGTTTGTTGGCTGGTGTCTTGTTTGAGCTTTGATTCACGGTTGGAGCTTCTTTTTGTGCTTTAGATTTTGTAAAAGAACCCATGAGAAGACACACGGTAAACTCAATTCACCTTTCTATGCACCAAGTTACGAGACAAAATCAGGTACTTAATGCTTTACAGACTGCAAGGACGTAGCCAACAGCCCATGATCCATACATACTAATTATCATCTATTCTTGGGGAGCTACACTATTTTTCAGCATCTTTTAGCACTAAACCGACCATACCTGCGGAGCTTCCCCCATGGCTTCCCTCCGGTTCACCGTGACCGATGGCTCAGGACTGGTAGCCATGGTGCAGGGCCCGGGTCCTCATCTCAAGATCCCTTCCAGCCTTTGCGGTGGCGTTGTGAAGCCGGAGGAGTTGCCCAGCGATGTGACCGGCGTGAGATATGGGGGTGCATTAATGGTTAGTGGCTATTATAGTAACAAGGGGAGAATAACCAACAGTGGCGAAAGTGGGGGGGGTCTTGAAAGAGTTGGTTGATTAGTACAACGGTTTTATGGGGGATTGTAACGGTAAATAGGGGATCATCACCAACAATAAGGGCGAAACAACTACAGAATGGTGGTTTCTTTAAATAACGGGATCCCTAAAAACGGTTCGTTTATCATTACAAATGGTTTAGAAAGCGGGGTGATGTTTGGGGTATTGAGAAACAATCATATACCCAAACATGGTGGTACAGATGTCAGATATCATCAAGAAATTGGTGGCACAAGAGCTAGTTGTCATGAAGCTAGGGATCGGATGTAGCTGTTATCACCCAGCACCGGGTAGGGCCTCTGGCCACCGCACTGGTGCCACTGGGCAGCCCTCGCGCCCGACCGAGGTTCACCTACTTCCACGAGATGGTCGTCCAGGAGGAGCGCTGCCGCACCATGTGCCCCGGCTACGAGGACGGCTTGGATGGCGCCTGTTCCATCGGTCTCCCTGTGCTGCTGAAGCTTGGACGGAGACGTGAAGTCAGCGCCGCAACGTCACTGTGGACGGTTGATGATGGTTGGTGATGGGTGATGATGGTTAATGATGGTTAATAATGGATGAAATGTCGATTGCTAATGATTAGTGATGGATATGACGGGTGATGAGTGGTGAATTGCGGGTTGGTGAGCTGAATTGATGAGTAATGATGGTAGCGGGCAGCGGTTGATGGTGAACCCATGGGCGACCTGTCGCTGCGAACCAGGGAATGCTTCAGGGCCAGGTTGCAGCCCCTGAGCTGTGCCGCCAGGGCTTCCCAGGCCTCATGGCCGGCGCATTCCCGTGGTCCGCATGGATTCTCAGGGTGCGGCACAGCTCGACTCGTTGCAGGAGTCATCCTATAGAAATCATCGCCAGGCGGTCATGATTTCAGCTATGTCTTCACCACTACAGTCACTACAGATTACTATACAGATAACTACAGTTTCAATCATATAAGGAGCTGTGTGTTTCAGATGCTGAGCGCCTTTGTTGGTTGCTATTGCCAGCAAGTTGGAGGTAGGTCGTGGGGGGGCCCCTCCCTGTCAGCTGCTAATTCTTCTCCCATGCAACACTGCAGCTGCTGCTTGCATTGTTTGAGTAGTTTTGATGTTCGTTTGATTGTCATTTTCATTTTGTACTGGGCACTATTAACAAATGGTTGGTTGACTAATATTTCTCATAGGGGTAAGTTTAATAAACATGTTTTGCAGACTAATGTTTGTTCATTATTAGTTTAATTTTCTTTTGGAAGCAACGGGTTAGTCTAATTTGGCTCTAGTTGAATTTAGCAATTTGAGGTGTCAGTTCGACTGTTTGTATTCCATGTTGGTCTTCAATATGACATCATGTTCGTCGTCATCATCATGATCATCATGATCATCATCATCGTCGTCGTCGTCGTCATCATCATCATCATCATCATCATCGTCGTCGTCGTCTTCATCATCATCGTCGTCGTCATCATCATCGTCGTCGTCGTCGTCGTCATCATCATCATCATAACCATTATCACAACCAGTATCATCATTTTTGTTCTTTATCATCATCACCCTTATCATGATCATGCTCACGTGCAGCATCGTGGTAAACCATGAGGGCATTTGCGCAATAGGATTCATTGTTTTTCACGTCGTCGGGTTTTGTGGTTTGATTATGTTGGTACCCTTTGTGCTTGTGTGTGCGAACGCTCGGTCATAGCTATTGTGTTTTCTGTCTTGGGATTACTTCCTTCTAAAAGACTACCAGTAGAAAGATTCCAGTCCAGCACACAGGATGAAATTCCCAATCATACACGTTCCAGACACGCCACTATATCCCAGAAGGGGCCACAGTCAACTGACGGAAGTGTGCTTCTTCTTTTTTGACAGCGATTTCTCATTGAGTGGTAAAGCCTTTTGCATGGCTGGTGATTGTTTTCAAGAGGTAGCTTATTCACGCGGATGGTCGGTCTTTGTTGCCTGTTTTTTTTCCGATTAGTATGACCATTCTAATGCCAGCTGGCACATGGGTTCAGGAAATACGGTTCGGACTGGATGAAGAACGAGGTGGTTCCACCCATCATCATGGGGGATCAGACAGTTGATGCTCGGATGCAAGAATCAGCCATGGCTGTACCGGTGCTTGAGGGGTGCCACCATGGCTGTTGCCATTTCCATGGCGTATAGTGCATATCTCACGGTGTGCCATGAGCCTCACTTTGCCTCCAAATACACCCCCTTTAAAAGGCAACCATGGAGGTCCTGGACCAGCGAACCATGGCTTCAACCAGCCACCGCCCCATGACCATGGCACCAGCCACCGGCCCATGAAGATCCCTGTAGCTGCGCTCAGGTCCTGTCCATCACTGAAGCTTTCGCGGGCAGCGATGTGGCGGGCCTGCGCACCACCGCCGTCTTGGACGCCTCGGGGGAGAACTACATCGTCAACGGCACCAAGAAGTGGATCACCGGTGGCATGCACCTGGGCCATGAAGATCTCCATGGCGCCTTGGGCACCTCAGGGCGGGCCCTGTCGTGCCATAGGAACTCGGTCAGGTTGACCACGACTGACCCGTGCAGTTTGATGCAGACAACTCATAAGATGTGCCCTTCACAATGGCATGCCATGGTCGTTCAAGCTCACCCTCACAGGTTCACATCCCCAGCTTCCAGGTATGCGGACTGGTTCGTGACCGCGGTGCGTACCGGCAAGCCCGGGGCTGGCGGCATCTCCATGATGCTGATCCCCAGGTCCGATGCCGTGCAGACCAAAATCATGAAGAGCAAATACTCCAGCGCTGTGCCTGGGCTCGAGGAAGCAACTCCTGTGATCTGTGAAGTCATAGGAGTTGCTTTTTCAGTAGCAGCCATGTATCATGGTGAGCGTTTGGTTGTGAGCGCTTTGGCTGATTGGTTTGGTGCATGATTGTTTGGTACATAATATGTGAACTACATATAGCAATGATATGTTGAGATATATTTGTTCAGTGTCATTCAGTGTGTGTATACGGAGCTAGAGCATTGGGCCTGACATGGCTTTGCCATGCTTTGCTCTCTGGAACTCTCGGATTGCTTGGCAGTTTCCGAACAAAAACTGGCCCCAACAACGCTACAACAACTTGGGATCCCTAAGGGTTGGCAATGCCGCAGTGATGCAGCCACATGTTCTGCTAAACAGCCAAATGGTTGCTTGGGGCAAGAATCGCGGAATATGAACCCTGAAAACTGCTCTTGTTCAAGACTTGGATTCAATCCAAGCAACCAGCCAAGATATGTTTTTCTTTGGGGCCTCCTGCGTGGACCATTCAAGCGACACTTGGAAGTGGCAAGGGTTGGAACAGAACTGACTTGCCTAGGCAGGCACTGCCTATGTGACCTACGAGAACTGCATTGTGCCCAAGAAGTACCTCATTGGAACCGAAAACAAAGGCCAGAAGTGTTGGCATAGCAGCCTTTGGCGGGGTCCGCATCATGCTACAGCTATCTTAAAAGTCGTTCACTCATCAAAATGTGAGAGGCAACGGATTGCGATGCGACATTGGCCCGATGAAGCATCAAGCTAAATCAAGCTACGCCCAAGTGCCAGGGTTTTCCATCCAGATGAAATCCAACAAACCACTGGACTCGCAAGGAATAGCCGCGAAAGGATACCCTCCTCTTGAGATTGGTGAGGTAATCAGTGCCTCATGTCATAGTAATGTGGGCTCACCCCACCGCCCACGCCCCTGGATCTTGCCGAAGCCCTTGAAACCACCACCAACTCCCAAAATGGTAGATCAAGACACCGCCCCCAGTGTGGCCTGGTAAATTGCCAATAAGGTTTATGAACGTGGATCTCCCATTACCACTGCTGATGCTGAGAGGTTTCCAAATCATCATGTCCAACTTCAACCACGAGCGTTGGATGATCACGGTGGTGTGCATCCAACGAGCACGCATTTGCACGGAGGAGCGTGGCAAAACATGGCAGAGCTGGGACTTGATATGCTTGGATAAGTAGAGCTGATTGAAGTTAATTGTTCCGAAAGCTGTTGTAATGATTGACTGTGAGGTGGTGAAGTATATCCAAGTTGTTTTTTTTCCAATGCCCATTAAATCGATCTATATCGATGTATGCTGTTTAGTTTAAGGCTACCTCTAAGTTGTAGCTGTACTGATTACACCATTTCCCATCGCGGATCCCAATCTCCCTTCATTACCACCGGAAGTCGAAACTCAAACTGACCGGCTGTCGATTGGTGCTGGGAATGATCTATCCAGGGAGAAGTTCTCCCTCAATGGCACCCTGATGGCCCGATGATGGATCGATCTCCAAGGGCTCCATGGCGCTGACTCGGCCCCAGGAGACCTTTAAGTGGGCCATGCAGCGCAAGGTCTTTGGCAAACCTTTGATCGAACAGCCAGTGATTCGAGAGAAGTTGGCACAGATGCTTGGGCCTGGCAAGGGCAGGGGCCAATCCCCAAGCCTGGGTGAATCATGTGGCAATAGGGCAATAGCACGTGATAGCTATGTTGGTCAACATATGGTATGGTTGGGCCACTCATATGCCATGCATCGAATGACTTGGATGATGAATTTGCCACATGAATCACTTGTTGAAACATCCATGAAGGTATGCCATCCTGTCACCCTACATGGAAGCCGGTGATTCAGAAGACCTCCATGTCAGGATACTAGGCTTGCCTTTGGAATATCAATTCCACCCACACGAATTATTCTGAATGTCCGCATTCACATCAGCACTTCACTTGGAGCGCATGCATGATTAATTAATCAATCATATAAACTCAAGTCAAGGTTCCTATTCATGCTGGCAGTTCAAGGTATCATGCTGGCAGTGACTCGGCCCAGCAGACACAGGTGATGCCTGCATGCCCTATATTTGCGTTGGACTTTTGATCGGAAATGATGGACGTGGGGGATTCCCAAGATAGAGGTACCCCAAAAATTGATGGTTTACTATAATGAATTGTTAGTATTGGGTCCCTATTTTGAGAAACCCCCATTTGGGTACTTGGACTGCCAATAACAATACCAGGGCCATTGCTTACCATCTCAGCCGTGTCCACGTTCTCCTTTACCTATTCCATTATCTTGAGTCGTTGGATGTCCCTATTTATGTTTTTGGCACATGAAACAAGATGTTTGTTCGTGTTTGTTTCTAGTGACCGAGGCACCTCTACTGTACCTCTATGCAAGTGCAGGTGAAGATAGCTACAGGTGTTGAAGAAATCAGTAGTCCTCAACCCTTGGAAAATCGGTCAAGATCAACCACACCAAGATTGAGTGTACTGATGTGCTCAGTTCTACTCAGATGTGCCCAGCTAAGTGGTAACAATCAGCATGGTCATAGGGGTTCATCCAGGTACCTTATAGGGTTTATAGCCATGGCTTCACCGGCCCCGGCCCCTCCCGAGGATGTTCGCTGGAGTGGAAACCTGCACCCAGATGCTCTATGTGCCTGGGACGTGGGAGAGCTATCCAGCGAGGTTTGTGGCGAAGGTTGGGTTGACTAATGGCTAGATATGTTTTACATTTGTATGTATGTATGCATGTAAATATAGTATATATATATATATGTTTTTTTTGATTTAAATATGTAAAACACATAATTTAATACATTCTAATATTCGTATATATATATATATAGATATATTTATTGAAAATTTTGGGCCAACAGCTCGCCCTCAGCCATAGCTGAACCTTCGGGATGGCGATGGAGAGATGGAGAGAGATATGTTTTTAATTTTCGTATTTATACATTTATTTTTTGAGGAGGGGGTTAACTCATATAGCTGGCGGGCACAGTCCCCTAACAGCAGTCAAAGTCAAAAAAAGGTTAACTCATACAACATGGTTAACAATGGTCATTAATACATATATTGTATAGTGTTAACTGATTCTTGTTTATATTATATATATAAATATATTGGTAAAAAATGTGATCAATTTTGGCCAGTGATGGGCAATTGAAAGTGGTCAATGTTGTCAACCGTGCAGTGATTCAGAACAGGCAAATGGCAACCCAGCAGTACCAACTACATGAGTTGAGTATGGTTTGTTGAACTGTTGAACCTTGCCGTGCATAAGCATGATGATGACTGTCACTACTGCTTCGTCAAACTCTATGGGCAGGCCGTCGTCTTGATTCAAAACTATACCCTTTGATCGTTTCATCCAAGGAGTGCCATTGAAACGCGCTCGAAACTCATGCTTCCATGGCATTTTCGTTTGTAGCAATGCTAGCAATGGGACTTGAGACAGAATGTTGCAACAAATCCAAGGTCAAAGTGACCAAGAACTGTCAGTTAGTTCGTTTATAACCCACCTAAGTATACTTATATCTCTTCCCTAACTGGTAGTTACCCTAGCTACAACCTAAGTTAACTAACTGGGGGGTACCACTCTGTGTCTTTGGCGACTCCCAGGACATCACCTACAACATGATCTCCATGGGTTCTCAAGGAGCAGAGGTTGGAGCACGCATCGCCTTGCTGAAATACCAATCCACACGTTGCTCAGCGTCAAGTGGAAATGGCTACGGGTCAATATTTACCGAACAATTTCATGGTGGATATTAACCAACAATGATAGGAACAACAATAAATGCGAACTTAGGACAGAACCATGGTTAATGATGATAAATGGGTATGGGTCAATATTAACCATCAATATTAAGCAACAATGATAGGAAAAACAATGGTTAATGATGGGAAACCAGGGGTGGGTTTTGACCCACTGCCACATGTTTGCTCAGTGGGCAGTAAACCAGATGGGGTCAATGGCACAGAGCAAAACACAGTTCATGTCAATTCATGCCAGCAGGCTTCCCTATAGGGTTCATGGATTATGGACTGCACTGTGGCTTCCTTGATCCCTGGTGGCATTGAAAAAAAACATGTTGAAACATGTTGGTGGGATGATGTACCGACACAATCATTGATGCATTTTTGTGTGTGTGATTTTGCATGGACATGGCTAATCCCACAGTTTGTTGGTTGCAGCAGATTTGAACCGTGGTGACAAGTTCTCGTGGTTTATCAGGGTAGGAGGTTTTATCATTTTAGGGGAGTTTGTCACATACCCAGAACCCTCCATGTATGCTATATTTCCCCCCCCCTCGATTCAGAGGTCGATGTTGGTAAATATGGCATACATGGAGGATTTGGGACAATGTTTCCTGCAAATGAGTGTTGTTCCATTTGTCGCCATGTTTCCTCCAAAATGGTATATTGGGCCGCCCATCCTCAATGGACAACCCCATACATTCACCATAACATGCGTGCGACCGGAGCCACTTCAGCATCCCTGGTGAAGTGCTTCTTCTACTCATATCCATGAGTTGTTATCGGTAATCATTAACCAAGCTGGGCATATGGTCCACATATATCACTATCACTACAGTCCTTTGAAGCAATCATCACAATGAGGTCAGTTCACCCTTAGTCCCCCTGCTTCATCATCAACCACTAGAAGTTTCCTATATTTTTGCTGGTGACCCCCATGAGTTTGTTGGTAGCCGCCCTGACCCACCTGGGAAGCAGCAACCATCACCCAGCTCCGGGGTTGCTGGGCTTCGGCCATGGCGTGGCTTCCAGGTATGAACCACTTGGTGGCAGACAACGCGGTCCAAGTCTTCGGGGGCCGTGGAGTTACCCAGACGGGGATGGGACGTGTGGTGGAGGCCCCGTGGGGCGATGGCGTTGCAGGGCGGTGATGGGCCCTCGGACCTGTGTCCCCCCTTGGGGGGGTCCCCCTTGGAAGCTCAAGATGTCGCCCTTGAGGGGCAACGAGACCCTCCCCCCCAGCGACCAACAAGGCTGATTTTCGGTTCCTGTGCATTTGGCATTTTTGAATGGAATGAGATAGAAGCAGGGACGCTAGAAATAGAGAGACGGAAGATAGATGGATAGATGAATTGGTAGGTACATGGGTGGAAGGATCGGTTAAAAAAATAGATACATAGAAAGAATAGATAGACACTTCTAAAGATAGATATATCAACAAAAGATGTAAGTAGGATTTGACTTGCTGAGGTTCGACCAAACTAGATGAGATGATCGATAGCAATATAAATTGATGGCTTTATTGATTGAGCCATTGATCAGATTCGTGTATTTAAGATAGACACGGAGACAGGTATCAAGACAGATGCCGTAGAGAGGCAGGCACTTGTAGGCAGACAGGACAGACCAGAAAGGTTGGCTGGTGATTGAATGCTGGATGGACTGATGATTTGAACTGCATACATACAATGCAGGATATGTGTGTAGTTGTTCCCAGGTCAAACAAGTTTTGCATCAACTTGCACTGTGGCTTGCCTGTGCGGACGCATGGGTTAGATGCGTAGTAGTGTGATCAGTGGCGTGTTTCTGTCCAGGTCTTTTCCCGCATGTACAAGATCCCAGCTGTCTACGGAGGCAGTGAAGAAATCATGGCCGATTTGGCGGTTCGTACGGCCATCAAGGGCTATCCCAAGACAGCCAGGCTCTAAACGGCTTGCTGCAACAGCTACGGCCCAGCCTTACCACGGGGACCGACTTGGGGTCGGGGACGTGGGGGGTGTCGGCCTTGATTTTGGGAGCTGTTGGTTCCCGTTTCGATGTGGGGCAAGGCAGCCAGGAAGTCAACCGAGAAAAGCGTAGGCTGCTGATGTGCAAATGAAACCATTTAGTTTTTAGGCATGCCAACAGACATGGATTCTTGTTTGCGTGCCATTTGCCTCATCTCTAGTAGTCGTTCCCCGCAGGCAGCGGAAAAAAAGAGACGGGCTGCTCCTGGGTTTGCCGGTCTGCTAGCACAAAGCTGTACCATTGCCACTCTCCACAGAGGGTGTAAGGGATGGAAAAACCAAGTGCGTAGAACTAGGAGGGCTCTGACCAAAGCCCTTCCTGGTTTGTAGCTGCCAGTTTTACATCTCTCTGCACAAAAAATGGAAATGGAATCCCAAAGTCACTGTATGAAATGAGATTTTCAGATGCCGTGAGGTGCAAAAGAGGGCAACCGGATGTCCAGCCATCCTGCTAACACCAAGGCAACATCGAGCCGAACCAGGTGGCATGCAGCAGCTTAATCAGCGCATGTGAGAAGGGCAGCCAATGGCAGATGGCCCTTTTAATTCTGAATCAGATGCCTGCCCTGCATGTGGCATGGCTTTCCAATGAACTTGTTGAGGCGCTTGGAGGAGAAACCAAGTTTTCAGGTCTCTTACAAGGTGGCGGCGTGTTTTTCTTTCCTTGTGGGTGAGTTAACCCATTCGTCATGTGGTCATGAGTTTTTCCTCGCTCGCGCCATAATCAGTACGGATTTTTTTCGGGATGGCACAGCCTGAAATCGGTTTGGGATGACAGCTCAGTGAGTTTGATCTATTCAGTGGCAGAGTTGTAGCCAGTTGAAGCTTTTCACGGTCGATGCATTGTCGAGTGGAAGCTTGGAGAACCTACAAGTGCATCAGAATATGGGCATGGGCCATGAGTCATAACCAACCATCCAACAATCCCAACCAAGTTTTGACCCGCGGCCATTTATATAAAAGCAGCTATTGTGGTTATGTCCCTCTGTTGTTCTCAGTCATTCTTGCAATCGGCTTTTATTTTTCCGAGATCCTTAGACTAGTAACCAACGGTAGGTACACTAATTCTCTTTGAAAGTTTAATGCTGGGCTGGGGCTTTTGAATGCACGGCTAAAGCACGTAAGTTTTTAGCTTACCCATCAGTCGACTGAAATTGAAAGCTCAACCAAAGCACAATATCTACCCACCAAATCAGATTGCGTCTCTTGGTGCTTGGCCACTTCCGAACGTCACTTGCCTTCATGTCACTTGCCACAAGCGTTGAGCTGCAGGTTTTCCGCCATCCAAGGTCCCCTTTGACCACTTCAGCTACAGTGCTTGCATTTCAGCCTGCCGCGGTCACTGGACTGTGGCCCTGACCCTGCTCAGCGCCATGAATGCCCGCGAGTTGCGGGCGAACGAGGTCACCTACAATGCAGCAATCAGCGCTATCAGCTCCCGTGGCAGGTGCATCACTGAGTTGGTTCTGACGATGGGGTCGTGGCATCCGCGCACCTCCCAGCCATCTGAAATCTGGCTATGGGTCAATATTAACCAACCAACTAATAGGTCAATTTCCACCAAGAATGATGGGGAAAATAATGGTTAACAGGGGGGAACCAGGGGTACAGGGTTTTGACCCACTGCCATCTACTGGCTGAAATTGTGAAGGCTCCAAATTTGGGGTGCCTTCTGGATAGTCCTATGGAAAAAAACTTGGGACCAACAGCAGTATGAGACAAAATATATGTCAAGTCAAAATTGGTACTTGCGCGATGTAGCAGACAGTTGTGTATGGTATGTGTTTAGCATGTCATGTTTTTGAAAGTTGTTTGTTGATTTGAACTACTGCAATAAACAAGGCTTGACATTTTTATATATAATTAAATGTGCACCTCTTTTCACCAGATAGTCCTGCCTATATACCACTACCACGATGCGCCCACACAATCACAATAGCGATTTCATTCTCGCATGCTACTGGGATGCGAAGTGAAAATGTTTCAAAATCATCCTAGCGAGTGGACATAAATGGAAACGCGTTTCCCAGGCATTCAGCATGGATATGGAAGACAGCAATTTGTGGAAATCAGGTTGGCTATACAGTTTCGACATGACAGTATCAAGAATCAGTTTTGAGTAAGTTGCCAGCTTGTTTAAACACGCTAAAAATCTATGTTGATGCTGAGCACCTACAATATGATATTGATGTGTTTTTTCCGCCCATGCTGCATCTCATTCCCTCATGTGTTGCCAGGCTGATCGTTTCTGGTGGACCCTCGAACTGACCCCTTCAGCTACCATAAAAACAACGATAGGAATCCCACATCAAAGCAGAACGACCACTGCATCCAATGCAGCACAGGGATGTGTTTTTCACATCACGGCATGTGTGCTCGAGCTGGACCGACGCTCGTCACCACTCATAGCTAAGGTGGGACTTGGCAGTGGTGCTGTTCGAGGAGATGTTACAATCGCAGCTTTGTCCTGGACTCATGACGCAAAACGCCTTCCTGACTGTCGCTTGGCAGATTGAAGCCACCTGGACAGGACGACTCTGTACCTACCCTTGCCCTCGTGCCGTCAGTAAGTTATCCCATCAATTTGGCATTTGCGCATTGTTGGATGATCGAGTGGATGCTTGATGCCTTGTGGTTCGAACAATCGATCTTCCCGCTGTTCCCCCAAAACATTTCTGCGGTAGTGATCTTGTGATTGTGAAAATTCAGGGATGTAAGGAGGCCTCGCTGAGTGAAGTTGCAAGTATTGAACATCAATTCAACGCACCGTACGCACGTTGGCATCTCACATCCCGCATCAGCGTGGGAGTCTTTAAGAGATACTTGCCGACATTTGAGCTATGTGCCATGGGGACACCACTTGACCAAGAAATGCCAAGCGGTTTGCGCTGGGTTGAACCTGCCTGTTCTTCTTGGCCGGTGCAAGGCCTTGGGTAGCGGTGACGCCTGGGAGCATGCACTGCGTTTCTTTGGACCCTCAGCTGCGACTTGGGGTGAGCTCATGAGATATGATGGGAGGTGCTCAGGAAGCAAATTGGTGAAGCGGAGGTTCCATTTTACTTTTGAATGGTTTGAATGGACAGGTGCTCTGCCAGACTCAGATGTACACATCCACGGCTGCTGGTCCCAGCTGGCCAGGACAAATCAGATCTCCTGACGTTGTAACCTGCTCTGCAGCCATCAGTGCCTGCGAAGGAGCTGGCAGTTTTGTGCCGCTTGAAACACGCCTTTAACAGCAGAAATGGCTACAGAAGTCGTGCTTCCAACAAAAGTGGGGAATGCTTCCAACAGGTTGAAGGGTTCCTTTCATTTCGGCAAAATCTCCCGGCCAAAGGCATGAAATTCACCCAGGATGAAGCGTTACATGGGGTGATGGCTGGGCATGTTTCTAAACATTTCCCGGGCCACGGCTTGCTGAAATCTTGGGCTTCTCTATGATTTGGTCACTGTTTTGGCAGGAGGAAGTCTGTGGCAACATGCTTTGCTTCTTCTTTTCGAGATGCCTCAGATGTCTTTACAAGCAAATGAAATCTGTGCCGTGGCATTTGTCGGTTGGTGGGTTATCAGGTGTTGGTGTGCGTGTGTGTGTGTGCATTGCATTATGTTAGCTGCTGGTCTCGTTTCCTGGCAACTCCCCCAAGCGTTTATTAGCATATCTTGAGTTGCGCAGGTAGAGTTGAAAACATGGCGAAGGGCGATAGAGAGAGAGACTGGGGCGTTGCCTACACTGCTTGCTGCAATAAACAACGAGACATGTGGAAAGAACTCCCCCGGGAGATTCAGAAAGTTGGGTATGGGTCATTACTAATGACCAATACCCTCCTGTAAACTAGCCTCGCAATGCCTGGCAATATCCGGATATGAAAACTCCACCATTTGTAGCTGATTTCCCAGGGCTTCCCCAACAAAAATGTTGATTTCCATTGCCAGCGCCATTTCACCTCTTTTTCTGAGGGCGCCACGCCTTCTTGTGGTTCTGACAGCTATAATCTTCATTCGCATTGCCTAGTGTCACCATTGCCAGGTTAGTTTACCAGATTCGCACACGGGCAAAGCCCACAGACCGTCAGCAAAATGCAAAGTGGACAGTCGGTTTACGAAATGGATGGATAGATATTCCAACAGTTCGACTATTCGTTTCCGGGATGTGAACAGGCAGGGGTACCCTCGCCCCACAGCCCTATTAAGATTCACTTCTTTAACGAGACCCCATGCTCTGGGTCACATGTCGTCCAAACCAGTAGCGATGATCACATCAGATTAGATCATGATGCGTCACATGAATGTGCATTTGGGGTTTCATTACCCTGACTGGTTTTGGGATTGCTGTAGATGATGGATTTATCATGTATCCTGCATCCACTAAAAAAATCACAGTTTAAACAGGGGATCTATAAGCCACCAGGGAATCGCTATAACTTCAAACGACTGGTTGATTCCCTCTTCTATGTGAACATCTTCTTGTGGGGGAACGGTAACCGCAAATGATTTCTATTGGCCGAGTGTGTGCTGGGGCACGTGGAGACAGTTACTACCAATATTTCCAGGGACCCCTGAAACTCTCCTGCGTGTTTCCTATGAAGCAAAGGGGCATTGAAAATGTGACCCACCAGCTGAGAGCTGCAACTGATGATTGTGCTTTGCTCAGACTCACTTGCCGCTGCACATGGTGCACATCACTGAGGCTTTGGTGCGAGCATCAGTGCCTGCGAGAAAGGTACCTGGACGGTGAATTTGAGCAGCGCTGAATGACGGACATTCGCAGTGTGGCAAACGATGATCAACAATCATGATGAAGAATTGCTGATAGAATCGCATGCACATAGCTCATAGCCATAGACATTTTCTAGTTGATGTGAAACCCTCGGTGAACAAGATGTATATGCATGCAAAGTCCTCGAGCAGATCGAATCACCAACAATGCAGGCAAACGATTGAAACGTGGGAAATGTTGCTCCATTTAGCACTGTTTAATATGAGTTATCATTTTAAAAAGTTATCATATCTTATGATAAAACTGAAACGGACCCCTATGAACGATGCTAGATGACCATCCCATATTGACCACTCTGATTTCGGACGAGTCCAGGGCGCCGTACCGATGATGATCGCACACATCGACCATATGACCATTGGGAATTCCCATTGCTTCCTCCCACGTACAATGAACCAGCTGCTTGACCATGCAGCCACTTGTTGGTTGCCTACACCCGCAAGCTCCGTGACTTAACATGATAGCAGGACGCCACTATTAGCCAGCTGATCCCCAGCCCTGCACAGCTGAAGCTCACCGAAACTTTCGCAAGCACCCTTTGAGTTGACCACACTATTGCCCGCTATTAACCATTGCAAAGCATCAACTCCCCGTGGTACCTCGAAGCGCTGAAGCTTTCGCAGGAGCTCAATGGTCGTGGGCCTTGCAACTTCTGGAGCTCATGCAGCGAGAGGACATGCAGCTGGATGACCCTTGGCTGCCAAGAGAAGCGTTGGAGCAGCTACCGGCAACGCGCGAGCTTTCATCCCGGTTCATTTAGTGGCTCACAAGGGTTGATAGAGTCATGGCGGGTAGAAGATGCAGAGAACATCTTGGTTTCTTTGGCAAAGTGTTTTTGTCGAATATGGCATAGCGTGTGCCACTAAAGTAGTTTGGCCCAAAGCGCAATGACAGAAAGATAGCGACATTCAGCAAGCCATACACAGGCTGGAACCACTTGCCCGACGGGGAGCATTCTATACATAAAATAAATATTATATATATATATATATTCATGCATGTATACCCTTTGAATATGTATGTATAGTTACCCCCATGAACGAGAGAGCCTCTACCACTTGTCGATGGCGGTCAACAGATTGGCAGAGCTCGTGATAGCTCGTGGCTGCCAAAACCGCAGTACAGCGTAGCAAAGCGATCCGAAACCACAGGAGCCCACAAATCGCCCCAAACCTCCAGAAACACCAAGTAGTTCCCCAATATGGTTCAGCCCGAGGTGGACAATCACTGGTTCATATTGTTTCATAAGTAAGAACGGAAGACGATCCAGGAGAACACAGCAACCAACTAGCAGCAATGGTGAATCGGCTGCTCGTGCCTGGGAATGTATTCACGGTGAGAGCACGACTACTAAGTTGACCCGTTGGATAAGAATCGTCATGAAGAACAGCAAATGATCAGCCCAAACCTTTCGGCCCTGCGCTTCAGCAAGAGGGTCTGAAAAGAAACTTCCCAAAAAACAATACAACAGCGAAACATTAATCTCATTATTTTACTTTGCGATTTGAATTTGTCATCCGCATATAGTCACAAACGTGACTGTGCGGTATGACCGCATGTTGCTCGCCTTTGCCTCTGGCAGTCTCACTCGAGATGGCGATGGAGAGAGAGGGAGAGAGAGAGAGAGAGAGAGCGAAACATTATTCAACTGGTAGGGCTGGGCTGGAACAGGGTCAGTGACCTGATAGCGATGGAGAGGGAGATTATTGAATAGATCATTGACAATCATTAATGATAGTAGATCCTGGATTCATAACCATTCATAACCATCATATGGTGGTTTCTCAAAATAGGGAGCCCATGGGAGCCCTAAGAATGGCTGGTTTATTACTATAGATAGTTAATAATGGATGGTTTGGGGGTACCCCGCGGTACCCCTATCTTGAGAAGCCACCATATAACTGAGATTTTCTTCTAAAGGCTTCAGCCAGAGATTCTCTCAGGAGACTTCGTTGAACGCGGCCATCAGTGCGTGTGAAGTCTGCGGTCATCACCAGAAAGGATTGGCGTTGCTCGCCTTGGACGTGAGCCTTGGCCAGCTAAGCGCTTGCAAGCGCAACCGCTGGAAGATGTTGGAAGATGTTGGATGTTAGGACCCTGGGATTCAGGTCAACCAATGGCGCTCCGGACCCCTCTGGACGAGCGCCCGCCTTGTTTTTTCCCTAGTGCCACAGCCATGCGTTGTCGTCCTCAATTTTGAGGAAACTCTTTGGGTTCGCTCCCATCTGTCCACGTCTGGCTTCTCTGTACATTCGCAAGGCGCGCGGCACTTGCGCCAAGCCAGGCTTCTGGGATACGAACCTAGTGCAAAAATTGTCAAGTCAACATCAAACCTATGGATTTGAACCACTACACACTATTTGATGGCTGCGGACCCTCAAACATGGTGCATGAACACAGAAGTCTGAACGCGACCATGATGCGTGACAACGATTGTCAACATGCCCCACCCAACCCCATCCCCCAGACCCTAACCCACAACGAAGCAAGATGCTGTGACGGGTGCAAGAACCTCAAGAACGTCAGACCTCATGCATGAACACCGAAGTCTGAACGTGACCATGATGCGTGACAACGAACGTCAACATGCCCCACCCAACCCCATCCCCCAGACCCAAACATGCGACGTCTAAAGATGCTGTGACGGGTGCAAGAACCTCAAGAACGTCAGACCTCATGCATGAACACCGAAGTCTGAACGTGACCATGATGCGTGACAACGAACGTCAACATGCCCCACCCAACCCCATCCCCAGACCCAAACATGCGACGTCTACGAAACCCTGCGCGCAGTGTGGTAAAATGCACATAAACGCGCTGTTACAAGCAGAATTACACATGCAAAAACGCTCGTCCAGAGGGGTCCGGAGCCACCAATGGAGTGCCAAGAGATTTCTGGAGGTGAAACTGTTGTTGAAAGCAGGTAAAGGCTTGACATCATTGGCAGTGGATGGTGCCTTGATCGCGTTTTTGCAGATGATTTTGTTTGTCAACACTGTCCCAAGTATCATTCAACAATTTATGGTATTGCCTTGTTGGTTGGTCATTTAGTTGGATATTCCTGTTTGGTTGGTGGAGTCACCAGCCATTGCGCATGGGCACAGGGATTCAGAATTTGTCAACCATAGGACCGCAGCACACCTGGCATCCATGCTAGCCTTCATGGAGAACGTAGACGTGGTTGACATGTCCTCAGCAGGCAATTCTGGGCGAAGGCTAACGGCTAACACAACTATAGTCACTTTGGATCAGCAGAAGTTGTTTGTCACTATTGACTATTGACTGCTATTTTTTTCACTATGTAACTACTGTAGGTGATCAACCATCAAACACTTGGTTAGTAAATAGGTTAAGTTCCATGCTTGTTCCCTATTGAGCACACCTGATCGTGAACATGTTTAGCCACTATCACTATAAATTAAGCACTATGAACCTCCATGGTATTCATTGCTAAATGGCATGCACCCCACATCGTTGTCTCAGGTTACTTCAGTTCAGGCCTTTCAGTACATGATAAGTGTGTCATTTCTTTGTTTAAAGGTCTCGGGGCCACTTGCGCTCTGCAGTGATTTCTGGGGTATGGCACAACATGGCACAACTACCATCCTGCATTGGAGCTCCTAATTTGGATCTCTCGCTGCATGCTTCAACACGAAGTTCTTGGGAACTTGTGACCGGGTGCATCCATACATCCATGCACATACAAACATTATGTTGTGCTCCCATCCGTTCCGTTCCGCTCCATTATGTTACAGGGTTTTTGCAGATACATACATTTACATACATTTACTGTATATCTCTTTAGTGATTCACATATTGTCACATTTTTTTGCATATACAGTTGGTTTTCCCGATAGATGGTTGAACACACAAAAGGTAATTACGTTAAACTCACAAAAGATACACGCACAGAATATATTCAGATGTTAAAAAGCTATATACTTGAAATAAAAGCAAAATGAACAGACACATCTTGGCATGTAGAATTTCAAAATGTATGTATACACATTTTTAGATTCATCAGCAACCCACACACGTATACACACGTGTGCACATGAGATGCGCAGATGCTGCGCTACAGGGGTCGCTCGTGCACGTCATATCTGTGGGCCCTGGCCCGGCTTCAAGTGCAAGAGCCATCTGTGATCCATGCAGCCCTGGTGGAGGTGGCCGCACTGGAGACCCAAGGATGGAGATGAATAATGGTAACCCAGGATTAATATAAACCCCTGGTTGATCAATTAGGGGGGTCACCATTTTAAAGGGAAATCAAGGCTTTTGGGGGATACCCCCTATTAATCAACCAGGGGTTTATTAATCCTGGGTAGGCATGAACCAAGGAAATGATTCTGGATCATTGTGATGATTAATGACCCAGGATCAGGATATGAATGGTATTGAATGGTTATTAATAGTGATGAATGGGTGATACACCAAGGATGTTGACGAATGGTGATTCATGGTGATTTTCATTAGGAATGTTTTTTGATTTTACACCGTCATTCGAGGGTTATGTTTAATGGATACGTTTTACCGGTTATCAGTCAGAAGAATTGTCACTTCAATGGGGACGCATCATCAACAAGAATGGCTATTGACTGCTGCAAAATCTGTTTCAAGGTTGTTAGGAATCATTGTGTATTAGAAAGTTATTGTGGGAATGGCCATTTATGTGGTTGTTTATAATGTTGACAGTGATGTTTGAGAATGGGCAACCGTGCTTAAGAGTGCTTGTCCTGAATGGTAAGTAACTGTTGGCAATGATCAGGAATCCCTGATGATGCTTGATGATGATGGTTTATGTTTCGCGACAGGACTCAAGTGGACAAGTGCAGCCCCATAGTGATTGGACAACTGTCATGATTGTTATTCTTGACGACCGGGATCTGAAATGAACTGACTCAAAGGAAGGACTTCTGCCCGTCGTCATTTTTGTTGATGTCAGTATTTTCCCACTCTTAACCAACTATGTATCATCCAACCATAGGCTATGTTGTGTACAGTTGCCATCAGCTACTTGTGATTGTGGTTGCCATCAGCGTAATCAAACGACTTTTTTAAAAGACTTTTTAATGGAATCTGGTTGTTTAAAAAGGTCACTATTAACCAAAAACCTATTTTTCAAGCACTTTTTTAATCTGTTCTTAATGTGGTCACTATTTGGTTCCAGTTGCCATCAGCTACTCCAACCAGTCATATTCATCTCATCGGAGTCTGCCGCACCTGCCACTCGACTCAGCCCGGCTCGTTCAGGCACTTCTTGAACTCAAGGGGCTGAAGGCAGCCGCCACTGCGACTCTTGGTGCTTTTAAGTGGCAAAAAGACTGATGTTTTCCTCATTTCTGATGAACAAATGGTGGTTGACTATTATTTTTCACTGGGGTTGAAATCACCAACCAGGTATTGTTTGCTTGTTTTGTTGGTGAACCTATCTACGAACCCATCCATGGAATTTAACTGAGATCAGAGGCCCAATTTGTTGCAGGAAAGCATGCATACATGATATACACGTGATGTATGCCTGATATCTGTCCTTACCCACTCGTGATGCATGTGTGTAAAGTTACTTATTTGTTTCTGAATTAGTATTTTAATCAATGAACCCATCTATTCCTGGACCTTCCATTGATACACAAATTTTTGCTCAATTGCCTGTTGATCATTCTCGAGCGTTTTTGGGTCAAACGTGCCAAAACGTGCAAACTCGTGCAAATGCGAGCAGTTTTGGTCAAGAGCTTCACCGACCGGCCGCCAACAGCAATCTAGGCCCAGGAGAGACATATACTTGGCTTTATCAACTAGAAATTTCTATGGAACCAAAGTGTAACTCAAATATAGCAGGGTTTTTGACCAACAACCAAGTCTAGCCCAAGTCGGTGCCACAGCCGCAGCCAGAGCCATTTGAAGATGGCAGATGTGCAGGCGCTTTACCACTTGGCCTTGGTTGCAGTGGTGGGTGGTGCTCTGTACTGGGCATGACTGGTAGTGGATACTTCCATAGATGCATGATCAAGCATCATCCTGAGATCTTCTAGATCAGATCGTGTATTTGGCACGGTAGGGGTGCTGACCACATGATCTCTAATCTCCAAGGGTAATGGCTCCAGAATTTCATAGATATGCTGGACAGATTCTTCCCTGCTCACTTGGCCAAGCAGGAAAACCCCAGCTCAATTAAGAAACCAATCATTGATTGCCAGCCTTTTGACAGGAATTCCATGTTCTATAGCTTTGACATGTGGGGCTTTACACCTTGATCCACTCCACCTTTTCCAAGCACTTTGTTCGCCCAACACCAATGCCTGACCAATTGAGAATCCCAGCCGCTTGTTGCTGACCTGTTGCCAGGCATGAGGACTGGCCACGTTTCTCCTTTGCATCTCTTGGGAGGTGCGCTCACCGGCTGAGCAGCTGGAAGGAAGATGAATGATGGGACCGCAATGGGGATTCACTTTGAGCAATTTCAACATGTGGTTAAACTGTTCACCTTGGGTACCTCCACTCCCACCTAAGGAGCAGGAGTCTATCAGTTGATATGGTTGTAATTTGTGCAGAGTAATATGTGGCTCATTTTTATGGTACCCATAGCCAACCCTGATACTTGCATCCTAAATGATTTTGAGTGATCCTGCATATGGTGTAATTTTGGTTATTTGGGTCTGAGACACTAGAAGGGCCACATACCAATTTGAACACTTAATTACAAGGGGCCCAAATCAATCCCAGCATTCAGTTGCTTGCTACATATGGCATCCGTGTCAGCTCACGCTTGGTTCAAGCATACGTGTGTAAGAGGACCGGCTTCAAGCAATGACCGATCTTGCTGTGGCATGGGAGAAGGAAGCGGAGATGCGACGTCGAGCGTTTCAGTTCCAACTTGTCATTTGGCATAACTTCTCAAAATATAAATCTGATCGTTCTGGTTTAAGTTTGAATACCCACAAACAAATTTGAATGGTTACCAACCCCACAGATCAAGCACCCTGAAGTATTTAATTTTTGACATGGCTAAGCTCAGGTGAACACTGGTGGGAAACCAGGTATCAACAGGGACACCATTGACCTCAATGAGCCGTTGCTGGAGCCCTTGATCAAGTACTTGGGAACACGTATTGGGGTCGAGGTGATTTCCTTCCAAATTGAAGAGCTCTATCAGCTGCTCAAAGTTCCTATCTCCAGTCACTGGGATAAACTTATAGTATATTTTCAATCAGCTGCATGTTCTTGTAATACCATTTGGGTCCAACAGTTGTTTAAACCTTGTACCTTGTCAACTTATAAGGAGCGACCTTGGGCACTCAGTCGTGGATGGTGAAGCGTGTGTTGTCAAGCTTCAACCGGGCAGCTGGGAGACCACACAGGCCAAGGTCTTTGGTTATCAGAAGATTGATGACGGTTGCTGGTATCCCTATCCCTGAGCAAGCTGCACGGCATGGTCGATCCAATGAACCTAGTGATGATGAGAGTTCATCCTATGATTCAGACAGTAGTGATGAAGATGTCGGACCGGCTCAACCCACTTCTGGTCCCAAATCGGCAGCTCCAGTCCTTGTGCCATCAAAGGCGCCAGTGCAGCACCAGCCTGTCCAGGAACAGACTAGCTCATCAGGTGCCAAAGAAAGCTCAGGGGCTAGGGTCCCTGTGGAATCTGTGGCTTCACCTGGAACTTTGGATTATCAAGTACCATTTTTGATTTGGGGTTATGAGCACAGATAAGTTTTGGGGACTACCTGTTTTTTTAATCGCAGTAATTACTTTCAGTTCCATGCGACATCTATCCAGGATCGTCTTTGAAGACCCCATCGCCGATGCCAAAAGGTTCCTTTCCTGAATGCATTAAGTAAAGATTTGCTCTTGTACAATGTTCAATCTGGCAACCCCGTGAGTACACTTTATCTTTTGCACCAATCATGCAGGGAATATAGTTACCTGATATGTTGAGGTGACCCACCTGCTACACCGATCAAGCATTACAAGCATGATCTATCCAATGCCTTTGGCAAGTGGATCTGCAAAGTATGCCATGCGGAACATCGATCCTCGGAAAAGATCGCAATGATTCCTTGCAACCGCACATATGTTGCAAAACTTGCAGAAATCGAATCTTAGCTGGCTTATTATTTTGCACCTTTATAGATTGTGGGAATGGGATGGGGTAGGGTTGGGGTGAGGGGTGGTGTGGGTGGAGCTTGGCCCAAACATGCTGCTCTGAGGAAAAGCTGAAGGTATTGCAAGAGAAGCTTGCAACGATCAATGCTCTTCAGGCTGAGAAGGCAAAGCTAGAAGCTATGCAGGAGGCTGCTCTTGATAAGCAGATTGCCGCACTTGATCCTACCCCAGGTTGCCCCTGTTACTTGACTGATTCTAGGGTTCAAACCGTCATGTTCCAAATGTTAAAATCTAGTGATCTAGTGGTTGAGGTCTGTGTCCTCTCTGGGCCCAACATCTCATACATATGCCCTTTCCATTTGCCTCCTCCCCCAAGGCTTGGACACGGATGAGACTCAGCAATTGGAGGCTGACCCTGGTGTTCTTCAAGTGGTCGAGGAAGCTTTCGCCAAACCCATTTCCAAAAAGCTCAACTTTGCTGATGCTGATGAACAGATTTGGGGGAAAGGTGAGGCTGAGAAGGTGAATGCTGGAGACAAAGCTCCACATGCTAGCAAAGGTGTCCCAGTGGATACCAGCTTCGAGCCTGCAAAGCTTCCAGAGAAGCCAGCTTGCATGGAAACCACCAAGACATCTCCACAGCCCATTCGTCCAGACCAGCAGTTGCAATCAGTGCGCAAGTGCGACAACCCTGAGAACGGCCAAAGCGATGATGAAGAGGATGCCAAGATCGTTGCAGCAGAGAAGAAGAAGGCCACCAAGGCTTTGACCAAGAGGGCTGGGGCTAAAGCCAAAGCCAAAGCCAAAAGCAAAGCAAAGGCCAAAGCGAAGGCCAAAGCGAAGGCAGGTGCAAAAGTGAAAGCTCAGGTGTCAGAGTCCCATGGTGAGACCCCCAAGGATGCTCCAGTGAAGAGGCGATCTAAGAAGAGTAAGATTGCTGAGGATGCTGAAGTGACGGAGTCTGTGAAGAAGACAAAACAGTGTGAGGTGTCAGAGTCCCATGGTGAAATTGCTGAGGATGCTGCATCTACCAAGAGGAAGAAGAGGGTGCCACGGTCCCATGGACCATCTGCGAAGAGGAGGATGCTGAAAAAGACAGATGGCAAGGAAAGTGCCCCAAAGGATTTGGAGGAGGAGGAGGAGGAAAACCCTGTGGATCCTGAGACAGAACAAGCATGGGTAGCAGCACAGGATAGTAGGCGAAAGGCAATGGAGAAGGCAGCTGAGAAGAAGAATGCATCCAAGCCAAAGCAAACGCAGAAGAGAGCACCAAGATCAAAGCCTGACAAGACCAAGGAGGGAGCGGCAAAGAAACGACCATCAAGATCAAAGGCTACTGAGGAGGCCACTGAGTTGACAGAGGCGGAGAAAGCAAAGATGGAAAAGAAGGCCCGATACAGCCGAAGGTCATCTGCCTATCATAAGGCAGTGGCTGCGGCTTTGAAAGAAGGTTTGGATGAGGATGCGGCCAAAGAGAAGGGAAAGGCAGTAGCTCGATCAGTTATCATTTAACTGTTTTTTTTTGGGGTGGGTGTGGAGCAACTTTCCAAGTTGTTTTGGTTGAGGGATGTGGTAGCTTTTTGAGGGTCCAATCGATGGGGAATCTATTTGGGGAGGTCGAAGTCAAAGTACCAATCTAGGGCTAAATGAAATCTGTTGCCAACTAAGGCCTATGCAGCGACCGAGTGATGAGCTAGTCACCTCTTTGAGCTGGCTTCCTCGTGGTGTTTCAAGATGAGCTCTATGATCTGTCAGATCGATCGTATCTACATCACGCCACGTGCTTTTGGGGTTAGCATGCAAAGCATGCCATCCTAGCCATGAAACTGGCTGGGCTTGTGGTCCTTACCACATTCCTATCTTTGTTTGCTTCTAGAGACAACTTTGGCTGGACACAGTCGAGTGGAATCGGGTATGGCAAAAAGATCTGGACATGTCAACCTGGAAGGTGTTCCATGTGACCCCATATTCAAAAGCCAGGTGACAGTGGCCCCAAAACTTGATGGGGTAAGTTGAAGGCAGCCCCCCCCCTACATTAGTTCTTTATCTGATCGGCATAGCAATGATGTGCTTGTTGAGGCAATGGCTAGAGTAGTTAGTTCAGTGCCATGGACACACTACAGCATTGGCCACCTCAAGATTCAGACCTGCTGCTTACCAATTCCAAATCAAACAGATTCAGCTGGTTGCCTTTCTTCAGTCCCCTTTCTTCTTCACTTATAGATCCCTCTGGCCCTCCATGACTCGGTTGTTGCAACGCAGGCCTCTTCGTGCTCCACATCTTGGCCATGGAACGTTGGGCCTGTCGGCAGCTCTCCAGTGGTGGCTGATGTGGCATGTTTGGGATGGGAGTATGGATGAAAACCAATTGAGCACTACATTGTGATGATTCGCTTGACCAAGCATGATTCAAAGGGCTTGCTACTGTTTGGTTGGCTGTCTCATTCCTTTTGATCACCTTCTGTAGCCACAGCATTTTGGCCTAGTTAGCGTGACATTAGTCTTTGGTCGCAATGCCTCTTCCTCGATGGGAGTCCGTTATCCCAAACCTGATCCAAATGAATGCTCCAAAGGCCCATTGTTTATAAAATGCACATCGCAGCTAAGCTTCACATGTATATGCATTCATCGATCACAGTGGATTATGTGCTACAGGTCCTGGTTGGATGTGTCTCAGCCTTACCACCGTGACACTGCCTGGAATGTGTGTGGTCAAAGTGTACTTTCCAATGTGATCATCATCTATGATGCTGCTTAGCTCAGGTGATCTTACTACTATTCACCGACAATGTTGACATGCGCATGCGGACTGAAATGTTTGAGCTGTTCGCTGGAGAGGGAGCAGTATCATCGGTGTTTAGAGCAGCTGGTTTCTCTACGGTAAGCTTTGATCAGAAGTACTCATCGAGACACTGCATGGACTTCCTCAGCGAATCTGGTTTTGCGTGTGCATCCTAGTTGTCAATTCTGTGACATGCTCATTCCAGCACTGCCCCCTGTACCCAATGTGCCCTTTCCCTTTCAAGCCTTGCTGCTCCAGGTTAGCAATGACGTGCATTCTCCAGGAAGGCCCCAACGCTTTCAACCTGGTGGCACCAGACTGTGGAAGCTTCTCAATTGTTAGCCGAGGGACATCCCAAAGAAGCCCTGTGACACCATTGGGACGGGAAGGCTTACCTTTTGTTGGTCGTGGCAATGGTACCATTTCCAGGCAGGGTGCACTGACTACATACCCACAACTTAATTGGATTGATGATCGGTCGATTTATCAATTAAAATATGTACATGGTTGGGGGAATGCGATCTAGTACCACAGGGGAATGGATGTAGCTTTTGAAAGCTAGCATGCTGGTGACACTAGATGGTAAAGCCAAGATGTATTGATGGACACCATCTGTGTTTCAAGTGATCCCAATGAGTCCCTGCTAGGTTGGTTCTCCTGCTGATGTTGATGACAGCGGTTCATGCCATTTGGTGCCTAGAGCAGCCAAAGGGAAGTGAACAAGTGCTACCTCGGCACCCGCGTTTCGAATGGTTGTGCAACCATGTGCTGTACGTGTTTCAGCTGAACTAGCTAGCCTTTAACTGTTGAATGATCCCGATTAACTAAAGTTTTCTGCTGCCCAATCATTATCAATCCATCCTGGACTGGCTTAGGTATGGAAGCAAACGTTCTGGATGGCCCACTTTGGACAAGCCTGTCCAAAACCAACGGTGTTCTGGGGGAGTTCAGAAGCAATCCTTGCTACCCTGGTGCGGAGCCATGTTTTTGGGGAATTAATTTGAATTGGTCTCAAATGCCATGAGTCATGCCAGGATCAAGGACCCCTCACCAAAGATCAAAGGAAGTCGCTCTCTTTGAAAACAACGAGTCAAATCCTCAACTATGTCAAATTTACTTTCATACTTGCATACCATACATTTTCATGGGCCTCTGTTTGAACTGGCACCAAGGGAAATATGAAGATTCAAAAGGAGTCAAGCGCTTTGTAGGGTCCAAAGAAGCTTTGAAGAAAAGTGGGTGGAGGGCTCATTCTTCAATTAACCTTTTCCCTGGGGCCCATCGAAATGCTTACCTTGTTCGCACACTGCAGGGCCTATCCACCTGGCCTTGGACGACATCTTCTCCAAGCATGGCAGCAGTACAAGGACCTGCCACGGGCACCGTTGGGACCAGGGAAGCTACCCTTCGAGGGTTCAACGATGAACTGGGTGAGCAGGTGTTGGGCTCAGTTTTGTGTGGTCCCAACCCCATTTGAGCAAATGGTTTATTTGGTTCTTTTGCCTAAGGTTCTTGCTGATGACCCCCTTCGAGAAACGTTGAGAGCTGCTCATGATCTTCAAGATGCACAGTCTCACTAAAGGCCAACCAATCCTAGGTGACTTAATTTATCTAGCCAAATTCGAAAGATTTCGGTAATATTTCCGAAATGTTGGGACAAAATCGTGCACAATTCGTGCGCAAAACGGGCGCAAAAACCTGTCAAACGGGCGCAAAAACCGTCAAACGGGCGCAAACTCCATTTTGGCCATTTTTGGAATTTTGGACTTTGGATGATTTTGGAATATTATGAGCACTTCACGTAGCTTCACTGGATCAAGTAGCCATGGAAAAGGGTGGTCGTCCAAGTGATCTCCACCTCCGATCTTGTTCAACATTTGGTCAGGGTTTGGAGATGATAGGTGGGCAACAGGAAGGTGTTGATGTGGTAGCTCTTGATGCAAAAATCAAAGTAGCTAGGCTGCATATAGCAAATGTAATAACATAATCGATCAACCATTCACTTCACCACTCCATTGGGCCACATTCACCTAGGCAGCGACAGAGGAGTTGGCAAAGATGCAGGCCGACATGGGCTTGTACTGTGGGGTAACACAGTCCGGGTCTCCTTCAGGACTGCACCCTTCTAATTTCAAACCAGCTAGATTCATCCACAGCATGTGCACATGTGCAATGCCTTTTCTTTAGCATGCAGGAACTGTGGTCCATGAACAGCAGAGTGCGGGGGCTTTCATTCCTGGACATGGAAAACATTCTGTTGGAGCTGTACCAGAACGGGACCTTCAACTGCTTTCACCCCGAAGTGAGGCTCCTACGGAGAAACCACTCACTGCCACGGTACTGGAGGTTTCATCACATGGCAGTCAACCAGAACCACGTGAGCCACAAGAGACACCTCAGCCTTGCCATCCTGAACTCCCCTCGCCTGCCCCTACTTTACCTGATGATGGTATTGTTGCGACACCAAAGGGTTCTGAACAGAATGCCATGCCCCCACCAAATGTGCCAAGAAGGAGTTCTCATAGAGCCAGCCCCTCTCCTGGTGCATCATCCCGTGCATCATCCATTGCTTCCAAAAAGTATGAAAAATACAAAGATGGATCCTATTGGAAGACCCTTAGCTTGTGTATGGTTGGATGTTTTATGATTTTTTCATACTGCATCGAAGTTACTTGCTTGCGTGCGTGCACGCCATAAATCAAAGCTCTGAGGATGAGACGCTATTTTACTCCTGAAAACAAAGAGTGCTCTAAAGAAGCTTTGGAAATGTACCGTGATCCAAGGAAACGATACGTGGTTGCACATAGCTCCCAGGGTTGCCATTTCCAGTATCACATCATTGATGGCAAAATCAACGATTGATCAATTACTAACTTTCATGGTTGATCTGTTCAACCAAGTTCTTGATGAATGTCTTTGATATGATATCATGAGGGTCCTCACATGGGCAGGGTTGGAACTGAGATGAGTCTTTACAACAAAACTTACACCCAGGGCTGTCCCGTTGCATCCCTTTGCATCCCATTCTGGCCTCAGGAGAGAAACTTCGTGAGCTTTACCTGCAGCATGGCAGCTTCGACAGGGTGGAAATCGAGGTTTCCAAGATTTCTCGGCAGAAAGCCACGAACAGTGTGGCAGGGGGCTGGCACACGGAGATCAGCTTGAAAGAAAACTTCAAGTGGGATGAGTACTTTAGTTGCAACATACAGTGTTAACTGCATGCAACCAGCTTTACATTGAGATCTTCAAATATCGATGATAGTAGGTTAACCATGCACATGTATGATTAGCGCTATTCGCAACATGTTTCAGCTAAGGGAAATGATCAAGAACAGTCGAGAGTGGGCCCGTCAAAGAGGCCTACTACAGGTCAATGAGGTTCATGGCAAGGAGGAATGGAAAATTCCCACGTCTCGCACCTTCAACTTTGACCATGAAACTTCTCAAGAAGTTAAAGCAACTGGACGTGCCAATGTTGAGGCCTGGTACTGAACTCATTATCCACTAAACCAACCATTCATAATGTGTTATATGCTTCGGGGGAAAGTGTACTTAGGATCTTGTCTTAACAATTTTCCATAATCGTTTCACCAAATCTTGCCAACAGTCACCCTGAAGGACCCTGATGGCACCGTGCTGTCCAACGATGTCACATCGGACTTGGCCCTTAAGTCATTTGGTTAAATACAGTTTCTCCCCCAAGCAAACCTCACCACAAGCTTCTGGCTCAGGATGGGCTCTGAAGGCGATGAGGAAGTTAACCATGGTGCATCGCATTCAGCCAGCGCTGCTAAAGAAGCAAAGACACAGAGCTTGCCAGTTTTGCAGCAGAACCAAGATGTTTATAGTAGCTAGATCGCAGTTTACCTTGAATTTTCTTTGGTTGGGCCAAATCACAATTCTCCAGCTGGTTGTTGCCTCTAATAAGGCCTTTTGGCAACCTACATTGAGATGTGTGGTAAGAAGCTTGACAAGACTGCAGAACTTCAGGCCATGGGATGGGCAGTACCACTTTTGAAATCACACATCAGTTGGGTGACTTCCATTAAGAACTGAGCTCTGTTCGATCGATAATCTAATGTGCCTCCCCAGGATTCCCTCAAAGCTTTGAACATGACCCGTGCCACAGAGCTACTTGGCCTTGATCGAGTCGTTCAGGTATCGAGGTATCGAGTCGTCGTGCGGTATCAGCCTAGTGCATGGCGGACCCTTGCTCAGCTAAGGATGGCTAATGAGTTGGACGCCAAGCGCAAGGAACTTGAAACGCACTATCAGTCGCTCCTTCAGCACCAAATGGACAACATTGGTAGTACCGCACCACCAGACAGGAGCCATCTCATCATTTAGCTGGTGGATCTGAATCTTTCCCTTGTGCTGCGATGATATGAAACGTATCTTAATGGTGCACAATGGAAATCAAAATGCATGCCGGACCTCAAAGCAAAACCTTGTCAAGTGCTATGTTGACTGCACAAAAGCGGACACAGCGATCAACCATTTGTCCACACGGGCAAGGAGAACATTGATGTGTGCATGCGTGTGTGTGTGTGTGTGTGTGTGTGTTTGGGCTGGTGGTGTGGAACCCCCTTGTCATATCCCCATATTCCCTCCATTTGGACAATGCCAAAAAATCTCAATGATCTATTTTCCTGATACTTGGTTGAATCATCTACCATATCTTTAGTGTTGATATGATTTGAGTGTTGCGAGATCCAACCCTATTAGCTCGGAACTTGCAAGTATGCATAGGATATCATATGCATGTGCCTGTGCACATACTTGGCATGTATACCTCACTTGTTGTGCTAGGACATTCAAGGCCAAGGCCAAGGCCGCACCAAAAGCGAAGTCATCGACAGAGAAGAGCAAGAGTAAGACCAGCAAGAACAAGAGCAAGAAGGATGTCAAAGAAGAGAAGGAAGCAGACGATGAAGAAGAAGAGCCAGCTCCCGCAACTGAGAAACCAAAGCGCAAACGCAAGAAGGATACCACACCAGAGCCAGAGCCTAAAGAGAAGAGCAAAAAACAGAAGAAGAGCAAGTAGTCAAATCCAGTGCCATTTCAAACCCACGCTTCAGCAAGTTGTGGGCCTCTCGAGTGTGCCAGAACTGGCAATTTTGGGAGAACATGGATGCACGTGACCGCTGAAAAAATGCTTGTGTGGCTGCATGTCTCTGAGTCATCACATCAGTGCACAACCTTCCCACCCACACACACACATTGCATATCAAACATGGCATGCCAGGTGCATCATCGGTGTCGAATGTCTTCTTCAGAAGTTGGGTTCTTGGTTGACCTTGATGCTTTCCCTGTGGCCCTTGCCTTGCAGCAAGGTGATGCCCAGCAGGAGGACATGGACCTGGACCAGGAGCTTGGGACAGAGTTGATCAATGACTACTTTTCGGGAGTGCCATGCCTTAATACTTGATAGCATCCACTTATGTTTCTGAAGATGTGGGTCAAACAACATTGGGAAAACCTTTACACTGAACTCAGGCAGAATCAGCTGAGAGGGTTTGCAAGCTTGCGGAGATGAATTGTCGGCTTGGGAAAGGCAGAGCCCAAGTTGCATATAAAATTGGCACACCAACTGATTGTTTTGAACCTATGATCCTTTAGTTGCTTAGCCTACTGGGGATTTGTCTTCCTAAGGGCAATTGGATCTACTTGATCGAATTGCTGCAGCTGGGCGTAGCGAAAACAATGCCTGCAAGAACCTACATTCTCTCATCCACAAGCGTGGTCTTACCTTACCACTTGAAATCTACACAGTCCAGATCCCTGTCCGGAAACGCAAGCCGAAGGTTCACAAGCTTTGGGTTCACTACCCCGTGATTTTGCCATCGACGTGGTTTGGCTATTTGCTGAAGGAGCACAGCAAGTTGCTGCTGGCTGGTCATGACATTGAATCTGAAAAGGGTTGGAAACATGAACTGGCCAATTTTTGGACAACGTACTTGCGCAGTGACCCTTCCCATCCTATGGGTCAGCCAGGGTCGCCACCAAAAGAATCCACAGTGCCAGTTTACATACATGGGGACGAAGGTCGTGGAAAGTTCCGTTTACCCATTATGATTCAAGCCTGGCAACCAGCTATTTCCTTCAAGGGCCCCATGCACAAGAACTCAAGTGGGTTCCCTGTTCTCATCAATTAAGTACTTGTTTTGCCTTGTGTGTTTTTTTACCTCAAATGATGTCAAAGGATGCAGGTATCTTAATTGATTGTGCTTTGGAGCCAAGGCACTCTTTGTGCACTCGCTTTCTGTATGCAGTTCTACCATCAGAGCTGTATTGGGGCGAGAAAAGCCTGAGACACCTTAATCATCCTTAATCAATTTTGGGCTGACGACTTCACAAAGCTCTTTGAAGAAGGGGTTGCTGTTGCATGGCTGCTATGGACTGAAAATGATCAATATGCGGAAAGACACCATATTAGAGAGGCTAACACGTTAACAAAAGCCTGCACATTCTCAGGCTGGCATCCATCGAATCCATTGCTCTGTCATTGGAGTGAAAGGAGATTGGCCGTATGTCAGGAAGGTGGGAATGATATTTAATTTGTTCTAAAAGTGTAAAACAATTCTCATTGGCACATCCCTTGATCAGTACATATTGGATGCATGCCAAGCTGAACTGATATGCGCCTGGTGAGGCAATGGCCATGAACTGTGGCTACAACTGCACGCGCAAATGCCATCTATGCAGCTCATTTGACCCTTGTCCCAACACTTAACCATCCATGGGGGGAAATCAAATGAATGGCTTGTCCAACAAATGCTTATTTTGGGTACTTTGCCATAAGGTGTTGGTTTTAAAGGGGATGGCCTCACAAAGGTATCAAGATACAACATCCACATATTGTGGGGAACCTTACTTCCTTTGAAAATGATGGCCACCATGCTTGTGCCCAGGAATGGCATGATATGAGTTCCACTGCTTCCTGGCGGGCTGACACGGATGTCCCCAGCCCTTTCAAGCCTGAAGGCTCACCGCTGCTTTCTATTCCAGGTTTGGCCTCAGCATCAAGGATCATGATAGATTCTGCACACACGTGGCACATAGGGTTCCCTGGCTACATGCAGCTGATGAACAGCAACATCGATGGTACCAGTAATTGTTCATGATATATCTCTTGGTGGTTTGCTGAGGATTGGCAAGGATTTTGCTGCCAGTGCAGTGGTGCTCCTAGCCAAGCTGAAACTGTTTGATGGGAGGAAGCTGGATCGTCGCCTTTATAACGCGTACAAACTCTACATGAAATGGTGTGCTGCCCATAAGAAAAACACAAACGTGCATGGCTTCTCCAAACGACTGTTCAAAATGGCATCGACTCTTGGTTGAATGTGCTTTCCTGCACTCATGTGCCATGGATGGGCATCATTTGAACCAGCCTATGGTGCAAAGCTTTGTGCTCAGGAACAACAGCTTTCCATCTGCCACTGGTGGCAAGGGAGCAGATACTGCGATGATCAGTGCCTGGTTAGAGGATGTGATGGCAACCATGGTGACCTGACTTCATTCATTTTGCATCATTTCATGAACTGGGTAGATATCTCTTTACTCGTCTCTAGACTTCTCTTGGTAAAGTCTGTGAGTTTGAGCCCCCTATGATGTCCTTAGATGTCAGGGTATCCAGGCTGACTATGTGGGCATATTTCTTAACATATTGGAATGGCCACAGGGCAAGAAGACCATGAACCCAGCATGCTGATATATTTCGATTCTTGGTGCTGTATGAACCTAATATGGTGTAACAATCTTACCTACATGCATATAGGTCTTAGCATACTTTGCTGCCCTAAGGAGTGTGACACCGAAATGTTCAAGGTGCTGAAATATGCGGTGTGCTGTAGCAATGCCATGTATCGTCTCCTTCATTGGCGTGGGCTGTGGCTAAAACCTGAAGACTGCAATTACGTTGCTTCAGCTTGTCAAGGGATGACCGAGTCCTGCTTAATACTAGCTAGTGATTCATCATTTGAATTCTGTGCCTAGCAGGAGTTTCCAGTCCCAGTTTTTTGTTCGATGTTTGTCCCTACCTCAGGAATCCTACAGCTGTCTTGCGACTTTGTGTCATGCCAAGAAGTGGCGCTTGTTCTATGTACGCCCAAAGCTCCACATGGCCTCCCACGAAGGGTGTCCTGCCAGAAGCTGGCACTTGTTAGCATGTGTGTGAGCATTTCTTCTTGTTTTAAGGTTGAAGTGCTTGCAGTCTGGTCGGGATGGACTTCACCAAGTTAACCCTCTTAGCCTCAACCTTAGCCTTGGCTAGTTGTGTGTTTGCTTTGGCACCCAAAAACTTGGAATACTCCATGGCTGACAACTCACATGAATCTACAGTATGATTCGATCTAACCATTTTGTGTGAGACAAACGACAAACGTGCCAGTGCTCTACCAAGCTCTACCTGTGCCTAGATTACGCCTGCTGGGCTGATGAAGATCTAGTGGGCAAAGTTGCCCAAGTGGCTAGGTCTGCCGGGACCCATGCCCTTTCTTGCACTTTGCGATGTACCCAAAAAATGTTGGGTGAATATATGCGGCAGTTCAAACAGCTGCATCTTGAAAAGCTCTGATCTGTCTGATCTGAGAGCTGGACGGAAAAAAGTTGGTCTTCTTGGCCAAGAGCCCCACGGAGTGCATCATGAGCGTATGGTGATGGGGGATGATGGAGATGATGAGGATGATAAGGGATAGATGGAGGCTAGATGGATGATACATGGGGCTGCTCGTTCAATCTCGTTCAATCTCGTGCGTTTACGAGCAGTTTTATTCTAAACGTCCCAAAACGAGCAATAATCACCATCGGGCAGAAATTTCTGCTCACTTTACTTCCCAGGTTTAGTCATGAATTTGTTAATCACACTAAAAAAGTCAGACGTCATACAGTTCTTCTACATTCGAACTTATCAACGTCCCTGGGCCTTGATGAAGCTGCGCCCAGGAGAGACATCTCCAGATTCTGGTGGTCGTTGTCGATGCTTGGAGCCCAGCCGTTGCTGCCCACCGAGCACGTGGCGCTGCCATCCTCCTGGGAGGACTTTACGCCACAGGAGTTGTTGATGACCACCTGGGGCGCGGGGCCATCTTCCAGCAAGGTGAGGTCCAGCATGGTCCAGCTGAGCCCATGAGGAATGGCTAACAAAGATGGTGATGGTACCTGGCGATAAAATCAACAAAGGAGTTATCATGATGTTTCAATGATGGCTAATTGACTGTTTAGAGTGGTGATGGTCAATAATTGCTGGCACCAATCATTCTGCATCATGGCAATGATCAATGATGGTTGATGATGCTCAGTTTAGTGGTTCCTGGTGCCTCGCCAGGTCTTGCGGCTGGTCCAAGCGGAATGGATCCATCGCTTGGACGACCTAACGGACGGAAGCGGCCTGGTCGTGACTGCCTGGTGACCTGGCGGAGTCAGATGGAATCAACAAGGAGCACAAGTTAGATGGTGGTTAGTGGAGGTTAGTGGAGGTTAATGGTGGCTCACTGGTGGTTAGTGGTGGTTAATGGTGGCTAATGGTAGTTGATGGTGCTTAATACTCTTTATGATTGTTTCATGGTGGTCAATAATGAATAGTGATGGTTAGTGATAGCTTATGGACCAAGTCAAGAATTGTTGAATGCTAATCAATGACCATGGATATAGGAATGAACCCAAGCTTGACGGTGGACATGATTATGCTTAAGGTGGTTAATAATTATGAATCACAATTCAGCTTAATCCAAGAATTTCGATTCATGGTCATTGGATTCCTTATGGATATTTTCGAATGTCAATGGTCAATACTGCTGACCAGCTGATGCTGAACTGTTTCATGCCAGCTGAGGTATTCCCATGTGGGTTGCAATCCCTTTCCCACAACAGTCAGCCTTGGTTTAGTAGATTTGTTTATTGAATTTCCACGTTTTTGATGGATTTTGATGGGAGGTATGCAGAGGTGGAAGGTCATTGTTACAGGGAAGATTGGAAGGGCGTGGTAAAGTCTCTTCCGAAGCTCGCAAGGTCTCAGTTTTCCGTGCGATCTTTTTAAAATCCACAAGCATATATCGCTAGATGCTAGATATGTTTGCTTATTTGTTAAAATAGATAACTGAACAAACAAATGAAAATATATCTTATGTATAATGTTTACATGTATATTTATTTGTACACATACATACATACATACCCACACCCAACCAGCCAAGCCACTGAGCAAGCCACTGATCTTCAGCATGTTCCTCTTAGGCTGAGCCAAAAGGACTATGTCCTGGGCAGCCTTTGGGCTTCCGCTTACGCTGGCCAGGTTGGCTCCCGGTTCTTGGCTGCTGCACCCTGACTGCGCGGTGAGTCATCGGTCGTTGCCGTTGCCAGGGTTATCCCTGTACCCTTTGAATGGGGGAGCGGTACCAGGAGTGGTGGTGACCCAAATGGTAGCTGCTGGTTGATGTTCTGTGCTGTGGCTTTCTCGTTTGTGATGTTCGTTGATCCATCACTAGTCACTAGTAAGGCATTTGAAGTGACAGAGATGCATGGGGTCTTTCCTGGGACGACCATCCCCGTTCGATTCTGCGACTGGATTGGTTTGTCTTAGGGCTGGCTGCTTTGAATACGTTGTGGCTGGACCGTGACCAGGGGTCAAAACTCATCCAGCCCAGAAAGAGTTTAATATTGTTACTGCTGTTGCTGATGGTGTGTGGTGATAATGGCCATGATCACACCGGACTAGCATCACTCTATATCACTGCTATTTTTCAGTTTTTTCCGGTATGTCTGAAGATATCCAAAGCAACGTTAAGGTATCTATGTCGTACGCATCCTTAAGCTTCCAAAAACCTTGGGAATTTCCAGTCTCGCTGGGTCAGGTTGCACCAGGAACCTGAGGCCAATCACGAGCCAAAGCTTCGAAGTGTGCACACACATCGGCAGATTGTGCAGCAACACAAAACTGGACTGTACATGTGTGACTTGCACGTGGTTTTCCGATAGGGATACATCAATATGTTTGGTATATTTTTGTTTTTATATATATTATTTATATTCTTTATACTTATTCATTCATATGTAATATATTTTGATTTCACTATTTATATATATATATATAAATCTGTTCATATATATTTATATATATATATAGTTACGATGTTTGTGTATGTCAGAAATCCCACCCGTCCAAGGCCAAGGAAGAGACGTGCCCAGTGCCGAGGTCCGAAAGGCCATGCATCGCGGTGCCGAGCTCTTGGATGGGAAAGCCCGGGACGCAGCTGTTCCTTGGCACCGCTGCCGCGGAAGTTCCCAGCACCGTTCGCGTTTGGGGAACGGCGGTTGGCCTGGTTGGAACACTAAAAGCCCATATTAACCATGTGACATGGTGGTTGGGAAGGGGTTATAATGGTCATAAATGCTTACAATGGTTCATAATGAGATTGGGAACAGCCATGCCTTGGTTGAAAGCTGTGATTCACATTGGCATGTTGGTTTTTCAGTTGGTTGACGTCAGTTGGTGTGGACATTCTTGAACATGCTTGACAACCACTTCACTGGCACGTGTTCTGTGAACAGGAAATGTGAGGAAAGCGGTGTTTGGGGGTCTCAGATGTTTACACTCCCTTGCAAAGCAGGCGTATCCCTATGGCCTTTTAAGAGGCGAGCTCATGAGCTGACGGCAGTGGTGGTTGCCTAAATCTCATATGGTTGCCCCAAAGTACTTGGCTTATGGTTACAATGCATACTTAATGGTAAATATAAAGGATGATTTGGGGGTACCTTTCTTTTTTCGGAGGATTTGGGGGTACCTTTTTTTTTTCGGAGGAAACCGCCAAGGAAACCTCCAAAAAGGTTTGGTGCTTGGCCTCTCGGGGACGTCGGGGGTTCGCACCATCGCGCCTTCGAATGGTTTGGCGCCAATGTGGCCAGCCTATGTTGAACCATCTGGGCCATTGGGCCCGGGCTTCGTGAAAACCCCCACACCTTCACCCTGCAGAGCTACAGCTGGAGGGGTGCCAGGTGTGATGTGTGTGATGTTCGTATGTAGATGTTTGCATTTAAGTTCTAGCCATTTATTAAGTGATAATATATAGATTATTATAGTCTTGCTTGTGCATATGTTACTGAAAATGATTCGATGTTGATCTGAGGCGGTATTACTTGCCATTTAAAGCTGATTCTGATAGACCCAGAAGTGGCAAAATGACAAACTGCTTTCCAGTTGACCAGAAACAGCTCGCGATGTTCCTCCCAATTGAAGGTCATACAATCCCACAGTGATCCCACTTCCTGACCATATAATCAAGCATATATCCCTTGTCTTGTTCGTCACTATCTCCATCTATCCCCATTTGATTTCCGATGATTTCCCTAAGGTACCCATCACCCGCTCAGAATCCCAGGAAGCTCTTGCCGTTGGGGCACCGTACATCGAAGCGACGGCCGAAACTCCGAGCCTCGTGCGGTGCTTTGGATGCTGGTGGTTGGGAGGGGGCCGGGCCAGGAGCCAGAGCTACCAGAACTCCTTCACTGGTAGGCGGTGTTCAGCTGAGCTGGTGGCCCCAAAATCGGCTGGGAGCTGCGGCCCCAAAACCTGCTGGGTACTTCGCAGGAAACCAGCAGCTGTGAGGGCATTTCTTGAGAGGGGCAACCTCCAGACTGCAACCAACGCCAAACACAGCTACCACTGGGATGAAAATCGCGTCCCTTTATGAAGTAGTTGGATGCCCTTTGTTGAATCACCAGCCATATCCAACCGGCAGGGGGGTCCTCCAGCCTGGAGCTACTGGCGGCTACGCCGCTACCGCCGAGGTTGGCTGGTGCCCAGCTGCTGCTCTTCAAACCCAGCGGTTGGGAAGTGGAAGATCCGATGCTGGGCTAGCACCGGAGTACGGCTACGTATACGGTGCTATGGTGGTAGGTTTTCCTTGGGATGGAGGTCATCCAACTGTAGCTGGGAACATGAAGTCAAGGTAAGTTTATATGTTAGTTATAGGATTTATATGTTAGTTTAAGGAGTTCATTCATCTTCATTCAGCTACCATTAGTCCGGTTTATCGTGACAATTTCTCAGTTCTAAGTCCAGCTTCACATCCAAGTAGGGGTTATGAGCCACCTAAAAGGGTAGACTCATGGTGGTTAATGAATGGGTTACCCCTCACGGATCCAGGAACAATGGTCAAAGATGGCCAATGATGGTCAATGATGGTCCGCTGTTGGCTATGTTATGGTCACCCATTACAAGTGATATGGCGAAATGGGTCGTCACCGTCGTCGCCACAACCAAGAATGGGTAGGTGAACATGCCAACACAAAAGAATTTGTTCATGCTTGGGATGTGAACTGAACAGCCAGGTGTACAGGGGCCTCGAGGATGCTCAATGATGATGGATGATGGTCATCCACGTTTGAATTTCAGGCTGACCATGACGGTGAATGGTGAATTCTGATTAATGCCAATCAAGAATGATCAATAATTAACATGGATATTGGTTCATGGATATAACTTATATATATATATATATATCCATGATTGATCTCGGTTCATCATGGCCATCACATGACCCTCATGACGGACCTGCCCAGCCCCTGGGCCGCCGCCCAGGGATGGCCCTCGCAGCTTGGGATCCTTCGTGATCCGCGCAGTGGGACCCAAGCGCATCTTCCGCGACGCGGCCAACACCTATGGCTTTCTGCATCGCTTGGATGTGCCCAGCTCAGGTGCCCAGGGACCCATGGAAGCCATGACCCCAGGCGAAAAGGCAAGTTCTTGGGACCCGCTTTGGGGCTTTTGGGAAGTCAAAATGGTGGGTTTGCTGCAGCCAAATCGCTGTTGTTGCTGCTCTTGGCGAGTATGATGTTTTTTTTGCTGTTCCATCATGCTTTGTTTTAACCTTTTTGGCTCAAGTTTCAAGTAGTTTCAAGTAGTTTCAAGTAGTTTCAAGTGGTTTCAAGTGCAGGTTTGTATCTCTCCAGTTTCAATTGGTCTCCCCTGTGAGACTTTCGACAAAAATCCAGCCAATGTTGTCCGCTGACATCTCCGTCTTCGACCAAGTGCTTCCAACCTTGGGCGAGAGCACCAGGATGTTGATCCTGTTTTGTGTTCAAACAACGCCATTTCTTATGACTCCAGTGTTGCTGGTCAACATGAAACGTGTGGCCAAGTTCTGGCAAAGCAGATCTCCAAAAGTTGCAAGTTCAGAGAAACTTTCACCAGAGGTACAAAAGAAGGCGCAAGAAGTTCTGGAAGTCAAAAAGCTGAGTACCGCCAAGGCAATGACTGACTGCGCCTCTGTTATGTCTCTTGCTTTTTGTATGTTTCTTTGGATCAAGTCTTCACAAGTTGGCATGGCGACCATCCCCGCTTTCGACCTGTGTTTGATACCAGTGACATTGATATGGTTAGCTTTTAACGGAGCTTTTCAAGCGGACATGGTTCCGCGAAGCAAGCATACGGTGACCATTCTCGCGATTGGGTACAACTTGTTGCTTCTATACAACCAAGTTCTGCTTCGGTGGTTGGATGTCACAGACCGCGACTCTTTGTTGTACATTTCGCGGCTCCTGGGTGGTTTCATATTCTGCAACCACCGGATGGCGTTGGCAACGCAGGTGATCTGGCTCATGCTCAAGACACAGACGCCTCCGCACGTCAACAATATCAATGAACTCAACGAGGTGTGGGACGTCCTTGCCTGGGAGGTTATCCGACAAGTGGTGACCATTCTACCTATGTGGGTCTTGTGGTTCTGCGTGGAGTACTTCGTGACACAGTTCACCGAATTGATGGTGCAAAAGGCGGATGTGAATGCTTCGCTGGAAGCAGCTCGCTCGGTCTTGGCCAGTCAATGTGATGCTGAGGCCTTTTTGGGAGCGGATCTTCGGTTTCAGAATCCGAGTGCCAAAATGGCCCATTTCTTCGGTATGAAGACTGACGAGCTCAAGGATACTCGTTTGGTTGACCTGCTGGATGCTCGCGACGCAGAACGCTTCAGAAGATTGGTGACCAACTCGGTGCAAGGGCTACTTTCCAATAGAACCAGTGGACAGCAAACTGCACCGTCGCTGAACCTGACTTTCAGGCACAGCTCTGGCAGTCCGGTTGAGACAAGGATTTACCTTAGTTCTATTCCTTCACTGCTGGGTGATGAAAAACCTGGTCACTTGATAGCATTCAATGAAATCAGGGATCGAATGGAAGAGGTCAGGGATCTTGGCAAAATCTGTGAAACTGAGTCTGTTCGGTCGCTCCCTGAGACTCCAGTTAAGGCTGAGAGTGAAAATCAGCAGGTGTCGGCGGTGCCAGCGTTTGAGCAGTTGCCCCTGAACGCTGATACCCTGGCTTTTCATGCTCGGGCTTTCGATCGGTCAGCATCAGCACATGGAACCATTGATCGTGTGAATGTCATTTTTGACTCAGATTCTCTTGCAGTGAAGGAGATCCAAGTGAAAATGTCTTCCGTTAAGGGACGACAGAAAACACTCCTACGTGAGTGCATCCTCCCTCAAGCTTGGCAAGAATTTGAGAATTGGCTCGATGCAGTCCAGTGGAAAGAAGCTGAAGCACCTGCAGTCGTTCCATTTGTATTCCCAAAGTTCGTAGCAGGAGCACTGGCAGCAAGGCAAACACAGATTTGTCACCTTTCAAGCAATCAAACTAAGTCATCGCGTGAGGCCATGCTGACCTTGAGTGACCTTCGAATGCGTCGATTTCAATCGGGAGGAAGGTCTTGTGGTGCTCCAACCATGGGCCGAGGTACAGCTTCACAGGTCAGTCGTCGCTCCTTTGATGACCAGAAGCTTTGATAGAAGGATTCTGTCTGGTGGTTTGATTGGCATTTTATACATTTTCCCTAGTCATTATTAAACAATGTTTGGTTGACGAATTTTCCTAGGGGCTCAAACCACCAAGCAGAATTCATCTAAAATGATGTGACACTTCCATGTGGGTCCGGTATACTGACCAAAATTGACCAACCGCAGACAGAATTCGAGCGTTTCACGGTGTCATCATCAGAAGTCCAAGGACGACATGATCGAAAATGCGAGGTTCATGGCATGTTCTGCCCGCCATGGGTATGACGATGACGACAACTGCCAATAATGAAGTGGTCAGAAGTGAGAACTATTTTCTGTTCCTTCATTTCCAAGAACGTCATATCTGATGATATTATTTGCAAGTTGGGTATGGGTCAAAAACCCTGTGCCCGGATGAACATCCCAGAAATCACCATATTTGGGACTGTTGATTATTTTGTTTTTTTTCGCTAACCATTATTTAGGCATCATTACCCATTGATTGAACACGGACGAACCGTTCTTTGCCATGAGTGATTCATAATGAGCCATTGACTCACCGTGATTATTTAGCCATCATTAGCATGATCATTAATTAACATTGATTAACCATTGATTTCCCACGATTATTCAGCCATCATTAGCATGATCATTATATAATAAACTTCAACATGCTTTTCCATTCACCGTTTTCCTGCTGCGCATCACCAGTTTTCCTGGAAAATTTTGGCAAGTACCCACCCTTGGAAGGCCTCATTTTGGCAGCTGGCAGCTACAGAGCCTATTTCGACCTGCGGGTTCAACTGGCACAAGGCGGGCGACCAGTGAATGGCTGGGTGAAGGGGTGAATCCTGTGGTAAAGAATTGTCGCAAAATTTAAAGAAAGCAAGATAGCCAATGAGTTATCACAGGGAATGATTGACATTTATTAAATACGTTGACCTGTGAAATCTGGCTTAACCTTGACAAAGTTTACATAGATATAGATGATATAGTTGGCATGGATGGTTCATGATAGTTGGCAGCGTGGTTATGGCACAGGTAAAGTCCCCCAACTGTTTGCTTGTATTGGACTTCACCTACCAGTTCATAGCCAAACCAAACCAAACCATCTCAACACCATTTCAACAATCATCACCATTCATTACAACCCATCAATCAAGCATCATTTTTCCCCATTCATCGCTAATCTCATCAATTATTTTCACCATGCATCGCTAACCATTCATCACCTTTCACTACTCATCTTACATCACCATTCACCATCCCTGACCACCCAGTCATCACCAGTCATCACCAGTCATCACCAGTCATCACCAGTCATCACTAGTCATCCCTAACCACTCACCCTTTCACCATTCATCACCATTCATCACCATATCTTCCCATATCTTCCCCAGCCTCCCAGGTTTGATCCACCGGGACTACCTGGTGCTGTGCCACGGCTGGGGCCCGTCGAAGCGCCGCGTCACCGCCGCGGTCGCCTGGAGCCCCGGCGCCGCGGTCAGCGCCTCCGCGGCGCCCTCGCGGTGCGGCGGGCGCCGGCGTTTCGGATGGGGCCCAGGGCCCGGGTGTGGGGCCAAGGTGGGGCCAAGTTGGATAGGTAAGGTGTGGTTAGGGTGTGGGTAAGGTGTGGTTGAGGATGGATGGTGAAGGTGTGAGGATGGCTGATTTTTGTTGCTTGAGATGATGGGTAAGGCGGCTGATTGGAATATGACTGATGCTTGATTTGGTTGGTGCAGAATTGTGGATTGATGGTGACGATTTATGGTTTGTGAAGGGTAATCGCCTGTTTTCATGATACATGATTGTATAATGATGCGTAGCGATTAATGATGCAGAATGATGAATGATTCATGATCAACCGTCACGATTAAGGGTCAATGAGAGTTGGTGAATGTGATTGATTAATCTATGTTTCAATTAACTCATTGTTCATGATTGTTCCTTGCGTTGCATTAGACCTACAATTCTTGTAGGTGACAATAGGTGATCATGTGTTTCCGAGAAGGGATTGTGTGCTGTGTTCATGGTGGAGGGATCATTAAGTGATGAATAAGAATTGGTTTGGTTCATGATGGTTGTTGGGAATCATGGGGTAATGATAATCGCTCAAAATGGTGAAGGAATGTTTCATTAATGGCTGATTGAGCATGGTTGTAAATAAGCACCAATTCATGCAGTGTTAATTGATGGCTGACAACGGCAAAGTAATGCTTGTGCATTGCTTCGCTGATGGCTCATCGTGGACTAGTTCTTGACAGGCGGTTACTAGTATGTTTCATCATGGATGAATACAGCTTGGCAACTGGGAGCAATGGTGATGGCTTCGGCTGAAAGAAGGTGGAAACCAATTGAGAATTGTTCATGGTGGATGTTGTGGGAATCATGGTAATATTGGTGAGCAAGTATCAATTGATGGTAGGTAGTGGTCGGCACTGCTAAAAATGGTGACGGTTGTGAACAGCCAGACGCGGAACGATGATCACCAACTATCAAAAGCCATGTGGTGGTTTCTCAAGTCATTTAAGGGTGCCCCCAAAATGGTTTGTTTATTGCTAGACATGGGGTCTATTGCTATAATAGGGGTACCCCAGATATGGTTGGTTTATTGCTACAATAGCTCAACATGATTTGAGGGCACCCCCATGACTTGGGAAACACCCATGTTGTTTGGGGCTTTGAACTTGTTTCGCCCGATCGGCCAGAATGAATCAATGACAAACTCTTGGTGGCCTCAGGTTGTCAAGCTTGACCTCCCATGTGATATCCCTGGTGGCCAGTGTCGCTCCCGGCTTTCTGATGGAATGACCTGCGGTTTTGACACGTTTTGATTCACGTTGTTGGGTGAGACTCTTCATTGGTCAGGTGGGCCCTGTTGAGCATTTGGGCCTGGGGCGGTTCCTTGAGGATTTTTGGCTCCTGGAAGCAGCGTGAGCGTCCTGGCCATCCGCATCGACACGGGCCGACGGCATCAAATTCGAGTGCACCTGGCAGGGATCGGATGCCCAACTGTCAATGACCCGCTGCACCGTGGCGCAAGGGCTGTACATGGCTGTACCCACCATCTTCCAGCTGTCCAAGGAACCCAAGGATCCCAAGGAACCCCAGGAACCTCCATGCAAGCATTGGGATTGGGTTGGGAACTGCTTTTTTGCCGCTGCTTGGGCAGCTTTGCAGGTGGCCGGAGTGCCGCGAACAGGAAATAGTCCCCACATGTCCCGTTGATAGATGAGGCTTACAGCAGTACATGAGGCAGGATGAGGCAGGCATCTCACATCATTTTACCATGAAATTTGGTTTTGATTCGCTGTGAATGAGGCTCTTGGAATGTGCCATTGCCTGCTTCTTTTGTATGTTCAAATGATAATAAGTATGCTTAAGTGTTTACTACGTAGGTACATGTGTATGCTGTATGCCCGTGTTCCTGCGTGTAGGTATGCTTTCTGCGATGTGCATTTAACATAATTACGCCATGCGGAGTATCAAAACATACCAAAAACTCACATACACAATATGGTTTTTCAGTTCAAAACTAACAGACCCTTCAATATTGTGTTTGAAATGTGTTATATGTAATGTAGGATCCAACTCCACCCAACCGTCCCTCAGCTGACCCGGAATGAAAATGCAGCAAACAGACAGAGAAGGTTGCAGTGTAAAAGATATAAAACATATGAACAGTTTTTGCATTTATCATAACAATTTGTTTATTGTTTGCACATGCTGTGATGGTGGCATAGAAGGATTGCTGTGTTGAAATGGTAGTGATTTCCAAAGCCCAACTTGATCCGAACACAAGAGCTATTGCGGTAGCAAATTTGAGGGACTGGCTGGGTGAAAATCCTTGTTTTGATGATGTTGTACCACGATTGACCATCCTTTATGATGCTGGATGCCGGGGTGGAGCTAGGATAAAGAGGGTTTTTATATATACATATTGATTTATTCAAATTTTCTTTTCACATAATATATATTTTGAAAAAAGAGAGGGACTAGTAATTGCTAGTAGTCTTCATTTATCATCATACGAAAATCATTCGTCAAGATCGTTTTTTCCTTATGGTAAATACGAATCATTTTCGTAAGGTATACCGTTACCATACAAATCAGTAATTGGTCCCTTACCATACGAATTTCCAGGTTGTTGGGACCGCTTTTGATGTCAGCCGCCTTCGTGGTGTCAGGTACACCTCCGCGGAGGTGCTGGCGATGGACCAGAAGTTCTGCCGAAGGAATATGCTGCACAGAAGCTCGGTGGCCCCATGTTGCGCTTGATTTTTGTTGGAACCCAACAGCCGGCAGTGATGCCATGGTTCGGAGAATGGACAGTTATTATAGAATGATTTGCCTGAGAATTCCCTAGCCGCAGCTGGTGCATTTCCATAGTTCGCTCGAAAGAAAATATTGCTACCGTTTGTCTAAATTCCATCCCGCTCATATTGATTGCGAGTCTGGAAACCGAATGAAGTTCAGACAGTCAATCGCATCATGTTCAGAAACCTCTGAAGTTCTCCATTCATCGCCTTCTTGGCCATTTGGATCATGCTTGCCCCACCCGCCAAAGAATTTTCCTCAGAAATCACCTATCAGGAGGAAACGTGTATACTACTACCAAAATTCAAGTATCCCAAAGAATTCTCCATTGCACCATTCCACCAGGAGGAAAAAACTGAAGGATGGTGAGACCCATGTTCTTTGTCGGACGGTGTCCCTTGGCCAAGGATACCATCTGAGCTTCTCCGATTCCCAAGGCGTTGCACAAAGCTTCACCGTTTCGCTCCCTCCAGTGGCTCGGGCCATGGTGGGTGAACCCCCAAAGCATTCACAGCCGTTTGGTAGGAAAACCATGCAAAACTATGAACAAATTCGAAACAGACTTCAGACTCTCACAAATCGCTCAGGCGAACGGATTGAACCATGTATCACTGCGAGATCTGCCACCTAAAAACCACATGTTTCAGATTTTTGATGTATCACTGTTGTTCCCGCTACATCCTCCATGTATCACTGCGAGATTTGCCACCCAAAAACTCAGCACCTAGGAAATGAGCAAGCCATTGGAAGCTATCCTTCCGAAGGATTCTTCCAGCCTCTCAAGGTCGAAAGAGCCGGGAGGAGGAGGAGGAGTACATAGCAGAACAGTACCCCCATTAGTTCCCCAAGCTTATGACATGTTCTGACCGGAACAACTACGTACATCTACGTACCAGTTGTGGTAGATACAATTTAGTGGCAGTGTTGAATGTTCATGTGATGGCTCTATTGATTTTTCTCATTCATTTGTTATGCACATTGCTTTGCTGTGTGTCAATACCCTGCCCCCTGGTCAAGATCCCGTGTCACGTATGTGACTAATCTTGGCTGGGATGTCCATCCATCCATGTTGGGGATTACTGATGAGTGACCCGTACCCATGTCAAAACCAATTCGTGTATGAATGGTGAATGTCAATGGTCAAGAGCATGATGCAGGTCAGCAGCAATGGCTAACAATGGTCATTGCTCACCGTGGACAAGGGCCATTGTTAGTCCAAATCAATCAACCGTTTTCGCCACAAACAATTTAATTGTCAATGGTTAATTTCTATGGATGCCAGTCTGGTGATACGCTGGACGACGGTCAGTACTATTGCTTACCATTGTTGACCATAGCAATGCTTCACCATGATCATTTATCTATGGAGATGACCAGTTCACAGAAACCACAAAACCTTAAGACACCATCATTTTAAAATTTGAAAAAAACAAACAAGTCTTGGGAGGTTGAGAAATACCCTTGGGGCCACCAAAAAGGGTGGATGTGGTGGCCATCACCATCCTCCACCATGCAAGCACCAGCAGTGCCACAGCAGTGCGATGGTTCCCAGGGCTGCCGGGGCCCCTGCAGGTTGACGGCTCTGAAAGCTTCGAGCCTTGGCTGCTGAAGCATCGCCAGCGTCATTGGCGATGATGGATGGTTAGTGGTGGTTAATGGTGGTTGTAATAGTGGTATATAGTGGTTATAGTTATACTTGTCAGTTTACGGTGGTGAACAATGGTGATGGTTCAAGATGTTGGGTTGTAGATATTAGATGTTTCATCGTTTGATGATGGTGAAGAGCAGGTAATGGTGGTGAGATTATATAGCGTTAATTTATGATGGGCAAAGTGTTGCTGGCTGTCCCGGTCAGTGGTGGCTAAACGCCCTTCGAGTGTTGTTTCATTGCGGAAGCTTGCGATGGTGCCCAATGTCATTTTGATATGGCATGGTCATCACTTTATATAGTCACTGTTCTGGGCGCCCATTACTGCGCAAGGAGACAAAGAAATGATCATGATGATGATGATGATGATGATGACGATGAGGAGGAGGAGGAGAATGGTGCCGATGATCATGGTATGTCGCCGCCTGCAGCCCGCTTAGGACACCGGAGTCTTGGGATGCCGCCCATTTTGAGGATTGAGAATTGGATCACTGAAAATCTGTGAAGAATTAAGCCGCATGATGGGCTGAAACCGAAAGATCGGACATCGAAAAAAGCCCGGCTCTCGCCTCTCTGATCGGCGAGGGACTGCGTGACTTGGGTCGCAACTGCCATGGGTCTCCTAGTTTATGGATGCATGGAACTGGTAGGGCCTATATAATGTAGCGGTGCGATCAAAGGTTGGCGATCCCAGGAAAAATCTGTAGATCAACAAGTAATGGCAGATCCTTGTATGTCAACTGCCCCCACTTGTTGATACCATTTGATAAACTTGGTATTTACTCAACAGTAAAGAATGGAAGATACATACGATCCATTTTCAACCTTCCCCATTCGTCCATATCAATGATTTACCGTCCATGTTTACACAGACATTGACATTGTCGACCAGTTCAGACCACCAGCGGCCCTAGTTGCCATTACTTAACCGCTGCTAAGTGTTATCAACGGATATTTGGTAGCAACTGCCCCTAGCAATCCGTATTTAATCACCACATTAACCATTCTGAACCACTATAAACCACTGTGAGCCACAATTAGCATCAATCAACGACCATTAACCAGCACTTCATACCATCCTATGAATGGCTGTTCGTTAGCTACCCACTGAAGGCGCCATGACTAGCCATCATAAACCAACAACTCGAGACCTGTTCCATTGAGCCACCGCGAGCCGCACGCAGGATGCCGGGGCCTAGCAGGACATGCTGCATGCGGTTGAATTTCCAGTGAAGCCAATGCAATCCCATGAGCACCTTCAATATGAAAATGATTGATACAATAAAATTATGCTGTATGGTATTGTCTGATATGTGTTTACATGTGTTCTGACGCGTGTTGTATACAACGGTGGAGTGGATGGATCACATATTTATGTGTGGCACGGTTTGGTGATTTCGGACAGCTGTGATCCTTGGAAATGGATGGTGACTCATTGGCCTTGAAAAGATCCAAACAGAAATGAGAAAGCGCCCTTAGCGATGGTTTGCGGCAGTCGACTTTGTTTGGGCGTTCAAAGGCCTGTCAATCCTCCTATTGCTTTGGCTCAAATGGTTTATTTAAGTAAGCCCATGGTGAGCGCGCCTTTGAAACCCGCAATCGACGCGGCCGTAGTGCAAAAATGTTTTTAATGTTGTTTTTCATGAATCGGAGATCGAAGTTTGATATTGTCAAAATGCATACAGGTATCTTGTGCGATGCTGATATCTGACTGTCTCATCCTGAGCAATGTGTGGTGGTGTTCGGCAATTCCGTCCCTCAACAAATCACAAGGATTCCCTATTCACTTTCTATCCCCAAAAAACACAGTTGGCCACCAAGTCAGCTGCTTTCTGTTGATTTATTGAGGCTACGTGCTGGTGATATTGTTCGCACATAGTGCCCAAGTGATGCCAGGCCCCATCCCCATCCAACTGAACAAGATTCTCGGCACGACCACTTGCCACCCTGTATGGCCAAAAGCCAATACATGCATACAAATTCTAGAAAGCTTGGCATAGTGTTCCAGTTTTTTATCAGTGACTATCCCTGATTCTGGCTGGTGTTAATTGTTCATTATCCTTTGCAACTAGATATTCATTAGCAACGGCTATTGTTTCACACTCTTAACTCACCATTCAGAACTTCTAATCAACCCATTTCAATGGATTCAGCGTCAATTAAAGGCTACACATTATATAATCATCACTTAATGGCTCTCAATAGTATACTAATGGCTATTAACCATCTATGAATAACCCACTTCACATCTATAGCCATGACCACTGACCTTCATATCAGCCACATGTTTCCAGGACCGCTGGCACAGCGCCCACGACCAAGTGTGCGAAGGTGCACAGAGCGCCGGTGGAGATGCCCATGCGGGCTCACATGCAGTTTCCATATTTCGCGGGTGCTCAAGTCAGTTTGGGGTACTTGTACCCCAGCTATCATCCAGTTTATTAGCCATTTATATCGATAAACCAAGCATTTTGAGGGGTTTTCTATTTGGAGGAACCGCCATGTAGATTTTCTTGTAGATCCATGGGTTTACCGCTCATGTAGATGCCATGTAGGTCCATGCACATGATCACCTGGTAATCGCCAGCCTTGGCGCCAATGGCACTCCAGGCAGGTTACAGGTGAGGGTGTCAGCAGAAGCTTGGAGCCAGCGCTGGCAGGCTCCCACACTGGCCACGGTTCTCGAGCGACCGACCGTGTGCCTCGCCGGGGGGATCGTGGCCAGATCATCAGGAACCCTCGCTGCTGGTCGGGTGGGTTTTCTTCCTGGGGGAACACCCTGGCCAAGATCTGGAAATTCGCAACCAACCGACGGAGGATTGCTCGCTCTCAGTGGGCCCTTTCGTCAGTGAATGTAATTAGCAGGGATTGCGGAAGAGGTCTTGACAGACTATTCACCTGGATGGTGCAGAATGGATGGGGTTGACCATGATTCCGAGGTTTTGACTCACGAGATGGATGCTGTGTAAAGCACATTGTCGCGTTCCTTTCTTCTGAACTTGACATTCTTGGTCACGTGACCTGATGTTTCTTTGTCAAATTACTTTGTCAGGGTTGTTTCTTTGCCACATGTGATCACGTGTGTAAGCAAAATGTATGAACAACTAGTAGTTGTGCTGATGAATGCACATGCGCACATGATATACACATACATTTGTTAGGTCCTTTCCAAATGGTGGCCCGAACACATGTTTGCAATGAATGCATGAAGCACGTGTTTGCTCTGTTCGAATCCTCAACTGAAACCACCAAGGATCAGTTGCTTGTCAGAACAGGTGTATTTGTGCCCTGCTGAATAGCAACAGATACAGCACAACAATAGCCAAAAATGTACCAGCAATATACAACAATACTGTTGAAGAGACATGGGTCCTTATCGGTTCCCTGCCCTGCGGTAATCCAAAATGGCAGTGGAAAATTCATGAAAACTCCATCCAATTGCCATTTCCAATCAGTGACTGATCTAGAACTATCCGTTGGTGTAAGATTTTTTGGATTTCCTATGGTGGAAATTGCATGGCTATGTACACCAAAAATTATTGCCCATTGCTATGGTGGATTGATAAGGCAAATTATCCAAAAAGTATAGGGCGAATCCGTGTGTCGCCCTGGCAAAAAAAATTCGGTGGATTGCCCAAGCGCATTTGTTGGTCACTGCCCTGCACCTAGTTGAGGCCATGCCGGGCACATCCCTTCAGCGCAGATTTGCGCGCATGGGGTCACAACAGGACACGAACCCTCCGGGCCGGGAGCTATGTCATCCTCAATCCTACCATCAACATCCATCAACCATCATTAACCATTGTTAACCATGATTAGCCATCATAAACTTTCATTAAGCATCATTGACCATCATCAACCATCATTATCCAGCATTAACCATCATTTACCGTCATTAACCATCATTAACCATATGAACTATCATTATAGCCATAACTAACCATCCTTAAGCATCGTGAACCATCAGCAGCGAACATTTGTCATCATTATCCATCATGAATCATCAAGAGCCATCACAATTTGTCAACGATCACCGGTACCAACCATCATTCTTCGCAGAACCGGAGCAGTCAAAAGGGCCAAAAGTTTTTGCCATGTTTCAATGGCTGAGTTTCAAAACATCGGCGTCGGTACTCATGTCATTTCATGGCCAAAACTCGAAACCCGTGCAGGATGGCATCCATTGAGAAAGCCAACGCCTTGCGCAAAGATCCTTGGACCCCGGTGAGATCGCAACAGCTGCCGCAAGGATGGCGGTCATGGTTGTAGGTCAACATGAACATCCCAATAAAGACGAGTCTTGGCATTTATGGGATGTTAATGTTCACAAAGGGTGCCGCAAGGTGTTCGTGGTAAACCGAAGGGTATCATGAATGCTCACGTGCGCTTGAACTGACATAGATAGACCTACCCCTAAGATGTGGGTTGCAAGTTTCCTTCTTGGTAGCAGCTCTTCTCCCTGTGATTGGCAGGAAGGACCAGCAAGAAATCTTGCCCCAATCCATGCAGGGGTCATCGATTGAGTAAAAGCCATAGCATAAGCCATGAAGAGAAGCTCAAACAAAACTTCTATTGTGACAGGTAGTAGGCCAGGTAGACAAAGGTCTGGCGCTCACGGGAGCAGGGCGGTTCTCAGCATGGTACCCCCGATGCCCAAAGGAATCACATAGGGAACAGCATGGGAACACCATCGCCGGCTTGGGCCGCCATGACAGAAACGGCTTCCAGGAACGAGATGAAAATGTGCTGGGCTCTTTTCCAGCGAGGTGGAACCTGGGCGTGGTGGGATGTGCGCAGCATACGGTGGGACAGGTGCAATGGGCGTCTAGAGACTCTATGGACGTTGCATTGTGTAGCACCTTGCATCGTTGCACACGCCCACACACATGCATGTATGACGCTACCATGTTGGCCCCGGTAAGCATGCTGACCAGGCAGTATGCATGTACCCCGAAGGGCTTCCTATGTCAACATCTTGATGTTTGGTGGAAGCACCCTGGCTTCACATGGCATTGCCTGGAGCCAGCGATTCGACTCTAAGAGTGGGCCATATGGCTGTGGGTTAAACACCCCATTGGTTGGTTGATTTGTTGCCCATAGCCCATAACCGTACATTGATCACCTCAAACATATAGATATCAAAAAGATTGGATCATGGGTACCATGTATATTTCTAGAAACAAGAAGGGACTGTGGAGCCATCATCTATTGGCCGTTGTCCGGAGGGGTCATCGGCTTTGAGGGGATCATCTTATGAAACAATATCAGAAACCAGGGAATGGATCAGATTGTATTCTTCATTTCCATTAAGATGCAAACCATCGTGCCAATGAGTCAAAATATGTCCTCATATTGCGAGAATTTTCCATTGGCCTGGCCAGTCCAAGTTTGTAACATAGTGGTTATATAACCTGGAGTGTCCGTTGTTGCCTATTAAGTTGGCTGGAATGATGGACACCGCTACGGGATCACAGTAACTTGGATGTAAGTAGCGCACACCAACACACGCAAGTAAAAGGTGGATCGGTGGAGGGCTGCTGTTATTTTGCATCTCTTCAAACCACATCTCAAACAAGCTATTTCATATAGATCGCTTTTTTCTCGCATATGGTTTTTTCTCACGGAATAGTGGACCCAAAAAACGGTCGGTAAGAATGAACACAAACACTGAATAAGCTGGATGATTTGATATCATACCTGGGGGTACCCCTATGACTTGAGAAACCACCATATATAGGTCTTATTGTTGGTTATTCTCCCCTTCCAATTATTAACTATTAGAATTATCCCATATAACTGGTTATAATTAGAACCTGGTTAACAATAGGCTAACCACTATTATCCCATATAACTATCCCATATAACTGGTTACTACTATTATTACCCACTTTTATAACCCCTATAATTAGTAACGCCACTGGTCACTTCCTGTGCTTGCACCGCCTGGAGGTCTCGTCCCAGCTCGGCCCCGGGTGCGCCTGCCTTCAAAACCTATCCCATCATGCAGGTCATCCGCAACGTTCCTGCGTCACTTGGATGGTACCAGCTGATGATGACCGGAAGGTGAGCAACATACCTGGGTTACAACCCATCATGTCTAACCAGGATGAAGCTAAGCCCCAGGTTGATTCATTGGGGGGGTACCATTTCAACGAGAAACCAAGGCTTTTGGGGGACACCCCCTGTTAATCAACCAGGGGTTTAGCTTCATCCTGGGTAGGCATTACCTTGGTAACATACCTGGGAGATACCTGAATTCCATGTGCAGCGGTTGATTGTGACTTTTCCAGCGTTCGGTTTGCTTACGGCTGTTGCAACTATATTTGGCTATAGGTCAATATTTAACCAACCAATAATGGGGATAATGACCAACAATTCTATAGGGAAACCAATGGTTAATGATAGGGAACCAGGGGTACAGGGTTTTGACCCATAGCCACAGCCATATTTGATGTACATGTTGGGCTGAAACCACGGGCTGATTGCTCAGACACAAGTAGCTTTGCCTTTTTTGGGGATTGTCCTTGGGCCAAATTGTGAATTTGCCAGTTGAGAATTGAGGTGGTTTGTGGAAATGATCGGTGATCGAATCCCCTGCCACGTGGCTGGTCGGTGGTTTGGCCTATTTCTGTTGGGCTTTGGTGACTTTCTTCGGCTCGACTAGAAATCTGCTGACTCGTCACCAGGGGACTCCAGGGGTACTACTTGAGGGAATTGTAAGGGAAAGGAAGTTTTTGAATTACAGGAAAGCAACATCACCCCTGCCATCAGCCAATCCAGCAAATTGAGTAAACGGCTTCTCAGCCGTGTCCTTCTCTACGAGTCAGGGCAGGCGCCTTTCTTTTGGGCCGTATGGAGGAAGCGCCCAGTGGGCCAAAATTTGAATGTCATGGCAAACGGACAACAACATTTGCTCCCCACATGAACTGCTTAGCATTTCTTGGGATGGGTTCACTACCCCTTTGTTGGATGGTGGCACCCAGGCAGTCCAATAACGTCCCAGGCACTACCTGCCTCGACCGCGGCCTGCCAAGATGCGACCGCATCTTGGCGAGCACCCGCGTTTTGGCGCCGGCCTGGGGGCCAGGAGCAGCCAGGTATCCCATGGTATCCCCAGGTCCCTTTAAGGGGCAGCTACGTAGCTACCAGGTCCCACCAATTGGTATGTAGTGGTTGGCCGGAGCTGATGATGCCATTTGGATCAATTTCGTAGGTTATCGTTTTCCCTTGCAAGGTTTAACTGATGATAGTGGTGGAAGATAATGTGAAGATGATGCTTAATGCATCTTAATGCGACAAGCATTGCGTCAACGGTGCATGAATCATGTAAAAATTGATGCTGGTTAAATTGGCATTCCAATTGTTGGGAAGCCGTGCTGTGTTCTTCAAGATGCACAGATAAGAATAGAGACCTTATGGTCATAAATCGCGATATAAGTCCCGTATATTTCTTTCTTGCAAAAGTTGTCCTCACCATTCGGGGTGTTACCGCCGCGTTTAACAAATGGTGAGGGTTGTGATTGTTTCTTTTGTTGTTGCAGTAGTAGTCGTAGTAGTTGCTCTTCTTCTAGCTGTTGTCGTGGCTATAGCAATTCAGGAAGTTGTACAGTATCTTGTCGAACTGTCGGCGTTTGTTGGTCTTCGGGTGGTTCCTGGTGCCTCCAACAGTTGGCGTCGGAGGGTACTGCTATGCCATGATGAAGCCGAGAATTTTTTGTGAAGGGATGCCATTTCGGGAGAGCAGAAATATGTGTACATGTGGGTACATTTGCATGCCAAAATCCAAGGAAGAACAAACAAGCGTTAGAAAAAAAAACTCGATTTATGAAAACGTAAATGGTTGATAGCTATAGTCAGGTGTTGATGGTCACTGACAGTGGCCACTATATAGTAGATCATTGGTTAATGATGGATGGCAAGTACCTCGAACTGAATTCTTGCTTGGCTCAGGCGTCACAAGCATGAGATGGTGGAGGGTCAGCTGGTGATTCCCTGACAGCTCCGCGAAAGGGTCGCGCAAAATGCGCTTCCCGTCGTGGCGAATGTGTGCAGTTACTACGGGGCGAAAAAGAGGTTCACCATACGCCAAGCACGTGGAGAACCGGGGACATTCAAAACCCACCAGCCAAGCTCCACCAAATGGAAATCACCCGGCGTTGTGGCTGCGTGATTTGTTGCCGCGCCCATCTGCATGCACTTGCCAAAACGCGATGAACACATGGTAGGCTGTGGCCCATGATGTAGACACAACTAAGAACACAGGCCCAGTGTGCCAGTTTCAGTTGTAGAGACGACCCAACCCATACTTTTTTGGTGTTGTAATGGTTGGCACTTCATGTTCCCAACAGTCCGTTGGCCACATGCCGAAAATAGATATTGAACTCGCCAAATTCTGCTTTGCAATAGTATGACCTCTATTCAAAAAGCTCAAATCAAACGGGGTGGTAGCAAAAAAATTGATCGAACCCCCCGAATTGTAGCACTGGGGAGAAATCATGCAGCACGTGGGATCGTAGGAACCATGACCCCGAGAATGATGTGATAAGCGCCTGCAAACCATTTAGGAGATTTTCAACCTATTGGATCCCCTGTTTGTACATCCATCTATCCCATTTCAATTATTGGATCCCCTGTTTGTACATCATTGATTTTCTTGACCAGCTATCCCACTCATATATAGTCAACATACATGTATCACATACGCACCACGACCACATGATATTGACGTTGATTAAATCATATATTTAACATCGAAAGATTTCCCCACAATCAACGGCGCACCCAAGGGTCACAATTGGTGTGACAGAGCCGCAGCCTACCTGCGGGCGTCCTCCGGAATACCTGGAGCTGAGCCGGCGATGACTTTTGGGGTCAAAATGATCGATTCGAAGGAAGGGAGGCGGGCGGAATAGGGGCTGGTCTGACCGAACTTTCCCCATTTGCTCAGCTTCTGCTTCGTTGGTGTCTCAGATTAAGATACCTTTGATCTACTTGCAGTATATTAGTTTTACTTGTTTCAATCTTGTTGGGCTCGGGCGCCGCAACAGACAGCCAGAACCGAATCGACCTCTCCCCTTAGACCACCCATTGCACCTTGTACTTGTTTGACTCGCTCAGAATGATTGACCAACATCCTCCAAGTCGATGTCAAGCGAATCCAAGACGTGGCCTAAGCATGCCTTACCGAGGTGCCTTCAAAGATCCCGACTTTGTGAACCTCTTCCTGAGATGAAGACATCAGTGTGGGTGACCGGCAAATCCGGCGATGTCACGCATAGGTGTACATCGTGCGATATGGGAGATCCAGATTGAAGAAGAAATAGCTATTGAATGATGCGATGGTGATAGCGATGGCAAATCACAAACCATGAATAGCACAACTTGCTTCCAGTTGTTACTCATGGCTAATTAACTAGAAGTTGTCAACTACTGATGGTCAACTACAACTGATGGCTCTTGGTTTCCGGTGGATCTGCCATTCATTTGCTGAGTCTTTGCCTTTGGCCCCAGCTTGAAGCTGACACAAGAGGAGCCGCCCTGCAGGCGAAGCCAGGCAGAGTTCACCAAGCCATGCTAAGCTTTGCTGAAAAAGCCGGGGAATGACGGGGATCTTCGGCGTTTCCGGGGCCCGTGGGTGATCCCCCCATCACCATCAGAAAAGTGCAGCTGAACCCTGAAAGCCAGTGGCACATAGTGCTTAAAATGGCGCCGAAATTTATTTACCAGACTGATCCCGGCTGCGAAATGGTCGAGCCTTCTCGCCAAGCCTTCATTCTATGCAGCCGACTCACTTCCAAGGATGACGTCACTCAAGCCCGTATGAAATCACTACACCCACCTGAAGCGAGCCATTGAGCAAATAGCCATTGACCACTACTAACAACAAAAATCCGGATGAACTAGTTCACGTGATCCCACAAGAACAACTGAAGTAACAACAACGATGGCACCAATGTTGGACATCTGTAAAACTATAGATTCTATGAGAATGAACAGTCAAATGATGTGGGAATTATACTGCCGGTCATAGGGATGTTTCTTACAATAGAAGTACTCCCAGTTTTCCACCCAGTCATTAATCTTTACAGTGATAAACCAGCCATAACTTTGGGCGTTCCCTATGGCCTAAGAAACCGCAACATAATTGGTAATTTCCATTATTATTGTTGGTTCTACTCCCCTAGTACTAACCATGAACCATGCATTTCTCCGGGGTTCCCAAACTGGCTTTAGAAACCACCTCCAACTCGCATGGAATGCCATGATGCCGAGGCCGGATACCAAGCTCCTCTCTCCAGGTGCACTGGTCCTGCAGGCGTTAGGTCCTGAGCCTCCCAGGGGTTCCCAGCTTGGCCCATGGTAAGCATGGTGGTTAGCCATGGCTAACAGGGATCAGAAGGCTGTGAGAAGCCCTAGGTCATTGCTTGGGTCATCACCATCTCACCACTTCGGTGAGGGGCGGTCAGCCTGGATAAAGATTTTGTCCGCTTCATGACAAGCTGCGCCCCAGGTCCTTGGCAATGCATCCATGTTCGGCATCCCTTCTAGTTTGTTTGGAGCTCAGAGCTGGGACCTTTGCCGGAGATTTCCCATGAAATCTTTGGGGTTGCGGAGATCTTCCACGGGGCCAGGTGTGTATCTTCCATTGATTTTTTCAGAAATGACCAGCAGCTGGAGTTGAACCTACAACTTAGCTGTGAGACTTACGATTTTGGTCAATGAGATCAGCTACGATCAGCCATGGACAGCTACGTAACAGCGCGCTGCAGGTTGCAGTTCGTGGTGCAGGAGGCTTTGAACGCCCCAGTCTCCATAGAGGCGTTCCCGGAGCGTCCTGCGGTTCCTGATCTGGTCCCCAACTGGTTGACCCAGCGTACTTCCTTAGGGGTTGCTTCCCAGAAGCTTATCCAAGCCAAGCATCCGTTTTTGGGCGGGCATTATAGAACTATAGGCTACAGAGAGAGAGAGAGGGTTTATTCACATATGGAAAATATATGAAAACATGTCCATGAATTTGACTGCTTTCGCGATCAAATTAGTTGAATCATGATGTGGGAAAACAACTGTTGTATGGAATCAATCAATCAACCAACCAACCGACCGACCGGCCAACCAACCAACCAAACAACCTTAGCTGCCAGGAGTATCTTCACCATGTTCAAGGTCATGCACGTTTCCAGTTCAAGTATGGTCCTCAGGGCGCTGCTGAGTCAACTGGTTGATGCTTCATGGTGGCTGCATCATGGTGGTGATATACACTGCTTATTGGATGCTGGTGAGTCACTGCAGGTGAGTCACTGCAGTGGCTCACACCACAATACTGGTTGCGGATTTCGCAACCCACCGAGTTGGTGTCGGCACAAGTGTTCGCGTCGCCAGCGTCTTGCTGGCCATACACTTGATTCTGCAGCTGGCATTGGTCTAGGATCACCAGCCAGGTTAGCACAGGATAACGATTTGTGTGCGGCTGGGTGGTCTTATTCCTCACGGGGTAAGCATTCTTGACTCAGCTATTCCCGCCTGTTGTATCCTGTTGTGGGTTTCACGTGTTGCATGCCCGATATATTTTGCTCACCTGCCTTGATTGTTGGTCATGTCCCCAGATTTTTTTACATGTGCACACCATTTTTTATGAGTTGTGATTCCGCTGTAATTGTTTGAATGTTGATTTTTTGTGGTATGTCCTTGTCATATCTTACATACGTTCTTCTTTGTGTATAAGCAACACACCCTGGCCCTGGGGAACTTAGATTCAACATCAAAGACATTGCTTCATAGAGGGAGGGTTCAGGTCCCAACGGTTGACTACGAACTATGAATGAAGTGTTCTCAGTGTTCTAGGATTCAACCCCAGTTTGCGATGTAGCTCTTGCATTGAAGAAACAGCGTGAACGTGTATGAGGCAGCATTTCGACAGCGTTTCGATACTACCAACAATGATTCCCACACGAAAAACATTTTGACTTGACATTAAGTCATTTCGATGACAGCCAATATTGGCCAGAATTATGGTTGACAATCTGAATCGGACTAGTGACCCAGAAATGCTTAAGGATGATTCTCAAGCATTCGGCACCCTCAACAGATATTGGTGTTTCAAGCCATGGTTTTCATTAGTACAGCGATTATTAGATATTAGTAGTAATCATTATTAGTCATTATTCTTCATTATAACCATAATCACTATTACTATTTAGATTATAACCACTATTCATTAATTATTCGTATCCATTATTCTTCATTATTATAACCCATTATTCTGTAATAATCATGATTAATAGTGAGAACCCAATCTTAATAATCATTGTTCTAGTACTGATTAACAGTGATTATTAGTCACTATTCTTCATTATCATAACCACTAGGGATTATTAGTAGTAACCATTTTAAGTTAAGTTATTAGTAATCATTATTAGTACTTAACTACGATTATTACCAGGATTCTGTAACCACTAGGGATTATCATAACCACTAGGGATTCTGTAATCACTACCAGGCACTACGACCCATCATTCCCCACAGCTCCAAGATGGCCTCCACGTCGTTGGCCAAAGCTGCAGGCCCTGCCGCGCCTGCAGTTCAGGCTATTCACCTGCCACATGTGCCTTACAGTAGCGCGGAGAAAATGCACCGCAGGCTGGCCAAGATGCTGGTTCTTGATCACTGACTGTTCATGATGGTTACATTACTTTGTTACATTGAATAGGGTTGGTTAGATTATGTTACATTGATGATGGTTGGTGATCAGTCATTTGATCAAGATGGCAATGCTCACAGTCTCAAGAACCATACGACATGGTAGTGCTCAGAGTAATCAATAAGAGCATTTAAGAACCATTAACATATATAAATAACTATAAATATATATATATATACATATATATATATATACTCTTAGTTCTGACTTAATCATTGGACTAATTAATAATTGGCGTACAATTTAGAATCAATTAAGACTATTGGCAGCTCTAATCATGAATGAGACCGGCACCGTGGCCACCTGAATCCATCGCGAAGCCACTGGGGCCAAGGGGCTTGTGGCTGACGTGCTTGTGAGGTGGCAACGGGACACGAACTTGGGAGAGCTGTCCAACTAAACGGTGCGGTGAAGCACCATGAAGCACCTGTTTATGGTGAAACTCAGGGTGACCAATGGTTTGTGATGCTTAAATGATGGTTAAACTGATGGCACCTGTTAACGGTTACAAAGTCGACCTTTCGCAGGCGAAAAGTTTTTTTCGCTCGTGGAATCTGAGCTCGTCCTCCCGTCGTTCGTGACCCATGCGGCGCTCGGATGCGTCACTGGCGTCTCTACGTGCGAGCAAAAGCGGGCGCTGGGGATCTTGCGAGGCCCAAAGGATACCACCAAGCATACGTGAGAATTAGCGATCCTTTGGTTGTTGGTTGGCGCTGATATTTTCGGTATTGGCTAATGTCCGTAAATATATATATATATAGTTATTTATTTGTTTATTGATTTATGTATGTATGTATGTATGTAATGTAATGTAATGTAATGTAATGTAATGTAATGTAATGTAATGTAATGCAATGTAATGTAATGTAATGTAATGTAATGTAATGTAATGTAATGTAATGTAATGTAATGTAATGTAATGTAATGTAATGTAATGTAATGTATGTATGTATGTATGT
>VSDK01014032.1:355933-368153 GCA_009767595.1 Symbiodinium kawagutii
TAGGGAAATAAGTTTTGCCATTTTTGCTTGCTAGCGAAAGTACCTGTTGGCTCCGGAGCAGGTCTAGGTCTACTGCAACGAGTTGTACATGTCTACAACGAAGCTGCCAGGTGGTTTCACAAGCTGCTGGGTGGTTTAACAAGTCACATCCACCAGCCCCTGGAGCATTGGGGTCTAGTGCATCTGTGGCTGTGGCTGTATCAGCACGCTTCGTTGTTTGGGCCGGATTGCGCAGACCCGCCTGCATTTTCTCAGCGCGGCACAGCAATGATGCCCACTTCTGGGATTTGGAGGCTGCTGTGCGGCGATAAAGCATTGAACACTTACATTTGTATATCGATCTATCTATCTCTCTCTGTCTATCTATCTATCTACCTATCTATCTATCTATCTATCTATGTATGTACTTACATTTGTGTATTTTTACGGGCGTGCGTATAGAAACAAACACATATGATTTGTTTGCATATATTTATTTACATTTCTGTATGTGTGTATACATATGTACATATATGTATATTGTTATTTGTTTATTTATGTATGTAATTCTCTATATATTTGTTTGATTAGTTATTCAATTATGTATTCATTTATTGTTTTTTATGTTTGTATTCATTGATATACATTTGTTTATTTATTGATAGATGTTTATTCATTTATTTGTTTATGTATTTATTTGTGGATTTGTACAAGGGCCCATTGAGCGTGAGGCTACCTGACCAATATTTTGGTGACTAGAAGTGCATATTTGGATGCACAGAATTCTCGAGTGCCACCAGCGTGTGATAATTATTTGGTCCATCTATGAGAGGGTTCGCGCGGCAGCTCTATGGCAGGCTACTGTTTATGGAAGACAGTCCATGTTGCAATTTCGCGTATGGAAATTTTGATACTTATGAATACATACGAATTAAATAGGTCAAGTATAACTCATTATCATCGTTGGTAGCGTCCGTGATTCAGATTTTGGATCTTGAATCGGCCAATGCCAGGACATGAGCACGGAAATGGCAGTTGATTTCCACTCCCTGCGGCCTCGCCGACCGAATCTTGCTGAAAGCTTGCGTAGTATTCCGGGCACGCTGTGAACCCATTTGGTTTAGCAGGGAGACGTCGGGAAGGTTGATTTTCAGTGGAAGGGATTGGCTTACAGGGGGGGCGGCCTTGACCGGTGGGAAGGTTTGTAGTTTGCACCCTCAAGAAACGGGTGATGCTGTTGGATGGTAAAGCTTTTCAGAAGCCTCGCCTGGTAAACAAAATAAACAAATGTTGATCTATTTTTGAAAAATAATCCGCAAATCTGAGGAGTTGTTAGTTACAATAATGGTGTAGGTTGGATTCGTGCAGGGTACCAAATGACCACAAGCCACAGGTGTCATTGTCATCACATGATGGGGGGCTCCGTGCCATACTTTTCCCTTCTAAGAGAAGCCAATGCAGATGGTTCACAGACCATGCCAGTTGCATTCTCTTCTCATCGCCCCATTTTGGTTATGAGAGAGTAACGGATGTCTTGCGGCACTGGGAATTGTTGCAGATGCGGACGCCTCACTGGACAAGTTCGCAACGTTGCCTCGCAAATCATCATGGTTTCGATGGTAGCACCACGACTTGTGCTATTTCGATGAAAGACACCATGGTGTAGCAGCATTACCTGAGCTACTTCGACTTGTCAGCACATCTATGCGTTGGAAATGCCATGGTCACAACCAACCAATGCCATGGAGGGGATGACGCGTAGCTCGTGGCTTCGTCTCGCGGTCGCCAAGGAGATGAGACCAGCTGAAGCAGCTCCAAGCACCGTCAGGCAGAAGAGATGATCCAAAGAACCAAGAGGTGCAATGGTCAACCATATGGTTGTTATAACAGGCACCTATGGAGGTTTATAGGGGTTGTAGTGGTTAACCATATGGTGGTGTATAGGGATTATAGTGGTTAATAACAGGGGTCAGCACCCTCCAAACTCATCAACCGATCTTTGGATTTGCTCATCAGATCGCAAGCTTATGCGTGTCGTGTTCCTAATCTAATGACGTTCAATCATGTGATATTCAGTGAATTCGCGCTATATCTGTATATGCGTGCATGTATGCATTGATTTAGCGATGTAAATCCACTTGCTGTGAATGTATTTAGGCATGTATTTGTCCATTTATCTAGTCTGTCTATTTGTTTGTTTGTCCGCGATCTGTCCCCCACACATGAATTTGTCATGTCTCCGTTGGATCTGTCTCTGGAAGTGTGGATTTCGTCAAATACAAATCCGAATATACGATGTTGAAATCGTCTAGTTTCTGCATCCAAAGATGAACAACTTGATGACTTCATTTGCGCATGGTGTGCTGCAGCTCTTTCTGACTCTCACAGCGAGAAAGTTAGTTTCTTCTCATCAGGCTTTGAGGCGATGATTGCCCGGATCGTGGTGCAAGCTTCGCTTTTCGTATTCTCGTGTGCCGTGCGGCCACATATGATGCGTGATGAAAGCTTGCTCCATCAAGGGGCGGGTACGGAGGCAGTGATTGTCACGCACAACACGGTCGGCGCGATTCCCTTGGCAGTGAACGTGGCCATCAGGAAACTCAATGGTCAAGTATCCAGGAAACTGACGCTCAGTTTGCGGTTGAGCATGTCGATGTGATAGATTTAACCTCAGGTTTTCATGGTTTTGGGGGAATCTTAGCCAAGATATGATTCATCATGGGGATCAACCTGGGATTCATCTTAGGAGACTGACCTTGTATGACATGATGGATGATTCATTCACTGCGATTTGATCCCAGGAAAGCCTTGGAAGCACAGATGGAGGCCGTGAAAGCCAAGGAGACGGCAGCAGAGCAAGCGAAGCAAAAGAGGAATGCCACGTTGGAGGTGCGTGGCACGCCGTGGAACGCCCAGCCACCAGACTGGCTGGTGAATTTTTCAGAGGTTTTGCTTGCCCTAGTTTTGGCAGATGGTTGGTTGGTTGACTCATGTTGTTCATAGGGCTTAGAAGGCACCAACTAGTATAGATGTTACCTGATTATACATAAACTGGTTTATGCACCAGATTACATGCACGCTTAATTTGTTGTTGATATTTGTTGATAACTAATGATGTATACATCCCTATTTTGCACATTTGAAAACGTCCCTCTATTGCCTGGTAGTTTGGTTTTAACGCCGTGCCAACCGAAGGGACAAGGATTTGCGCTCATCAATTCAAGGGGCAAGTTGACCACCCATTTTCGAACAAACCACCACTAATCTCTTAACCATCCATGAGCCACAGCCCTTCTTAGCAATGAATCAGCCATTTGTGAACCATGCAACTGAACCATCTCCCCCAACCTGCAGTAATTATTTGAGGTGGTCGCCAACAAATTGTGATGGTTTTCCATGGTCAATCAACGGCCAACCAACGATTATCAATTGGGTTGGTGGTTTGATTGGCATTATTGTTTTCCCTCATGTAATTATGAACAGATGGTTAGTTGGCACGTATATTGTTCATGGGAGTGGTTCAACCACCAACCAGCAATGATCGTTAATCATAACCATTATAAACCATTGTTAGCAACTATGGCTATATCCACTAGTGAGCCACTATAACCAACTAATGGTTATCAATAACTGAATGGGGGTTGAAACCACCAACCAGTAAACCAGTCTTAGTTGATCAACAGCCAACAAATGCTTATCGCAATGCGAGAGACGGCGATGGAGAGAGAGAGAGAGAATGTTTGATGGCCAATCCATGTCGGTGATTAGCCCCTGTTAGCCACCATGATTTGCTCTAAACTCCATTTTTTGAAAATAACACCACCAAACACCTTTGTGGCCAACAACCCTTTCAATGTTTGAGACAAATCCATGGTGGTCAACCAACCAATGGCTGATGGATTAACCAATGGCTGATGAGAACCATTGAGAACCATTAGGTTTGTGGAGACAAATTCATGGTGGTTATTCCCAATGGTTAAAAATCATGGTGACGAATGGTTATTAGTAATTCTGGTGATGCCCATTCGGAAATAACCATCATTCATTAGCCTAATCATGGTTACCCATCAATTCCCAATGGTTATTTCCCAATTGGTTTGTTGACAAACGCATATTTTTCAAAGGAGTGGTGAAAAAAACCACCAACCAGTTGAGGATCATGACTAGCCATCATTAACCATATACAACCATCGTTACGGGGTGGTTCAAGGCCACCACCCAGGCAGTGGCTGATGCCCAACCAACCCTGCCGCAACGGCGCGCCGAGCGCGCCAGGCGGTGGCCTTCCACAACGCGGAGTTCTCGCGTCATGCCGAGCGCGCCAGGTGCTGCGGAGTTCGGCGTCCGGCAGTCGGACCATCCCACGTCCCAGCTGGTCATGGGAAAACCGTGGGAAAACCGTGGAAAAACCGTCGAAAACTGTCAGTTTTTTGGTGGATTTTGTTTGGGATGGGTCCATCTTCCCATGTTTTTTGAAGAGAATCCTCGGGGCTGAGACTTTTGACTTCAACTGTAGGTGCCCTTGTTGTGGAGGTGGCGACTCTCAGGCCATGAATTAACATTGGCGGGTCCATTTCACTCGCCATGACTAGCCATTCTGAATCCCTTACTGATATACCATGATATACCTATAAACTCGATAAGGTAGCTGAACTAAGCCCTGCAACCATGGCTACTCACATCTACTCTCTTCTAACTCCAAGTACTCATCTCATTTGCTCATCCATGGTCTCTTTGGTGCCTTGGGCCAGGGATGCCTTTACCGCGTTGGAAGACGCCATGGACAAGCATGAGGACAAGAACTCAGACTTCGTGCAAGCAAAGGACGGGTGGCCAGGCTTTAAATGCTATCAGCAGCGCCAGGCATTCTGAAGCATGAACCACGGACAACCACAGGTGTTCTTAACCATGAATTGGGCAGATGTTTGAACCATTTTGAAACAACCAATTGAACTTCAATAGGAGAAGCATCGAGAAGCATCAAGGCTTCCATACTCATCGACGGCTGGACGTCACAACTGGATGCTCAGCTGGGTCAGGAGCAATGGAAAGCCTTGGATGCCTCAGTGTCGGAGGCCACCGAGGCTCTGAATGAGAGCAAAGCGGAGGTTGAAAAGGTCATTGAGGAAAAGAACCAGGAGCAGTGCGGGGAAGCTTCAACTGGCTGGTTGGCAACGGCAGCAATTTGGAATCGTGGAATCGGGGTATCCCTAGATCTTTGCGAGGCCAGGCTACCAGGAGTGTCCTAGACAAATAGTCAAAATGGGAGATCTATATGGCGAGCTGGGTCAAGCAGTTAACCAACCAACAATGGGGGGTAATAACCAGCCATAGTAAGGGAAAACAATGGTTAATGATGGGGGAACCAGGGGTACGGGATTTTGACCCATAGCCATATTGTGAAATCCCAACGGGTTAAAAGTGAATCACCAGCTATTTCTGCTTTGTTAGTATGGGTCTCCCATTGAATACGGTAATCCCGAAATGGCTGGTGATTTGCCTTTAAACAGGCATAGTTGGTTCATATAAACCTTATGCGGGGACATGTTTTTCTTCGATTTGCGCCGTTCAACACGACCTCCCCTTTGCACAAACTTAAATCAATTTCTTTGGACAAGTTTGTACAAAGTGGTATGTGCAAAGAATCGGCAAATAGGCAGCTAGAGAAGATTGAACATTTTTCCCCGGCTGAAGTGGATTTGGAAGGTGGCATCCTCGCAGAGATGTAGGAGACAGGTCCTGTAGAGAGGTCCAACACTTCGTTGGATTCGGCTTGGACCGGGGACGGTTTTCTTAACCCAAATTTCTTTAAAAAAAATTGAATTACCCTTTACAGAGTACTGAATGCATTTCAATTTCTTCCATTTCAATTTCTTTTGTAGGCCTGAAATTGAAATGTCTAGACATCCGTCGTCGACAGTATGAAGAAACTGTTGGGTTGGGTTGTTTTGTATTCATTCGATTCATTCAAGACAAGAAATGCATGCATGTCATGGATTTGACGGCCAAGGGGCAGACCAGAGAAATGAAGTTGCTCAATTTATGGACATATACCCTTGGATTCTGGGAAAATTACTGTTGTGAAATGTTGGTAGTTGTGAGTTGTGAGGTAGTCGTTCCGTAGTCGGTCTGAGGTTGCCAGCCTAATGGACCAATAGCAGGAGCTCAGAAAGATGCAAATGGCACTGGATGAAAAGAAGGCCAAGCGCGATGAGGCTGAGAATGTGCTGAAGGAGAAAGAAGTCGCATTGCAGAAGGCGGGTGAATTCAAGCAGACCAAGGCGGGCCCAAGTCGCTGTCGATGCTTGAAAGCGCGAGTGTGTGTATGGCTTTGGTCGTGATTAATTACCGTGAGGGTTCTGGCATCTGGGATGTGATGGCTGTAGTGCCTTTATTTGTTTGTCCGTGTTTGTCCCTTTGGTACATTTTTGGTACCTCTTCTTGAGTTTATCGCGTCCCTGCTCTTGTTCTTGAACTTGTTATCGCTGTGGCGGTCGTTGTTGTCATTGTCGTTTCTCGGCGTGACCAGGAACTGCCACGCGTTGCCACAACTACTTATCAACCACCGATTCACCATCGCTGACCATTCTGAATGCCCTTGTTGACCATAGCGTATCCAACCATTGTTAACCATGGTATTTTAAACTTGACCATACACCAACTACTGATCAACCGTTGTTACCCACCATTGCCATGGCGGTGCCTCAGGCCAAAGAGCATGATGAAGCTGAAGCGGAAATGCACAAGGCTCGGCAAGCCTTGGAAAAGAATCAGATGCTGCTCGACCAAGCCGCCGATGCTTTGGCAGTCGCCACAGCTCAAGAGAAGGAAGCCAAGGAACAAGCCAAGATTCTGGAGGAAGAACATGGTGACTTCGGACTCATTTACTTGAAACATGTTGTTTCATCTCGTTTCTTTCATCTTAGTTTCATCTGGGCTTCTGAGCCGGGACGGACGTATTTGAGGCATGCGTGTGTTGTTGTTTGGTCATGATTTTCAGAGATTTAAGCATGTTGAGCTTTGAAACTGATGCCTGCCGGGGAGTACCAATGGTACGTGCAACTACTGTAAGTACATGTTTTGCAGGTTGATTTTCTGTGGCAAAACCTGGCTTGGAAATCCTCCAGCTCTAAACTCTACCATTGGTTGATCATTGTCGGAAGCCTTGGCGCATGCTCTGCTGGGAAAGTGCCGAGGTAAGCAGAAGAAAGGCTTGGAGATGCTCCGGACCATTCGATCTAGCATCCTCGCCTTCTATGAGAAATTGGACAAGTTGACCGCTAGCATGGAGAACCAAATGGCTGAGAACCCCGATGCTTTGGCAGCTCAGATGCTTCGCAAAGATCCACATTTGAAGGCAACCTTTGAGGGGTACAATGAGATGGTGGAGGGCTTCTACAAACTTGACGAGGCGGACGCAGAGATGTATGGCGGCTCAGCTTCAGATCGATAATAACGCCCGGTGGGGTGGACGACGTTTTAAGATCGAGTATATAAGATGACGTAAGTCTGATCGATCCTTTCTCAAAAGATATGGGAAAAGCGATGAACAAAAACATGGTTTTATATAAACATGCCACAATTCTCTCCAACCAATCTGTGTTTCTTCAACGATTATCTTATGCCCATGTCGCGGTTTGTCACATGGCGCATGCCTAGGTAAGATGAAGGATGCGGTGACGCAGATCAAGCGCAACACCTTCAGTGCCCTCCTGCTGCAGTGTGATCCTGGAGAGCACTTGGAGTCTGAAGCCGAGGAGACGAATGACTTCAAAGAGCTCCAGGAGTGGCAGATGCGATGAGAGAACTGGCTGCTGCGGAAGAGCTCCTCACGCTTTATCATACCCTACCCTTCCAGTTACCTTTATAGTAGGTAACCAATCCTACAAAACAATAGTAGAAACCAGCTGGTTACCCACTATAGAGGTAACTGGAAGGATAGGGATACCTTACAGCAAACACAGTTCAAACAACATGATCCGCATACCAACCCATTTGAACCCAGGTCTCTTTCTGAGCAGCGATTGTTACGGCCTACCCTTAGTTCAAAGAAGGGTCAGTGAAACAGTGACTTTCAAACAGACCACTGATCTGTAAGGACTTTCTCAAGCAATATCAATGTATTAAGTGTTTAATAGTCATTGTCATTGACTACTTTGCTAAACCCTTATCCGCCCATGGTCGACCGCCACGCTGCTATGCTAACAGGCGGCACACATCGCCGCCGGGCATATCATGTTAGAGTGGACAATGACCGATTATCATGGTCGATGATCGGAGGTAGTGGCCAATGATGGAGGATAACTAACAACAATTGCTTCAACAGTCAGGTGTTTCACTTCCGCAAGTCGAGAGTCTAGGATGGCAAGGCACATCAACAAATAGCATGGTTTGGACAGGGCAAAAAAGAGAGGCTCCTAAGAACTTAGCCGTGTACATGACCAAGGGGGGACAACACATGTGAGCCGGATCATCGAGACCGGATACATAAGTTTTACACAGGAACTTGGCTAAAATGGGAGGGAGAGGGAAGCAGTAATTGCATGAGAGACTAGATTGGCAGCGAGAGGTTGCCAATGTAGATGGGAATGGATTTGGCAAAGCGAAGTGAGCGGCATAGAAAGAAATCGATACATGGGACAAACTTGCCACTGCAAATGGGGAAGCAAAGAGATATATGCAGTGCGGAAAAAATGCCATGGAGAGAGACAGTAGGAGGAGTGTATTTGGAATGATGCGTGGGATTGCGCCGATAAAATGGTTCATCCGTTCTTGAGTGTTAACCGTGATATCATGGTTGACCCATATTTTTACATAGAATATCCATTAATATCCATTATCAAAGTTTTCATAAATCTTCACAAAATCTCGATGAATTTCAACAATTCGAACAATTGAATCAGTATCCAAAAATACTGCCAAACATATCACATAGATATTTGCATGTATGATATTTTTCAATGTCTTTTGGCAACATTCTTTTCGGACGAACCCGCCCTGGCTTTTGGCCGCGAGGAGAAGTGCGGTAAGGGCTTGTGGCGCTTCGCAGGCGTCAAGCGTTTGAAATTCCCAGACTTCGCAGGCGGCAAATCCGCCCGTACTTCAGCTGCAGAGGGGGTTTTGGCACCGTGCCATGTGGTGCTTGCTGATGCTAAACACCCTCCCCCAATATAAAACACCCAGGGTACTCTTCAAGCATATGAAGCGGACCTTTTGTATTGGGGGGTTACGGTCAACCCCCTAATATTAAATCTCAAACTTTTTAAACAGCGCTACCTAACCTATTATATTAATCCAAAATGTGTTAGAGAAAAAAGCATCCGGCAAGCCAACCCCCAATACTAAATCTAGAACCTTAACTTCAAGAAAAATGAGCGCTCTACTCCCCAATATGAAGCACCCCGAGAAGGATTATATAGTCTTTATATTCGGGGGTAAAACATTGCTGAGGGGAGTTTGCCTCCAATATTGATTCTTACGTAGGTCAGCGAACAAAATAAAGCATGATATATGTTGCTCTAAATGTATGTTTATATTTATCTATCAAGCAACTGATTGCAGGTGGGTGAACCGAGTTGTCCCTAAGGAGATCGTAGATGCTGTTAGTCGCGATTTGCTGCCGATGTTTTGGGTTGTGCCTCTACCAAGCTCCGTGGTACCATGAAACAGGACGCCTTTGTATCCTTTGTAGCAGTGCTGAGATAAAGGCGAGCGGAGAAAAGCATGCAGCTGCACAAACCACGAAAGAAAGAAGAACAGCGAAAAGGGAGAAGAATTGGAGCAGTACAGCTTCCTTCCTTCGTGATAGGACAAGAATTTAGATATAGGGAAAATTAAGGAAACAATAAGGAATTGATGTTTCATTTGTCCTATTCTTGGAAGAGTAGGGACAATAAGAACAATAATACGAAATAGGAAACTAAATGTGAAGAGGAAAAGCTGAACAAAGAGAGAATAGACAAGAAAACATGAAATATTGATTGTGAATGGGAACGGGAAAGAAGAGAAGAACATGAATAATAAGAAGAAAAACAAAACATTAGAGAAGAAGGAGAGTCAAAGAACAGTAACCAGAAGAAAGAGAAAAGGAGGAGAGGAATAAACAAAATACAGCAATCCAGTATTAGCATGAGTGCGATCCTTTTAATCCAGACATGCAGCATGACAACCACATCTATTACCAGGTCAATTACAAAAACAATAGCAGCCGCACCACCACCACCACCAACAACAACAACCACAACAACAACCACCTCGATGACAAGGATGACAACAAGAGGTACAATAGCAGCAACAGGAATAACAACAGCAACAGGAACAGCAACGGCGCAGTACCAGCAACACCAACAGCAGCAACAACAACAAGAACGAAACTCAAGAGGACGACAGGGATCGTGACAGAGGGAACAAAACCAGGTCGTATTGTAGATGTGTGGTACTAATTCAAATTGGCACACAGAAGAGGAAAAAAACGCAGAGACTGACATACATCCAGAAAAGATGTGCGCGGCGCTAAGGTCTTGATGATGCCTGGTGGGATGCCAACCTTGACATCGACGATACGGCCGAAACGACCCTTTCCGGGAGCCCCGACAGCCAGACTTTGAATATTCCAGAGGCCTTGAAAATAGAAGAGGAGCCTGCAGCCACCGGAAAAGCACCTGAAGACACAAAAGAGGTGCTTGAACATACCGAAGAGGAAGACGCAAAAGAGGCGCCTGAACACACAGAAGAGGAGTATGCAGCCACCGAAAAAGCACCTGAAGACACAAAAGAGGCGCTTGAACATACCGAAGAGGCAGACGCAAAAGAGGCGCCTGAACACACAGAAGAGGAGCACGCAGCCACCGGAAAAGCACCTGAAGACACAAAAGAGGTGCTTGAACATACCGAAGAGGAAGACGCAAAAGAGGCGCCTGAACACACAGAAGAGGAGCATGCAGCCACCGAAAAAGCACCTGAAGACACAAAAGAGGTGCTTGAACATACCGAAGAGGAAGACGCAAAAGAGGCGCCTGAACACACAGAAGAGGAGCCTGCAGCCACCGAAAAAGCACCTGAAGACACAAAAGAGGCGCTTGAGCATACCGAAGAGGAAGAAGCAAAAGAGGCGCCTGAACACACAGAAGAGGAGCATGCAGCCACCGAAAAAGCACCTGAAGACACAAAAGAGGCGCTTGAACATACCGAAGAGGAAGACGCAAAAGAGGCGCCTGAACACATAGAAGAGGAGCCTGCAGCAACAGAAAAAGCACCTGAAGACACAAAAGAGGCGCTTGAACATACCGAAGAGGAAGACGCAAAAGAGGCGCCTGAACACATAGAAGAGGAGCCTGCAGCAACAGAAAAAGCACCTGAAGACACAAAAGAGGCGCTTGAACACACAGAAGAGGAGCATGCAGCCACCGAAAAGTCACCTGAAGACACAAAAAGAGTGCCTGACGAGGAAGAAGAGATTCCTGAAGGCTGAAAAAGTGCCTGCCGAAAGTTCTCAGGCAGCAGAATCAGTGAGTCGAAATGATTCGGCATTTCAGTCTCACAGCTTAATCCAAATGGTTTCCGCCTGAAAGGCCAACAAAACTTGCCAAGGAAAATGCAGGTTCCGAGCCAAATTGCGTTGCCCTTTTGCAGAAAGATGGTAGTTCATGAGCAGGTTGCGGCCTCCCATTTGTGACAACATGTCTCTGCTGAAGCTGCTGCAGCTGCAGGTAGGAATCGCTGAGCGTTTCTTCGGGGACGTGGATTGCAAGCTCCCGCAGCAGGGTTGGAGGCAGGCTTTGGGCATGTAGTCCTGGTGGAGGAAGAGCTGCAATCCACTTTTGTGCCGTTGCGGGATTTGTGTTGCAATCATTGGAACTTGCTTTGTTTCAACATGTTGACAAACGATGTTTTGCAACGGTTTTTCCCGCTTATATAAATAGACGCCTCGGTTTGCAAGTGCAATCTAAGCATCACTTTCCATTGTTGATCATTTTTCCCCACCTGTCAGGTGAGGGTTGTTAGATTTTATCAGAGCTGTCTCCTCCTCCTTCTCCTTCTTCTCCTTCTCCTTCTTCTCCTTCTCCTTCTTCTCCTCCTTCTTCTCCTTCTCCTCCTCCTCCTCGCCGGACCTCACCCACGACCATGCACGACTAGTGGTCGCTGCCGGACCTCAACCACGACCATCAGCGGCCAGTGGTCGCTGCCGGACCTCAACCACGACAATCCGCAGCCAGTGGTCGCTGCCCGGCCGCCAAGTCCG
>VSDK01014032.1:371382-387437 GCA_009767595.1 Symbiodinium kawagutii
CGGCCAACTTTGGCTAATGATGGCAATGGCAGTACTCATTATGGATAGTTCTTGTTGGTTGGTGAATGGTTTGTAAATGGTTGGTTGGTGGTTGATTCATGGTTGGTTAGTGGTTGTTGTTCCTGTTATTTGGGGGTTTGCTTTGCTTCCAGGGGTTGTTTTTTTGACGGACCATCTAAGCATGTTGGAACTGCAATCGCCATGCCAGCAACAACCATTGAGCCAATGCTGCCAGCAACAAACATAGGGCCATTGTTTACAAACCAACACCTTTTAGCCAAAAGGATTCCAATAACCAAGGGGATGGCAACGGATAACCATAAATTGTTTGCACCATTGTGTGGGGTTGGCCTCATAGTTTAGCACTCTTCGCCCCACAACCCCCACCATGATCGCGACTTTGCGGTTCATTTGTTCTGGGTTTGGAAGGGAACACCCCAAGCCGTGGTGACCAGTCTCCTGAAAGCCGCGAACCACTATCAGAATGGTTGAAGAATTGTAATATGGGTTGTGCTAATGGACATGAAAAACGATAACCATTAGCAGGGCCAATCATGAATAATAAGTAGCGGTGATGATTCCAAAGGTCACGTTCACTGGTAACCACACGGAACAACTACTTCTTCTGGTTCCCAAAAGGTTGGTTTATTTCAACGCTTGATATCTGAAGTGCGTGGCAGGATGCTCTCGCACTTTTGATTTCAGCGTCTACTTGCAAGCATTGGCGACTTGTGAGCACCATAAACACCTTGGTCGTGCCGTTCACGTACCAGAAGTCCTTGGGGATTGCCCATCCGTTTGGTAGATTGACCTACCATGACCTAGTACTTGAAACGGCTCTCAGCACTGTTGTGGAATGATTCCCTCAACAGGCAGTGAAAGTGTCCGAATGGTTTGGTTTTGATACCATGACGTGCCAACACACACGATTGGTTCTGTGGGATTACCAACCTGAATCCATGACAGGCTGGCCGTGGCCATGCTGAAGCCACTCCTGAACAGCAAGCGTGGAGTAGCGTTTCTCCAGAGCACGCGCAAAATGGTAGGTGAACATCCAGCAAAGCACCGATTTTGTTCATTCCTTTTCATATAAGCAGACGGGGTGAAGACTGCCATGACCTGCAGCCATAAGTATTGGTATGAATCAGAACGATGACCCCTCAATTCTGATGATTCAATATAGGTGAGACATCATCATGTGCGTGGGCTATTTGATTTCAGCGCGCTCCAAAGATGTTTGATGAGATGGGCAGATGGGTGCTTCAAGAACACACAAAGTGCCGGTCGCAAACATGCTATTTGTTAGAATGGTGAGAGAAAATGATTGTGCTGGATGAATATGCAGCTGTGGCTCCTTTTGTCTGGGCCACCTGCTCGCCCTCAGCCTTAGCTGAACCTTTTGGATGGCGAGGGGAATGATCAAACCACATGCTGGCCATTTCTGCCGGGTTGGCATGAGACACCACTTGCAGCCGCGAAAACTGCGGCCGAGCTCAGCTGCCAAAGTGGCTCCCTGCATGATCCGCACGGTTTGGTAGGGACGAAGTTTGTGCTGCTGCTGACGATCTTGCGGCGTCCCCAAAGATGATGCCTATATTCCTATAACCAAGCGGCACTTTCCAAGAACCAACATTTGCTATCCCATGCTATCGCAAATTTGGTGGTTCTTGTTGCCATCATTGGCCACGCCATTTTTTGAAATTTATCCAAGGATGATTGTTCCTAATTGTTTTGTTATCATGGCATGTCCTTGGCTTGTTGCCTATACAACTGCTGCAGGTTTTGTACCTGATTTCAAGGACGGTCAGACTTTTACGCGCGGGCATTATACTATATCCTTGGTGGTTGTTCCCAAGTATTAGCTTCTGATGGTTATGAACCATGTGTAATATCAGAACCACCTCGTTTCATTGTTGCAAGCATTGAAAGGAATTGACTTCCTGCATCATGGTAACAAGTGGTGGGATGCGAAGTGATGATTCTGGCGCAGCGCTGGAAGATAACCTGAGTTACGTCACGTTGTTGCAAGGATTTCTTCATTGATTTGTGTCCTCCGTGCGAGGCAAAACCCTTAAAGATGGAGTTGGACGGGACCTATTTTGGGGGTTTGATCCTGCCAATGTCCGGTTGTTGGCTTTGTGCTCATTTTATGCTCCCTGAAATGGATTGTTGAACTGTTCTTCGGTGGGGGGCTGGTCAATGTCCACCACCAAAAAACCTGACAAAGGGTTGAACACAATGAATAGCGAATACCAACTTGGTACAACTGTGGCTTCTGGTGATTGAATCTTCCAATGCGAAAGTACCGCTCAATAGTTGGTTTGACAACTATAGCTCCACTCCTGGAGGGCTCGCACCCCAGGGCTGGTGAGATCAGCCGTTGCCGTGGCTGTTTTGGTTTCAGCACTTCGTGGCTTACCTCAAGGGCCGACTAGAAGAGTTCAAGCGAAGACGAGATCATGATGCCCACAAACTACGTTGAGGCTGTTGTGGGGCCGCAGCAAATGAAAGCGGGAAAATAGGTTGAACCAATAGATTGAATATATGCTTGTACGGGCTGAACTTCCAGGAGTGCAATGTAAATGCATATTTGTTTGCACATTGATGTTGTTCTATCAAGCGCAGGGCCAACAGTCCGGTATCCCGATGAAAAGAAAAGCAAAAAGACACAACCATGCAGTCACCACCTTAGGACTCGCAAGGTTCGCCAAAACCCTTCAGGTGAGGTATTTGGCCCAACTATAGACTAACTAGAGGGTTGGCGCAGCAGCTCTAGTGGTTGCTGTTTTTGAGAGTCCGGAAGGTTGCCTTTTGCGCGCTAGGATCAACCTGAAAGTGCCCGTGACAGTCGGAAGTTCCATGAAGTTTCTACAGCTGATTTGGTTGCCAGAAAAGTTGGCTCACATCCGCAGCCTGCATAAAGTTTACTAGGGGCCTATACGTTGCGATCGAGGGAACGCTGGAATCCAGCAAGCTTCGTTTGAGGAACACCTCTGGGCATCTGCCCCTGTTGTTCATATAGATGGTTGTTTCTCAAAATAAGGGACGCCTGAAAATGGATTGGTTCATTTCTATGGAGGGCACCCCTATTCTGAGAAACCACCATATGAACGGACGAAATCACATGGTACCCCGCATTGTTTTTCTTAGGGTGCTCCTCCACTCCTCCGCCTCCTTTTTTGTCCTCCAGGTCCTCTTCTTCCTCACACCATCCCATCACACTCAATTCACCTCATCATTTCCTTCTAATCAACCCCCCATGGATGCTATCAGAAAATTTCACGTGGGGGAATTTATATACCTGGTCGTGCCATTGTTTGGTGCGCGTCTCACTAGTTGAGTTTGTCGGCTGCCAGGACATGCCGAGCACAGAAATAGGACCCATGTTCATTCCGCTCCCTCCTGGCCTGGCCGACCTCAGAATCTTGCGCGACGCGGGGTGGCGTGGGGTTTGCCGGAAGCCTTTGTGACACTTCCCCCAAGGAGACTCTCAGTTGAGCAGGGAATCGATTCATTGGGGAAAGTGTCGGAAGGTTCTGAAAAGGGGGAATCCTTCAAACTCAACTTCCTTCAAAGCAAAGCATTTCAGGGGAGACGTCGGAAAGGTTGAGTTTTCAGGGGGAAGAGAGTTGCTTACAACTGGGGGCTGCCGTGACCGGTTGGAGGGTACGGTATTGTTTTTGTTTCTACTTACAAATGGCAGATTTTCCTAATGCAGATGTTTTTAGTTTGACATATTTTGGTGCCACACGAGTTTGTGGGATCCACGATTTCTTTTCTACGGAGGACCGTTGCAGATGGCTAAGAGATGTTCAGAGACTGTGAAGGTTGCATTTGCTCAAAGTCAAATTGGTTGGTGCTGGTCATACTGAACGTTCGCTATATAGAGTAATGGGTGTTCGAAGCACTGCGTTTGATGGTTTTTGAGGTGCATCTGGATTTCTGACAAACGGACAGTGCCTGGAAGATCAATTTGTTGAACGCCTAGTGGGCGACCTGTGCTCCACCTGTCCAAGAAAAAGCCATGGGCTTGAAGTGTGGAAAACCTCTTCTGTAACCTCAGGGGCACTGTCCATATCTGTCCATCATGGCTATTGCTGTAATTGACAGTTGGGTGGTTCAACCACCATGGTGCATTCTTGCAGTTTGCCATGATAAATCTTCCCTGGCCAACTGAGTTGTCAAGGTCCGTGAGTTGGGGAAGCCATACTACCGACCAGTATTGGTAGGGGACAACGCCCATGGTTTCTGAGTGCTCATGGTTCATGTGCCAAGGAGATTATCGCCTCGAGACGATGATGGAGTCGTGACTTGACATCGGCGACAGGGGGAAGCGATCGCCGATGTATGCCTCGAACATGGTGAGTAGAATAGAACGAACATACACTTCCAGCACATCTATCTATTTGTTTGTTTGTTTGTCTATCTATTTGCCTAACTATTAGTCTAATTGTTTGTTTGTTTATTTGTGTCTCTATTTGTTTGTTTGTCTGTGTGTCTGTCTGTTTGTCTGTTTGTCTGTTTGTCTGTTTGTCTGTCTGTCTGTTTGTCTGTTTGTCTGTCTGCCTGTCCGTCTGTCTATCTATTTGTCTGTTTGCCTTCTTATCTATTTTTTTTCCCCTTTTTCTTTCTTTCGTTCTTTCTGTCTTGCTTTCGGTCTATCTATCTATGTTCCTTTCTTTCTTTCTTTCTTTCTTTCTTCTTTCTTTCTTTCTTTCTTTCTTTCTTTCTTTCTTTCTTTCTTTCTTTCTTTAGTTCTATCGGTTTATCTATCTTTCTTTCAATCGATCAATCAATCTATCTTTCTTTCTTTCTTTCTTTCTATCCATCCATCCATCCTTCCATCCTTCCATCCATGTATCCAATTATTGATTCTAACGTATCCATTCGTCCATCCACCTTTGTATCTACCTATTTGCTACCACTATACAACGTTTCCAATTTCCAATTGGTCATATTTTTGTTCAGCTATCCGTCGGTCTGCCTCCATAAGCAAGAATTGTGGAAACATCGATGCCATCTCTGTTAAGTCCATTTCGAGGCGGTTGCGAACCCACATCGGTTTTATTTGTTTCGACTTGATCTGCACCTACCTACAAATATGCCCTCATGGTCAGGGAATGCGACGTGGGCCAATGGCTGACATGTAGCTGACTGCGACAGGGTCTTCTAGACCCAGAACTTTGGAATTCCAAACCTGTGCATTCCTCACGTGGATATGCCCCCCAGTTATAGGGGTTACAAGGTCCCCGGCCAGCTGTTTCCCACAAGGGTTTCACGTCGTGAAGCTTTGCCAACCCAGCCGTGCCATGGCGGAGGTATGACTTTCAGGCTCCCCCCGGACTGTCAATGCAAGGCGAGATTCATGGGTCGCTATGTTACGGAGCATGACGAGCAGCTGCTGATTCACCAGTGTCAGAGTTTGATGATGATGATGATAGTGATGATGGTGATGATGATGATGATGGTGATGATGATGATGATGATGATGATGATGATGATGATGATGATGATGATGATGATGATGAACCGCTGGGCCAGCAGGCATTGCCCAGGAAATTGCTGAGGCACCGGCGTGTGCTATAAATATACTGTGCAATGCGAAATCCAGAAAGATTCAATTACTGGTCGGATCTGGTTGGTAGTTTCAAAAATTGCTTATTTTCTGTAGTAATTATTAGCAATCGGTTGGTTGACTAAAATTGTTCATAGGGGTTGAAACCACCAACCAGATCAATGCGGCAATCTCAAGCAGTCGTCCCTATTGATGGGAACCTGAGGGACAACATTCTATTTGGCGGCTTTTAATCCACTAATGAGAGATCTATTCCACCACAAGGTTAACCATAAATATACCTGGTGATTTGCATCAAATATAAATTGTTCATGCATCTATTGACCTCCGATGAGTCATATTTTCTGGTGGGTCCCACAGGTGGGTGCCAGGGGCAACTTCCCACCATTCAGGGGAATGCTTTGGCGACATTTTGTCAGACTTTTCGCTGGAGCCGGTGCCCTGTTTGGATGGGAGATGAGAGGGATGGACGCGCCCGAGACGAAATCCTGGAGCAAATTGGATTCGATTGCTGGTTTACTGGATGGCTTATACCCACTAACTTAGGTTTTTAGTGTTTTTGGGATATGATGGATTTACAAGGGATCTATAAGCCACCAAGTTTATCATTGGATGAGTCGAATCGATTGGGAAAAGTCATGAATCGCAGACTAGATTTGAGAGATTTTGGCGCATGGAATTGATTAGTGTCCAGGATTGGTGATTGTTCATCCACGTTGTTTGTCCCCACTGTAGGGGTTCCACCAGGGTGCTGTAGGAACTTTGCCGTCCATCAAGTGATTCGCTGTGGTTGCTTCAGTGGGTTTTGAGCCTGCCGAGTTTATCAGGGCTGATTTTCGCCCGCAAATCCTTGATGGAATAAGGCATTGGATGTGATGAACATAGGAGAACCCCCAAAACATGGATGGTTTACTACCATAAACGGTTAAGAAAATTGATGATTTGTTTTTTGAGAACCACCCATGTATGTGCAGCATTTGCTTCCCAGTGCATCTTTTAATCGGTAGTATTCCATTGGTCTTGCAGTGCTGTGATTCCCAGCTCGGTGATGGTTTGCTGCCTTTGTCCGTGTATTGCTACACAGCCATTCCGATGTGATAGATTTGGTATTGCTGCATCTCTACTATGATTGGTTCATTTACTGTTAATTACTAAACACCACTTTGACCTACCCTCCCAATTAAACTGATGTTGTCGTGGGATAAACACGAACATCCTGGTTGGGCTTATTGAGAAGCCCAGAGTTGCGCACTTGCTGCTGGATCATTGTGGCTCTAGGAGATCTAAATCATTGGTGGCTTGGTGCTTCCAGTGGCTTCTCAATCTGTTTGTTGGTTGATTGGTTTCCAAATCTGTTGGCTAGATAGTTGTTGGCTAGATGGTTGTTGGCTAGATGGTTGATTAGTTAGTTGGTTGTTTGGTGGATTGATTGGTGGATTGATTGGTTTACCAAGCTGTTTATTCGTTGTGACTTCCAACAGGTGATGGTTACCTGCAGTTGCCCTCCTGCCCCAGGCCATCATCGAAGTGGAAGGTGCGCGACCTCGCTAATGGTGCTGTTTGAATAGCTGAGAGCACCTCCAAATCGTCCAATATCCATAGTTTATGACCGAAATAAACCATCTTTCATATGAATCATTTATGACTAGTATGAATTCTTCCAGCCACCTATGATTGACTTCTAAATTATTCATGTTGGCTGATTTGCGGGTACCCCCCGGCCATTAAGAAACGACCAGATCCGGTCCTTGAAACCGTATACCACCAATGAAGTCATGATGTGTTAAATTGTGATACTGGCGCATGTTGACCTTCGAAGATTCAGAATTTACCAGGTTAGAGCAAACCTCGACCCAAACGTCTTGGGGGGGAAGCACACTTTGAACCACATCCTGTGAAGGGGTCTTTGTGAAAGGCAATGTGAATAAAGCAAACCAAACAACCCTTCATTGGCCATTGTTGCCCCAAATCACCCTGAACACACGCAAAATCTGAACTTTTGAGCGATAAAGACATCAATTGAAACCGTGCATTTGGCACGGTTCAGAGCTGCTGGCCGCGCGAATCCTGCGACTTGCCATGGTTGATGTTTTGTAGCAGGCCCTTAGGAATGACAAAACCAGAAAATCATCGCCCTGCCGGTGCGCGGCCCTTCAGGTGGATGTTCCAAGGAAGGCTTTCCAGTGTGGCGAAGCGAAAGCGATGGCACCAGGTCTGTAGCTGCTTCCTGGTGCTGCGGAACCGCACGGAACCGCGCGAAGTGGTGACAATGTCTCACAAAATTTCAATCCGAGACTGAAAGTTGGTCCTCTTGGGTGCCAGAAATCATTTTTTGTGGTCATTCCCCGTGGCAATTTCTACCAAGACCAAGAAGGGTGGCGTGCAGTTACAATTTCATCATATTTCCTCTAAGCAGAAGACGTGTGCGTTGATTTGTTCCTTGGTAACTAATCAGCTCCTCAAAATGACTCTTTGTGCCCTGATGTGCGAATGGGGTTTAGGGCCTTGTTAAGAACCTATGGAGGTTCCTGGCGATTCTCAGTGATTCAGTGATGCTGTTGTGAAATGACATGCGCATCCACATTCTTTAGCATGCGACTATGATTCTGCAAAGGTATGGGTGAGCCTCAATGATGCCAGCAAGAGTGACTGGATGCTGGATGAACATGCCAACAAAAAGCAGTATGTTTGCAATCGTTGAGCGTTTGATCATGGCATGGTAATGAAATGGTGATTATGCGGTTTCCCTTGCCATATTGCCACGCACATATTTGATAAACATCGAAATTCAATTGTCCCACTATTTTGGTTGTTTGGCTTGCTCCCAGTACCCTTGATTATGTACAGTCAGACGTGGGTGCTTGCCAGCTTGTTTTTTACACACACATTTACATATAAGTGTATATGGATATATATAACCCATTGAAGTCGGCATCCGTTGCAAATTGTAAGCCAATCTATGTTTGTGATAATGTTACAGGTCAATGTTTGCATGCATGTGGTTAAGCGTGCATCATCATGTATGGGCCCTCAAAAAGCACTAGCTAGATGCACATACTGTGTAGTGTGAATGTATATTTGCACGGTGTGTGTGTATGTTTAGATGTCATTTCAAATCGCATTTGCACATATTCTAGGGATATGATTTTCCATTGTCATTACTTCTAGGTTGCAAATGATTCTCCAAACGCAACAAATGACTGATAGATCATGCATTAGTAGTAGATCAAACTATGAGTACTTGTTTCTAGTGAATTACTGATAGCCAATAGATGTTAGTAACTTTAGTACTGTATATGTTTTACCGATTTGTTTTGTTTAAAACATGAACTATAGGTCTATAGGTACAATTTATATGTGATTTAGTGCAAAGCTATGTTTAGACCTATTTTCCGTATTCTACCGTACCTACCTACAAGTATACACATATATTTTGTATGTATACACTTTTTGAAGTACATCAGTAAATACACAACATGCAGATTGTTTTTTTCCATTTTCATCCAACAAAGATGCACATAAATAGAGACATACATTCGCATGATATGATATTTTCATTTTTCATGATTTATTTGTTCAACAATAAATAAATAAATGAATAAATAAATGTATATACATATATCTATTTGTATATACATAGATACATATTTATTTTTTATTTACTTATTTATTGATTAATTCAAGTATATTCAAGTATACAAATGATTTTAATTCAATATGCAAACATATCTATGGTTCTCCCAATTTTTTGTTGGACACGTTTGTTCCGCAACCTGGCTGACAGGTCTACTGAGGAACCTTCGACACCAGAGGCGCGCCGGTGGCACCTGGCTATGAAAGATGTGTGGGCCGTAAACTTCGCATTCACCACTGGCCAGTGGCTTGGTTTTAAATGGGCCTATGAATTGATATATTAACTAACCAACTAATAGGAGATAACTACCAACACTAGTAGGGAAAACAATGGTTACTGATGGGGAACCAGGGGTACAGGGTTTTGACCCACAGCCATAGAAACAAGCTTGATCTCTTGATGGATGGCGGCACTTGCATGCTATTGCTATTCATAGATTTGAGCATTTTAAATTTGAGCCTGGCTTGGTTGAATCACATAGTGATTTGTTGATAGTCACAAGTATTCGTGACTTGTTGGCTTCTCATGACTTGTTTGGGATATCACAAGAAGTCTTCTTTGATTTTGACATAGTTAGCTCTTCATCACTGGTTTGGGATAGCCCTTGTTCGGGACTTGTTTTCATCGCTGACCAAATTCGATCAACTCAAAGGCGAAACGATTCTCCAGGTTGCAATGTCGCTGAGACAGTGGTTAGATACCTTCGTACTCAAACATTTTAGAAATAGTATTTTGCTACAACCAGTTCATTGAAGATCAAACGTCTTCGTTGTGAGATGGTTAGTCACTGCTCAATGCTTGTTTGCCACCCATGAACGACCAGTTTGGTCCCTGTTGAGTGGTAAGCACCAGGCAGCCACTGCTGCCATCGCTTTGCGTGGCCTTCAGGCCCCCACGCGGGACCCTTTTGGCGCGTCCGTTTCCGCTAACAAGACGCTTGGACAAGAGCTCTGAGTTTGCCAACGGGTGAGCAGTTGGGAGGAGTGGCCAGCAACCCACTAGTTGATGGTCGAGATCGTGGGGGTTGATAGGTTAAGATATCAGCGACATGGGAACTATCAATAAAATACATTAGGTACGTTTAGCTACTAATAAACCACTATTAACTATCAATACACAATGTATTAGCTACTAATAACAACTAGTAGCTATTCATAAGCAAGATTAGCTATTAATAACCACTATTAAGAGCTCAAGTTGATCGAGTTGTCGATCAGAATGCGACGATCTAAGCTGATCGGATCTGAGAGTTGTGAGGGACCACCAGTCCTATGTGGAGCGTGCTAGGTATCACATTGGTTCACCACAGCTGGGATCTGGGAGTTGTTTTATTGAAGTAGCATCACTTCGTTGCTGAAGACTTTCGAAACTCAGCATTTGAGTCATTTGAGTTTGAAGATTAGCATTCTTGTATCAATTTTGAAGCTAAGCATGTCCTTTTAATTTGAGTTTCCTTAATTACGCCCTCAAACTGATTTGTGATTGTCATTTGGTTGTGGGTCAAAACTCTGTGCCCCCAGGTACCCCTGGTGAAACCCTTGTTTTCCCGTGTTTTACCTATTGTTGTTGGGTTTCATCCCCCTCAAAATTGATGGTCACTATTTACCCACAACCATTTGCAATGCTGTGTGCAACACGCAACGTGCCAAGCTCGGCTGCCACGACCTTACATGCACTGTGGTGATACCGCAACCAGCATCAAAACAGCAACCTGGAACTGTAAACCTTTGGATTTGATAGGGAAACCATGGGATTTTATAGGGAAACCATGGTAACCAAGAAGGATGTTTGCATCAAACACACTTAAATGCGCGTTCTTAATTGGATCAGCCATTTTTGTTGGTCCTGACTCATTTAATTTGGGCATTGCGCAACAAACCATGCGACCGTCGTCATTGGGCATACCTAGTCTGAGAACTTCCGTTAGAATCAGACGTTCGTCGTCCTACAAGTTGTCCAACAATGTGAGCCCTCCGGAAAAGTTGCGATGGTTCGCCATCATTAGATGATGGTCATTAACCCATTAAGATCCATTAAGTGCGACCTAAAACACCACCATTATTGAAGAAGCCTTGTGGTTGGTGACCATGCCCGCTGAAGGTGCTGACCTTTGACCATGCCTCGTGAGGGCCTCGTGTATTTCCAAGGCTGGCGCAAGCTTTTGATGAGCCCTGGAACCCAGAGATGCCCTGCGAGGCCTGGGGGTTGCGCTTCAGCTACCGTTGATGCTATGGGTAATCCGCAGGTTGCGGGGCCAGCGTTGCTGGTTCAAGCTGATCAGTGGAAGAGCTACCACCTACATCCAGATTGCCTTAAATTGTCGCGCCAACAGCTGGCTAAGCAGCTGAAGGCGATGTGGAGGGCGAGCCTTTGTCGATGTCCTAATGGTGAACTTTTGCTGCAATCTCAACCGTGACTATATATATATATATATATTCCCTTTTGATCAAGTAATAACTATTGTCAACCACTGGTAACTATACTGGATGGCTTATACCCACTAACTTAGGCTTTTAGTGCTTTTGGGATATGATGGATTTAACATAGAACCACTCAAAATATATTTTTAGCGATCTAGTTCAGCCACCAAGTATACTATCGGCTCTTTTCAATAGGAATGGTAATTAATTGCCACTGGTTCAACCATATTACCTCCATTAGGACTGGTAGATCCCTGGTAGATCAACTTGCGATTCTAGTTGCCCGGTGGCGAGGCGATGATGGAGAACTACTTCCAGCCCTGGTTGCTCGGTACGCAAATCGCGCGTGACCCATGGGGGGTCAGGATAGGGGTCTTTCTCAGGTCATAGGGGTACCCCCAAAATGGTTGGTTTAGTACAACAAATGATTGATGTTGGATGACTGGGGGGTACCCCTATTTGAAGAAACCACCATATCATCCAATGATATCATCCAGCAAATCGCATGAATCCAAATCTGCGTGCGTCCTACTTGTTGCAATCTGGAAATCTTTGGATTTACCACCATGATAGGATGGTATGCTTTCGTACGTTGAGGCTGGACCCCTGGTGAAGTTCAAATGCGTTGATGGTGGATGACTCATGGCCATTCACACCCTTGGCATACACGGTTTATCCGCTGCGCTGGCATAGGAACTTGAAAGTTCTGCAAGGTCGAGATGCTATTCTGTGACATCACCATCCACCATGCGGAACAAGATGTACATGTGACCCTTCGAGTTTTGATATATATATATAAATATTATATGCATATATTTGGCTTTTATATCCATATACAAATACATTTCCAGGCATGCATATGCGTACAACATAGGTGCGAACACAGTGAACCAGGGCTGAACACACACACACACTGACACACACACATACATGATATATTTTTGCGCTAGTGTGAACATACTTGGACATACAAACAAATACATCTACTGCATGCAAGCACATGCGTTTTTGCCTATAAGTTTGGGTTGAGAAAACATGATCAGTGCATAATGATGCATCAGCATACCAACACAGAGGCCATCAGACACTTCTGCTGTCATTTGCAAATGTTCACAGCAGGGCGAAGCCATGTGCACGCATATGCAGGCAAAGCCAACTGCACGTATTGAACAAGCTATCTATGTATGCACATGTGTTTTCTTGACTTATTCTTGCATCTCTACTCTACATAAACTATACCGTCTTTTTGTTTTCATACTGTAAGTTGTTTATTAAATTGGATGTGTGTTCGAATAGGTATGCGATTTTTGTATGCACAGGGTTCTGCAGGGCGACACCGGTGGTTCCATTGGCACAGCTGAGGTCCCCTGAGTTCGACCAAGCTGAGATAGAAGCTGCACTGGAGCCAGTCCTGAAGGAGATCTTGGGGCAGGACGTTGCAGCTGGGGCCGTGCGGCCGAGCCGTTCCCGTTGTGACCTCTCTAGAGGGGGAGCGAGGATAGGAAGTACCAGGAGTGGTGGTTAAGCCACACATAGCCACACTTAGTAGTGTATCAAAGCAGAGGGTTGCGATTGATTTACATTGATTTATTTCATTATGAACTCCCCACCGCCAATTGACCATAGTTTTTAGATGTTTTTAGGCACAAGGATGGTGTGGATGATGTGTTTCTCCCTGGCTGATGCCCCAATGAAGTAGAGAGCTGGGGACTGTGAGCGTGCGCTTTTTTTCTTGATTTGCAAGATGGGAATTGGTATATTGTCCAAGCACTTCAACATCTAGGTTTGACATGATGATCAATAAATTCTCTATTCGATTTTGATTTGTTTTTTCTTTTCTATGATTCTGCCTCTCTCTCTCTAAATCAAATAATACAACAAATTCTTTGTTATCTTTGAAACTTTCTTCTCTATGATTCTCTTTCTTCCCACAGTATATAGAATAATATTTTTTCATTATATGTATGCTCTTCTTCTCTCAGATTCTGCCTTTCTCTTTCTATATATGTATGTAAAATAATACGACAAGCCCTCTGTTACATATATTCTGTTCTCTTCTTCTCTAAGAACCTCCCTCCCTGTGTATATTCAAATCCAAGCACTTCAGCAGCTAGGTTTGACATGATGACCAATAAATCATCTATTGTCTTGATTTGTTCCCTTCTTCTCTATGATTCTGCCTCTCTCTCTCTGTCAAATAATACAACAAATTCTTTGTTATCTTGAAAAATTTTCTTCTCTATGATTCTCTTTCCCACAGTATATAGAAGAACAGATTTCTATTATATGTATGCTCTTCTTCTCTAAGATTCTGCCTTTCTCTTTCTATATATGCATGTACAATAATACAGCAAGCTCTCTATTACATATATTGTCTTATTCTCTATGATTCCCCTTCTCTTTAAAAAGCATAAACGTACATATTCTCTATCATACTGATTCTGTTCTTCTTTATGGTTCTCTCTCTCTATATGGAATGAATTAAACAATTTTATTGTATGTGCTATGTTCCCTTCTATGGTGCTTTCTCCCTGTGTATATATTAAAATAAGCTAAGGTGGTATCCCCAACAGCAAGAACACAGATCTGAATGATTCTGCCCATTTCCAGCAACGGCACCAGAACTTCCCAAACCTGCCTGAACCGGAACCTTCCACAATCTGACGGGAACTTCCCGAAACCCCTGCCTCCTCAAACCTTCCGGAACCTTGCCTGGCATCTGCACCGAACCTTCCTGGTACCTTCCCGAACCTTGCCTCACATCTGCACCGGAGCTCCCCGGAACTTTCCGGAGCCTTCTCTGGCATTTGCACCGGAACTTCCCTGAACTTTCCGGAACCTTGCCTGACATCCGCACTGGAACTCCCCGGAACTTTCCGGAACCTTGCGTGGCATATGCACCGGAACTTCGCGGAACTTCGCGGAACCTTCCCATCTGCACAAACCTTCCGGAACCCTCTGGAACCTTTGGAACCTGGCCCACCATCTGCACCGGACATCCCGGAAGCTTCCGGAACCTGGAACCCTCCGGAACCTTCCAGAACCTCGCCTGGCAACTGCACCACAACTCCTGAACCTTCCGGAACTCTCCGGAACCTTGTCTGGCAACTGCACCGGAACTCCCCGGAACCTTCCCTAACCTCCGGAACCTGAGCCTGGAAAATGCACCGGCTCACACCGGAGCTTAACTGGGCTGAAGACCCCATAAGCTTACGCTGTTGGGGAAAAAGATCTCTAGTATGTGTGTTTCTTCATCTCTATAACTATTTCTCTCTCTCTCTCTCTCTCTTGGATTATGTGTGATACTATAGTCAAAAACTATAATATCTATTTTCTATTTCTCGTTGATTCTCTCTTTCTCCACAGATAAATATGTATTAAATATATATATATATATATTTACAGATAGTAAGAATTCTCTATTATATGCATTCGTTTGTTCTCTCTTATTCTTTCTCTCTCTCTCTTAAACAAAATCTATATGATATTTATTGCATTCCTCTCTATGATTCTCTATCGTCTTCATCATACAAAACATATCTATTGTATTATTTCTCTTCTTCTTTATGATTCTCTCTCCCTACTCAAAAAATAATACACACAATATATATATATATATACACATTTAGTTGTTCTTTTAATGCAAACAGACTATTAAATGTTTCTATTCTTCTCTATGGTTCTGTCGCTCTCTGTTCATATAATAATTGTTTAAGTTGTCTATCATATTAATTTGTTCTTCTCTGTGACTTTCTGTCTTTAAATCAAATATAACAAATATTTTCGTATTTTATTTATGTTCATCATTACTCATCTTCTCTATGGTTCTTTTTTATTATTGAATGGCTAGTGACATAATTTCTCTATTCCATGTATGCTCTTCTTCTCTAAAATTCATTTTCTCTCTGGATTTTAGTATGTCAAAAAAAAGACTTCTATTTACTGAATCGATACCAATGGGGGTCGAGGCACGCAGGCAATAGAAACACGAGGTTTTTTGCAAATTTGGAAAATAACAAAAACCTCGAGAAAACCAACAAAAACCAAAAAAAACAAAACTGCACACCCCATGAACCATCCCCTTGTGGAGGCCAAAGCCTCCAGACATAGGGTCTGCAGTTTTGTTTTTTTTGTTTTATTGGTTTTCTCGAGGTTTTTGGCAAATTTGGAAAATAACAAAAACCTCGAGAAAACCAAAAAAAACAAAAAAAAACAAAACTGCACACCCCCTGAACCATCCCCTTGTGGAGGCCAAAGCCTCCAGACATAGGGTCTGCAGTTTTGTTGTTTTTTTGTTTTTTTGGTTTTCTCGAGTTTTTTTTTGATATCTCCAGGTAATTGTATGTTGGTGTATGGCTTGCTGCATTGATTGAATTTTCAGCAGATGCTTTGATTTGAAGCAGATGTTCCCAAATACACTGATTTT
>VSDK01014043.1:3372-40155 GCA_009767595.1 Symbiodinium kawagutii
TGCTGTTTTTTGTGGCTCCAGCTACAAGCCATTGCGTGGCAAGCGTGGCAACCCAACTCCATGGTTTACCGCACCCAGTCACCGGGAGATGGCACTTTGGATGCACAACAAAGGAATACCTTGATCGGTCGGTACGCTAATTGATGATTCGTGGTTGATGATGGTTGGTGGCTGGTGGCTGGTTCATAATGTTAGTAGTTGATGGTTGGTGCCTGGTGATACTTCACAATAGTTCAGAGTGGTCTCAATCTTTTCATTTTTGATCCAAGAGACTGCCAGTGTTCGCACCTAGGAGAGTGGTCTCCCTATCGCCTTCCTCGTTTTCAGGGCCGCTTCCTCATGGGCAAGTCCCTGCTCCCGCCTGCTCAAGGGCGAAACTGGTCTTGCCTGCGCCGGCTTCGTCAGGTTTATGGACGTTTATGGCTGCTCATGATGGCATGTTTTATGATGGCTAATGACAGTCAACGCCAAAACTTGGAAGGCCACTGTGCCCCTATTTTTTTTGAATTGAACAGCGTCCTTTCGCAAATTCTTCTGTGACACGTGTCCTGGTTTCCAATGGATTCGAAGCCTAAACCTAACTTCTAAGCCTAAGCCGAATTGCGCTTGGCTGGGGCCTTTGCATGGCCCAAAATGAACTGCAAGGGTGGATGGAAAAAGCCTCTGTGGTAGCCAGTTTGGTTGTCTCCTTTCAGCTCCACCGGCGCTCACGTCTCCCACTTGTCCCCAGCGCCTGCGGCTGCAAATGTGTCGCACTCTGGCGGTCAGCCTGCAGCATCGATGTGAGGCCCCGTCTCAGATCCCTACAAGTTGGCCCCTTTTCAAAGTAACCCCAACGATACATAGCTATACCATCTCAAATGTTGCACAAGCAGAACGCAATTGAGGAACGTGCTTCTAGTATTTTCATATGTTGTTTTTTAATTCTGGGGTCCATTGGTATGGTTTCTCTGTCACTTCAAGGTCTTGCAGCACGGCTTAATCCAAGAAGATCCATCGTCTTTCCCCTCCCAAAACAAAGTGACTTTGCCAAAATGCTGAGTCAAATTTTGTTCACAGCCTTCACCTAACAAGTTGGGGTGCTGCGAAACACATGCACAACTTTGCGCCGAGCAACGATGATTGCTGTGAGTCGCCTCTCCTGATCTTTAAACAGCTCCTGGAGAGATGAAACCAAATGAGCTTCTTGCCTTGGTAGCAGGTGATCGCTGGGAATGACTAGGCATGGCAAGACCCTGGCCGACGACACTCAGCACTTGGAGAGCATTTGACAAGTGACTCCAAGAATAAATGCTGCAGCGCTCGCATTGCCTAAGTGGGCAACGGGTCCAAACATGTCCAATCGAATCAAGACCGGTCAGTGCATCTCCAACATGGACCTCTTGCAGTGCTACGCTAAATGATTTTGAACTTTGATATGTTGAAATATCTGAATGATTTTGCCTATGTTTGCCTGCTGCACCAGTGTGCAGCCTGGCATATCCATGAGGGGGGCTTCTGATCTTATACCTCCCCCCAACTAATGACAAGTCTGACATTGCATGACTAGATCATGACATGTTTTGTAACATCCTTCCGCAATATCATTTCTAATCAGGCACGCTGAGTCAAACTGATGCTTTTGTGTTTCATGTATTTCAAGATTCAGTTGAGACAGAGCGGCTATCAGGCCATACTGTGTAATTTTTGCAACCCTACCACATGTGCGCACACACCCTCTCATTCTGAACCATGTTGACCCGTTGGCCAGCAGCCACCACCTGGGTGTTTCTCAAAATAGGGATGCACCCAAATCATCCAATCCTAGCCATTTAAAACAGTAAACTCAATAAACCATTCATTTTGGGTCCCCTATGACTTGAAAAAACTACCACCTCCATTGATCCAAGCGTTGCACAGCAAGAGGTTCCTGCGCTGCTGTCAAGGAGCCGAAGGACTTAGCTCATCCTCCATGGTGGAATCTGAACGGCCCAGGGCCCCGGCGCTCAGGCGCTCGCACCCGAAAGCCACGAGGCAGATTCGATGTGCTGCCGAATCTAACGGTCGTAAGTTCGATCTAAGAGAAGGGACTGGCCTTTTTTGCATTTGTTGCAGCTGTGTGTTGCATCAACATGGAACTGTCGACTGTGTGCCGCCTGCAATTTTCTCACCCCTTGAGCCTTAAAAGCCCGTGATATCATGACAGCCGTTCCCTGAACCCTGGAGAGCAGGCTGATAAGATCTGTTCCCATCATTGATTGCTGCTACCTTTTGCCGCACCCAGGTTGGGAAATTTATTACTATGTTCTAGTGATTCTAGTGTCAATGTCAGCATCTACCACCAGTGAAGGCAGGTAGGTTGTGTCCCTACTCTTGCGCTAGAGTTCAAAGAGCGGACCTGGTGACAATGTACAGGGGGCTCACCGACTAAAAAGTTTCAGTCCATTGGGGCACGACCTTCTGCCAAGTCTACTCACAGGCGGTCCCAGCGTATCAGGCATGAAAGTGCACTTACCCCTTTGAAGGACTGCCGGCGGCAATTTGGGGTCATGTTTTGCAGGGAATGCGCTCACGCAAGTGCGTTAAGGCACTTCCAGATTTTGGCAGTAAAGACAATAAAAACAGTGAAAATAAATGTGGCTCCTGGTGCAATAAAAGCCGGGCACACTCAAAGTTTGGTAGTCATGAACCTGGGAACTCAAAAAAGTGACCCAGTGGATTGGGACACGTAAGGCACAGGCAAACGATGCAACTGGTCCAAAAGTTGTGCGTATGTCCACGAGATTCCACGAGTAAACCATCAGTATTTTGCGGATGTTATAGGACCCGAGAGCGATGGTGGGTTGCTTTTGGGTGATCTACGTGGACTACTGATGTTTGATGATGTTTGAAGGTTTCAGGGCTGGTTTCCAGGAATCAATTTTACTAGTGGCGGTAAACTTGATGGTAAACCACGTCGCCAATCGTCACCATACCTCTGTCTGCATGGAAAGTATAAACAAAGCTAGCATGAATCAACGGCCTGTTGCTGGCACAGGTTGCATTACAATGCATATCTCTATGTATATTCAAAGAAGGACAATAGACACACTGAAAAGAAAAAGACAGAGAGAGAGAGAGACGTCATGTCTGGCCTAGTCCAATACAACCAGTGGTGCCATTCATAGACTCTTTTGGTTCCGTCTGGCCGCGCATCAGTCAATGGTTTCAACCACCGGGAAGTGCCAAACTTGCATCGCAGGAATGAAGCAACAGGCCTCGTCCGGGACTGCCACGGACGGGCCCAGGTCTTCTTCACCGGGGTTACAATGGGTTATCAAAGCTGATGTGCTAGCCCTGATGAAAGGGAAAAAACATCAAGTGTTGGCGATCTTGGATTGACATGACCAAGTCCACACCACACACCCCATCCTCGACCAATCATCAAAGCTACACCCCAAACCCTCACATGCTGCATGGTTCTCCACAAAAAGGTTTGCCTAGCAGAACTCATCAGAACTCCCTGACCTTGTTTGCCTCACGGTCAACCCGCTCGGTTAGACTAAGGGCTTCCCATGGCTTCCCATGGCTTCCCATGGCTTCCCATGGCTTCCCTGAATAGATTCACATTGGCTAAGAACAAACATAGTCTCTTGTAATATTAAACAGTGGCACATTTTTAATTACCAGCAATATCAAGGATGATATTCGGCCATGTGGCGCTGGAAAGCAACATGTGGCTGACAGGTATTAAGCTCCGTAGCCATGAGTAGGAATATGACACAAATAAATTTATGCGGGTGCAGTCGCTGTTAGCAACGAACAGAAGGGATAGCTAAAAGTGGTCATGACTTGTGAGCAAGCCATTCCAACCCTGTTCAACAACCTGCTCAACAGATGTTTCTAAAACGGTTTTCCGGATGAAATCCGATCAGGCGCCGCAACAGTAGTGCGGTTGCATTGGTCGATCCCCAAGTTCGATTCCTCACCATGTGCCATGGCTTTACCAGGCGCCCACGCCATCCAATGGAGACTATCAGTGGAAGGGTGGAGAACAGCAAGCGCTCGAACAACTGGAAAGCTATTGCACAAGATCAGGACCTGAACAGAGCAGAGCAAGGGATCCATGATGATCCATGAAATTTGCCTTCATCCTTTGATTACACTTCGTTGGGAAGGCCACCTTGTAGGTAGGCCCTCTTGTAGATGAAGGGGTCGAGGAAAAAATGCTTGCGGCATCGCTGACGGAAAACCGGGTGGCCAACATATGCCAACATGCTGCTGCTGCTTCCGCAGGCCTGGGCAGGTATCAGCAAACCCGCAACCAACTTCATGTGCACTGCACCAGTCGCCTGTCACCGTGGATGGCCATTGGTTGCCTTTCCCCGCGAACCGTCTTTTGGCGCGCTACGAGGCGGGCTGATTTCCGGGAGGCATTGCATTTTTCAGCAACAAAATCATTCGGATCCTGCCAGGTTCGAGCATGAGCATGGCAAGGACGAGGAGTGTTTCCGATACATGTGCTAAAGCAGCGCAGGGACTAGATTGATAAGTTGTGTCTATGATCACCACATGCTTTTCATGGAACACTTTCAGAAAGGGTGGCATCGGGTGACCCATGTGTTTCCTTGTGCTTGTGGTGTCGCAGTGCAGGACAAACGCTTCGATCATGTGCCCTAACTTGTTGGCAAGTTGCTGACAGATGTTGACGGGCTGCGAAGGGAAGACGTGGAGCAGGCCTAAGCCTGATCCAAAAGCCGTTTGTGGCTGCTGAGGTGCAGAAATTTATTTTCCAGCTGTGCTGGCGCGATTATTTTCGCTTTTACTGTGCCTTGGCAAAGGGAATGAATGGGCTTTGAGTGTCAAGGAGAAACCAATGAAGTTGCAATCTGGAATGAATCAAAATCTAGTTGGTTGTTTGAAATTTTGCATTTTCCCTGGTAATCATTGATGAACAGCTGCTATGGTTGGTTGACTTGCGCACGAAAATGACGGGGTGGGTTCAAGCACCACCCAGGTGAGTGCTCTCCCCTCACAGCTGAAATAGTCAAGCTGGGCGCCTGCTAACCACGAGGCTAGGGCTAAGCCTGCTGAGATATGGCCAGCTGGGTCAGGCAGTTAATCAAGCCATGGTCAATATTTTTGGTTTTTAATGGCTATCATGATGGTTATTCATAGTGGTTAATAGTGGTTAATGGTTCATAATATGGCTATGGGTCGATATTAACCAACAACAATGGTTAACTAGCTGGTAAATGGTGAACAATAGGGGATGCTGACCAGCAATAATGGTGGATGTACCAACAATATGGCGAACTGGGTCAAGCAGTTGATCGAGTTCATGAGGGGTACTCACCAACGAAGCTATACAAAAAAACAGCCTGGTTAATAGTGAACCAGGGGTACGGAGATATTGCCTATCTTGCGTTTTCCTTACTCGGTTTGGCGATGTTTGGAGGTAACTGGCAGGTATCCCATATTCATGATGAATGTTGGTTCGTCAATCTTGGATGCTTCCGTGATTCCTCATCTCCAATTTTGTCATTTTGTTGTGGTTTTCCATATGGGACCATTGCTTTACCAGAGGCACATGGCAAAATCCGCAACAAGATGCGAATGTATTCGTCACCCGGAAAGGATGCCATTTTTTAATCCCAAGAGGGGCAATGTAAAGCGGTTTGAAGATTTGATGCCTCAGGTGCGCACTTTGGGCGTATGGTGTTCTTCCCCTCTGGACCCGCAAGAAGATGGAGACCCTGGAAGCGAAATGCTGAAGTGGAGCAGAGATGGAAGGAGGGCAGGAGCGTTTGGCAATGGGAAGATTCTGTGGGGGTTGTGCCGGGGGCTGTGCGGAAGCTGGATGGAAGCGAAGCCTTTGCAACGTGTATGACGGATTTGAACCGATTTGAAGAGATTGTGATGGATGATTGTAGGAAAAGCTGGTGGTTCACACCTTAGATTGATCCTAATGGAATGATGTGATAGATCGGGATTTTAGACGGGAATTGGCCAGGAGTATAGCATGCTTTGTCTCACCTCCCCAGGACTGGTGTGCCTTTGGTGGATGCCTTGATGCGAGAACTCTACGAGACGGGATTTATGGCCAACCGCGGGCGAAGCTTGGATGAAGAATGCTTGATTTTGGTTGCTTGTTGTTGGTTGTTGTTTGTGATTACTTACTGCTATATAATCAAATCTCGCTGGTGATTTTGAACATATTTATTTTCCATTGTAATTGTTAATAATGGTTGGTTGACCTAGTATTTTTCAGAGGGGCTGAAACCACCAACCAGTAATTCTAGAATTGAAACAAATTCAAAAACAAACATGCCAGCATGCTGACATTCTCCAACAGATTTCGATGGTGCTGTTTGTGCTTCACCCAGTGTTTGGGTTTTTAAGGCTACGTAGCGGCTACTTTTCTTCAATTCGTTTTCTCTTCCTACAAGTGACCCAGTCAAGCAGCGAATCACCCAGCGGTTGCTTTGCCTGAAATGCCACGTAGGAAGCCTCGGGCTCACCGGTAGAGGGTTGCGCGTCAACAGCTTTGCTACTGGAGAAAGCTGGCGCCGCTAATTACAACAACGTGAAATGCAAAGGTCAAAAAGGGAAACCAACAGATGCCCATGCTGTGAGCACTTTATTAAGTGCTATTTGGGTGGGGCAGGTTACATTGTAGCATCGTACTTGGTCTTCTACCTCAACATCGATTGGCGTGTGGGAGCTGACTGGTTCGAGAGCCTCCTTCTGGACCATGATGTGTGCTCGAACTATGGTAGGGGGACTCGGCAAATCATGGGGAGGCTGAGGTGGAGAGCGAGACAGGTTGGCAAGACACACGGAATTGACATTCGCGCGCATACTTTTATGCAGAAAATTCATGGAAATTCTCTAATTTGGGCAGTCCATGGTAGTCAATCCAAATGGTCTGGTGGTTGGCCGTGGTTCACGGATGAATCGGATGATCGTGTTTGAACGTGGTTGATCTCCAACGGTTTCAGGCTGATCCTCAGGATTGATCGGTCCCAGGGGCCTGGTTGACTGGTGATGCTGGTGGCCTACGTGGCTTCGATCACCAGATTTCAATGCTGCAACCTGGTTGATGCGGTTTGCTTCAGCCTTGAACATGTTTTTGCGATTCATTTGAATTGCTTGACATGTCATCAATTTGACTTTGGTGAAAATGTTTGCCTTGGTTGATGTGTTGGATTTCTTTGGCGCTGAAATCGGGTTAAAAATCCAGGAAGTCTAAGGAACACTGGCGCTCGAACTGCAGTCGGGGACACCGGTGCCTTTGAGTGCTCCAGGTGAATGGGCCTCCATGGCCAACGTGGCGGTCGACTTGGGGGACTGGGGTGCGGGGGATGGGAGGCTGTAAACGTTGAACTGGTTGGTGGTTTTTGATATTTACTGTATCTATTTTCCTTGTAATTGATAACAAATGGTTGGTTGACTGATATTTTACATGTGTACGACTTGAGGCCGGGAGATGTTTGAATTCCAAGAAACAGTCGCCTTCAGAGATTTTCATACTTCTATATCCCAGCAGATGCCTGGCACTCATGAGATGAGGAAGGAGTCCCAGTCTATCCAAATCTTCAGACCTCAGCTACTTCATCGCAGTCTAGTTTTTTGGAAGCCCGCCGTGAGGCCAGAGGTAGGAGCTTGACTCCAGGTGAATCATCAGCAACGTTGATTTTGCCCATCACCTATAGTGATCCTACCAGGTTGGGCCCCATGGTCAGCATGCAGCTGCGCCACGCTTCTCGTGAGGAGAAATATCCCTTGGGTCTGAAGGGCCGTGGCCCCACTGGTGGGCGTAAACCTGGTGCCAAGGGTGGAGGTGGAGACCCATGGGCCAAGGGAGCACCTTGGTGAGCAATGCTGCGGCGCGTATCCAAACGGGCAAACCCCCTGGAAGCCCAGGCAAAAAAAAATGGGTCAAGGGAAAGTCCTGAGAAGTGAAGGGACATGAAGTGAGGTTCTTGTGACTTTTGAGTGTTTTGTTTGCTGGTTTGGTATAATAAGTTGATGCAACATTTGTGATACTGATGTAATGTGTTGGATGTTGATATGAGTTACGTGGGAAAATTATGCTTGATTGACCATTATCATCTAGACTTGACATGACTTTAATGGTTTATCAAGCTGCGGTGGTATGTTTTCAAGAAGTGTCTTTTCTTTATGAGTGTATGCCGTGTGTAATTGCTGGTGGGTTGACATGGATTCATCAGACAAATGGTTGTTGCATTTCTTTGCAAGTGTTTTTTTGTAGTTACCCTGACTTGATTTATTTTTCACAGGGGCTCAAGGACCCCTTCAGATGAGACCCCCCAAAGACATCCCATGCATTGGAAGTTCAGCAATATTTAGCAACCAACAAGCCTGCTTACAAAATCCTATGGTCTTTTAGAATGAGACCTCCGGGGGCCATAACCTTATCACGGAAAGGGGTCATGATCGATTTTTGTTATTGGAAAACGTTTGTTTTTGGATAGCGTCAGTATATCGGAAATCCGTGGGAAGACCCGGCAAAAAATAGCGCGGAAATGCTAAATCTTTAGCACTGCGGGGTCTCATCCTAAAAAAAATTAGGAAAAATTAGGGTTTTGAAGCATGAGACCCTCAGGGTCTTAAGCCATTGTTTGGGCAGTGGGGCGGTATCTAGAGGCACCAACTGGCTTTGTGATGGCAACTCTGTCAGAACCAGTTGATTTCGACCTCAATTCTGGTGATATCCATCACTGGCAAAATTTCAACGAATTTTGACCGGTCTTAACTTGCCACAACCAGTTTTTAGCAAGGTTTTAGCAGGTTTAGCAAGGTTTAGCGAGGTTTCGCAAAGTTCAGCAATTCCTGCCCAGACGCCATAGTTCTGTGAGGGTTGGATTTTGCCCGGCAATCTTCAAGCCTTGACGTTTGGTGACAGCTTCAACCAGAGCCTGGATATATAATATGCATTTGCCCAACAATCTTCAAAGCTTGAAGTTCGGCAACAATTTCAATCGGAGCCTGGAAGGTGTGAACTTGCCAAGCAATCTTAAAAGCATGTCGATGCACTGCATTTTGTTGAGCTGCAAGTGACTGGTTTTTCCATGATGATTCTGCATGGTCCGGCGGAAAAGGGGCGCTTTTCAAATTGATGAGTGGATGACTGTGAGAAAAAGAAACACATCTTTCCCCTTCCAGTTGCCTCTATAGATTATAGGAGGCAACCGGGAAACCCCTGGCGCAGAGATGAAGATGATTGGCTGTTCTAAAAGTGATTGGAAGGGTAGGGGACAATGACAAGATGAGTAATGGTAACAACAATCGCAAAACAAAAAATGATGAATTGAGATGATGAGATAAGCACTACAATAAGAATAGCAATAGTGACCACAATCAACAAAACATCATAAGTGACCATGATAATTTAATATTTTCCGAGATATTTCACATGAACAAGACATGGTATTTCCAATGGACCATCAGGAAGTGACAAGAGATGCACATGACAATCAAGCGTTTCTTCCGGATATGGTGGTTTCTCAAAATTGGGGACCCAAAAAATGGTTGGTTTATTGCTATAAATGGCTCATAGTGGATGATCTAGGGGTACCCCTTTTTTGAGAAACCATCACATGTTCCTGCAAGGAGCTCCTTTGGCCCAACTCCCGGTGATTCAGTGGCTGAGGTGGACCTGGGTGATGCCGTTTTCGATCCCTTCGAGCAAGTGCCGCGGCGCCCCAACCTGGGCCAACAGCTGAATTCCATGGTGAAAGCCCTATACCGGGCTCGGGGTTTCCGTGGCTTCCCATGATTTGCCATGGCTTCAAATGGCCTCCCATGGCCTCCCATGGCTTCCCATGGCTTCCCATGGCTTCCCATGGCTTCCCATGGCTTCCCATGGTTTCCTTGGAAAATCTCGTGGATTTTGCAGCCAGCTCTACCAGAGGGACCTAGAACTGTATGGATGAACATGGCTGGAAACATTTTTGGGCCATGGAATTGCATTTAAGACATGGTTGTTTCAAGCGTGCCCATTCGAACAGGAAAACCTGGTGGGATGGTTTTGTGATATCCCACATCAACTTGGAGTAATGCATCCAATTACTGTAATCATACTGTACCGAAGAGGTGGCATGTGAACGGCTCTCAACACGCGTTCGATCATTTTTAAGTGGCAGGAGTCACGTGATAACGTGTAAGCAATAGGTGCCTCGGAGGATGTATGCTAATGTGCATTGTTTTTAATGATGTTTTTTGTTTACACCGGTTCCCCCATGCTTAAAATTCATGCAGTCATATTCTGGCGAGACTAGGTTGAACAACTGCTCAATCAAACCTAGCCTTTGCCACTACTTCCTTGAAGTACTTTTGAAATGATTTGGACTTATATATGGCCGTCAACAATACAACACTGCTCCAGACTTGGTCACCTGACGCACAAAGGCAAAGCACTACGACCGGGATGAATCCTATGTACGCCGCTGGTTGCCTGAGCTCGCGGAGCTTCCAGCTGGGTCTATCCACACTGGAGGACAAGCTCAAAGTGATGTGAAGTGATCTAGTTTCCTCAACTTCGTGGGAAATTCTGGGAATTCAAGTGTGAACTTCATTAAATTAGCGAATAGGAATTTCGAGGATTTTCCATGACGATCATGTGCATTTACCTGGGTCAGCATGCCAATGCCTATACAGGTCAGGCCAGAAACCTGGGTTCAGTAGGGAATTGCGTACATTCTCAGGATTCCACAGGTAGTGGGAAGACTCACATTGTGTAGAGACTCGGACCGAAACTGGTAGAGACCAATGATTTGAGGAGCGTTCTTGGAGGGCATTTGAGAATGGCTTCGCAACTAAAAACCTCACCACAGTGGGGTTGGTAACAAAGATCCAAATTAAGGGTTTGAGCCGCCTCACTCTCAAAATTTGCGAGTTTTTCATTGCAATATTCGGGTTGCTGGAATCTACGTCTAATCAGCCAATAAGAATAAGAACAGCTCTCCAAGGTATGTTGAACGTGCCATTCATGGCTGCGGCATGATATTATTCAAAAAACCTGCAACTCGCATCGCCAATCAACTGGAGCTTCTATTGGCAGAAGCATGCACATGAGACGGTTGGATGCAACTAGGTCAGCCTATGACTTCAGTGAGATGAACAATTGCCATAAAGCCATCACCTTCAAGGCCCCGGGTACCATCCTTCACTGGTCGCTCTTAGCAACATGTCTAGTGGTGCAACTCGCCATGATGCCGCCCGCCGTCCTGGCCCGTAATGGCCAGCCTTCCAGGAGCTGTGAAGGGCTACTTCCGGCCATTGGCCACGGAAGCCGCAAAGCTTGGCCGGCGAAAGCTGAGGCAACAGGCAGCGTCGGCAGCAGCGGCGAGGTATGAGCAGGTCATGGTTGGTCCCGGCATCCCACCAACCATCAAGTCATCAGTTGAGTGAACATACCAAACCAAGCCCGGAGAGAAGAGAAGAAGAAGATGAACATCAGAATAAGCTCAGCCGTTTAGCCATTTTTGCCATGTTTAGCGGTGATTTTCCACAGTTCGGTATACCCATGTTCTCAAGTATTGGTCTCATTGTCAGCAAGAGTCTTTGGTATGTGACCAGTCAGGGTTCACTTGGTATGGAGTTAACTGGAGCGCTTCCCCCGAACGCAACGGACGTGCTAGATGTCTCAATCACACCAAGAGATCAGATGGATGAAACACGACGAACACTAGTAACCAGATGCTACCAGCAGGTAGTCAAGGGCGTTACCCTATCAGTAACCAGGTAGCTATTAGTAACGAACATTAGTCAAGGGCTGCCAGATGCTACCAGCCGGATTAGCTGCTTGGCACGTCAGGAGCCCAAGCGGCCCAAGAAGGCGTCTCCGGGTCCCTGCATCGAACCCGGAAACGCCGCAGCTCGGAAGTGCTGAGAGCGGCTGTCGGCACCCACCATTGCCCAGTGATGGGGTAAACCAACCAATGCTACTGGGAGAAGAGAACCAGTATATGAAAATACATGGGAAGGAGCTGGCAATTCGGTGATCCAATTAATTATATACTATATAGCTTCTTTGGCTATTCAGCCTATTACTAAATTAATTTGGTGATCATGGCTATTTTTGTGATCATGGAAGGAAGATACAATGGGTACTGGTAGGTAAGAGCTGGTAATAGGCTGCGCGCAGACGTTTGCACTTATTACTTGTTTTCATTCATCCGAATGCGCATGCCAGGCCACATAATTGGTGTTTTCCCCGGCTTCGCTGTGTCAGGCGATTCACTGAGTCGGTTGTCAAACCAAGCCCGGAGAAAAACCGAAGGCTGCCAACCATGTATTCCAATGTATACGCCGGACTTGGAATCACTTCCAGAGCTTATGGATGGGCCAAGAACCCGATGAGATGACCATCTATGACCCCATGTCCATACCTGCCGCCAAGATTCTACCACGCAGCCACGCTGCTTACACCAATGTCCTTCAACAATTCTCCTGATTTCTCTCCTGTTGCCATGCAATAGCGAGTTGTCCAGCAAAGCAGGTTAGCAACCTGATTTTTTCTGTTTCTAGATGTCCAGCCAAAGGGTTTCAAGTCGGCAAAGGCACTTGAAGCGAAAGGTTACTATCCTTCGCAGAATTTTCAAACAGACCGCCCACAACGGCGTTGGCAAGCGAAGGCATCCAGGACACCAGAGTGCATTTCCGGGAGGCCTAGGTCAGCTCTGGGTTTTGAATGGGGATATGGGATTGACAACCAGCAAGGGTTGGAATTCCACACATCGAAGTTGATGAAGGTTACTGCCAAGAATTTGATGTGGCAGTGCTGTTGTTCACGCATGGCTCACTTGGAGGTTAGCGTCAGGCCTTCAGGCCAACCATAGCACAGCCCAACATGCTTCACAGAACCCTTTGCAGTTACCTAACAAGTAACCATCCCTACTTGGGGTTTCCTGGCTGCCTACTGCACAGGTGACCGGAAAGGGGAGGAGAACGTTTACAGAAGACAATCCATGATAATCCATGCATGGTACACTCACGATTCTTGGACAATCTCGGCCTCACGGAATTCTAAAGAGTTGCTTGCGGATCACATTCCCCATACAGCCAACACCGGTAGAGCACGAGTCCCCCCGAGCGGCAAATCAGGCACTATCAGGCACATGGCACTTAAGCACACCCAACCACCATTTACCACCCCAACTTGAGGGTAACTGATTCACCACTATGGGAGGTCGATGATGAATCTCTGCCGTTGGTTCATATCCTTCGGGATTCACCATGGGGTCGGGATGTTCGGACCACTCTTCTCCAGGATCGTTGGTGCCTGAGGGCGACGAAAAGCTTGGTGGTTCAACCCTGCATAGCCGGCCTACAAAGGGAGAGAGGGAGAGAAATACTCCAGACTGGCTGATTCATGACAATTGATACACTTGATTTTGGTCAAACATGAAAGATTCATCAGACTGGTCGACTCTGGGCGGTCACACGCTTCTAATGCCGTGGCATCTCTATCCCCATCGTCCAGCACAAAGCCTCAAGAAGTTCTGGAAACTGCTTGGTAGTTTGGAAACATAGCCATGGGGGCCATCCAAATGAAAGGGTCGTTAGTGCATTCGCGATGTAGCTGTAGGGCAACTGCATTTGCTGTGGATGATGGGGACTGCCACGAGAGGCGAAGCCAGTTTTCAGGTTGAATGTACAGAGCACGGCGCAGCCAGTGCAGTAGCAACCTCTTTTTCGGCTCGTCGGCTAACGCCATGACAGCCCCTGACCTCTCTTTGCTGACGGCTCTCGTTTGGAAGAGCATGGATTGCCGGTTCACCCGCTGCAAAAGGTGTGGGACGCAGGGAGGTTGACAAGTCGTTTGAAGGACTGCTGGGCCCTCCTGCTTGAAGCTCGCCAACTCAGAAAGGCAGCAAGACCGGGTGCTGTACCCGACCCAACCAAAGAATTTTATCGTCGGAAGCCATTGTTTTTGTGGTAATGTGAACGCTTTATATGAGAGGTGATTCAACTTGAATCAATGTATGTTTAATTAATCCTGCGTTCAGCTCCATATGGACTTGATTGAACTTGGCACTTTGATTTTTAAAAGCGAAACTGAAAACCGAAACCCGACGTCAGTCTTATTCAGGGCAGGTTGGCGGGCGCGTTCCTCATACATAGAATGTTCAAATCATGTGTCTTCAATTCCAACACAACAATATTCTACCATGTTAGAACTGGGTTGGTATCATGAACGGTTATCAACTATGCTAAATGTGATACGCATCATTACCGCGTTGTCTTTTGCTGCATGATCAAAACCTTCCTGCAGATGCTGAGACTGGTGCTTAGGTCGCTCTTCTCTCAACTGTTGCCTGGGACAAAGTTGCGAAGCCACTGCGGGCGGGGGTCCTGGGGACAGGAGTTGGAGTTTGCAGCAGGCAGTGGACCTGGTCATGCCATTGCTGGCCATCGCTGATGGTTAATCCATGATGCCGTGGAATTCCTCAGAACCCAACTGCTGCATTTCTGTAGTTCTCTTGGCATGATATTGCATGATTATCTTAAAACTTAATTGTGGTGCTTAGCTTCAGCCTGTAGCCATCACCATTATAAACTCGAATCATTAAGCATCGTCAAGCCTCATCCATGAACGAGCCATTCTTAAGGGGGAAATAACTACAATTAACCATTACGCTCTGGCAAACTAACCTTGAAGTTGGTTAAATCCACCATTTAAAGCTGGTGTTTAATGGCTTTAGTTGGTTAAATCCACCATTTGCAGCTGGCTTTGCCCACCAAAAGTTATGGTCAGCTTCCAGCTCTACAGGCCCTAGGTGGGCTTCACCACCGCCCAGCTAAACGGCGACCCGCGAGGCCGTCGAATCTGCGGCTGACCTGCCATTTGGGGCTTCGGATCCCGCAGGGTTGCAAGACCTTGGGCCGAACTGGTGCGGGCGAGTTGGGTCAAGGCGGCTGAAGCAACCAACGACTTCATGGGGAAAAGATGGATAACTAATGATGAATAACTAATTCATAACTAACACTAGTTCCATGGGGAAAAGTTGGTTATTGATGGTTGACCTATTATTGTTAACCAGCAATATTAGGGAGCAAATAGGGGTAATAACCAACAATAACCCAGATGCTCCATGTACAGCATACTTACCCGCATAGCTGGGCCATTTGTTAGCTACATGTATGTAAATAGACCATACATGGAGCCAGTGGGCAATAGTGCGATATAGTGGGGAAATAGCTTGGTTAATGATAGGGGAACCAGGGTACAGGGTGAACATGCCACGGATCTGGGAACAGATGGCTAAACAGAGGATAATGAAAATATTATATAATGTGGATATCCAATGGTTCCAATTATGATGATTGGCGAGTTGGGTCGAGCTTTTAAAGAACCAATAATCATAGGGAATAGGGGAAAGATCACTTTTTTTGCCTATTTGTTCTCTAACATTGTTGGTCAACAATAATAGGTCAACTATCAATGTTAACCAACCAATTTTTTGGGGGACAATAACCAACAAACATATAAAGGGAAAACAATGGTTAATGATTTGGGGACCCGGGGTACAGGGTTTTGACCCGCTGCCAATTAAGCTAAGGAAATGATGGGGGTTGGAGGTTGTTTTGATGGGAGTTGGGGGTTGTTGGGCAGAGATGCGTTCTGAGAATTGATGGGTAGCAATGGATCATTGATGCATCATTGATCGGTAATTGACGGTCAATGATGGCTAATGATTGATAGTTGATGAACAATGATGGTCAATAATGGTTGGTTGTTCGTGGATGGGTATGTATGATTACTGTAGTTGATGCATCTTGAAAGTAATGCTTAATGATGGTCAGTGATGCTTACATTACATAATTGATGCATTGAATTCATGCATGTGATGGTTCATCATGGATAGTGATGGTCAATGATTGATATTTGATGGTAGGTGATGGAAAATGTATTTTAATGATTGATATTTGACGGGTCATTGATGCATAGTGACAATAGTTATTGACAATTGATGGTCAATGCTGTACGTTTTGCAGTTTGGGTCGAAGATGATGGCTAATGGTGGGGAAATGATGGATGTTTGATGCATAGCCTGGTGAATAAGGATGGATAGGGATGGTCAGTGACGGTGGTTTTGGTTAGTGATGGCTTGAGCACCTGTTGCTTCCTTTGGTTTGAGCCACTGGCTCGCCACTAGTGTAGCCTTAGGCTGGGCATGGCTAGACTTTTGAGAGCTTGCGCGAAAGAGAAACAGAAATCGCTAAGGACAAATTATTGATGGATAACATAATGACCAACCATAGTGATGGTCAGTGATGGTTAGTGATTGCTAGTGATTGCTAGTGATCCAAATCGTTGTTGCATAGTGATGGTTAAGGATGAATGGTGATGGCTAGTGATTGCTCACCATGGATGATGGTCAGTGATTTGGCAGCGAAGCTGTTGGCTCGCTCGTACCTGGCTCGGTCGAATGGTTCCCCAGCTGCGAGGTGAGGATCCCCGTTTTTTCGCCTCCAGCTGTGGAGAAGTTTTGGAGAGCTGGAAACAAGCTCTCTACACATCCAGCTGGAGGCGTAACATAATTTAATTACTGTAATGCATTTTTAAACATAAACATATACATTTATATGTTATATGTATATGTTTATTTATCTAGATCGATATGTTTTAAATATGTTCATTGTTATTGTTACCCTTGTACATATTTTTTTGGTTTCTTATATCCTAGAGACAGCGATGGAGAGAGAGGGAGAGAGAGATTTATGTATATATTCGTATTTACTGTTCCAAGTGGTCCCCCTAGTTATAACTTGGTCAATCAGCCACTTCACAAGCGAGTGATATTCACCATGCGAGTTACCCCAAGCTGGGGTAACTAACTGGTGGCTCCCACCTTGTAGCTGTGTGCCTTACATCCTAAGTTGCCCTTGCCTTGGTGAGGATCGTGTGTGGTGACATATCGCGCTTGGTCCTCAATGGCCATCGGATCAAACCACAGGGTTCACCGGGAAAGAGCGGGAAAGGCCATCATGTTGTCACTTCACACTGGATGGGAAGTTTGCCAACTGTAAGGGTGGTATCTTGTCAGCCATGGCAACACCAACGCCATTTAGATGTTTCGTAGGGCAGCCATTTGCCTGGAGTTGGTTTATTTTTAGTGCCATGGTGGGTGTCAAAGGCCGGTTGCAAGCAAATAAATGCCCGTAGATGCGTTTGCCTGAGTGGGTCCGGCACTGCGTGACCTACTTAGAACTTAGGAAGAGCACGTTAGGATCCAGAAGAATTCCTAGAGAGCTCCAGGTATATGTCACGAATAGTAACCCCATCTTCTCAGTAAGGATTTTGTGACTGAAGCCTTTTTGAGCAAGGGGCAACAAGGGGAGTACCAACCTCAAGAGAATCTATCAGCAATGTCTGAGGTTGTTGGGAGGAGGGAAAATGCCTCGTGTTCGACGACTCCTTCGAGCATGAGGCGGCTAGCCGCCGGCTAGCCGTGATGGAATCCTCCAGCTTCATGGAACAAACTCGGAATACGTGGATCGGGGCACAAAGATTCACAGTTGCATTGCCTAACCATGTCGAACAAAGCACTGGAAAAAATGTTTTGCCACTGAAAAAAAATCAGTTTTGCATTTGTTATGTGTGTGTTTGTGTTGACCAGCAAAGCTCACGGGTGTTTAGCAGTGATGGTATGGGTGGCCCTTCAGGTTGTGCACGAAGGTGATGAAGCTCGAACTGTGCTGCTGGCCGCTTCCTCGATGCAGTTGCCACTTCGATCGTGCCTACAACTTGTGTGAGTACTTCAATCAATATGATCTTACCTTCCTATGCGATATCAGAATGTGAATCTTTGGAGTACGTACTGTATCCATACCCCTGCATAGAGGCAGAGGCAGACGCTGTACATATAGCGGTCATTTTGATTTCCCAAGTTTCTACGTGCACGCGCTGCAAAGCCGAGTTCATCCTGCAGTCCAACGAGTCATTGGCAAATGTTCCTCCGGTATGTCCATGGAACATATCTGGCACCTTGCAAGGTCAACTTTTGGCACCCGGATGTGCCAGCTGAGATGCGCGGGGCTCAGAGGGAACTAGGAGTCATGCAGATCCCATAGTGGATATGTTGCCCCTAGGTGTCAACGGTCGTTGGTATGACATTGTTGGCACATACCCTCCACATGGGCGAAGGGTGTGATGCTTGACTTCGAAATCTTTGAAAAAAAAGAAGTGAAACCGATATATGGCTATGGGTCAAAACTCCGTGCCCCTGGTTCCCATCATTGATCATTGTTTTCCCTATCATTGTTGCTTAATATTGGTGGTTAATATTGACCCATACCCATAATTGCTCCAGCAACTGTGCTCCTGATATGAAAGGACGAGAGCTAACTTGCCCCAATGTTTGGGGCATTCCAGGCGCTGACTCCAAAGATGACGTCACATGAGCATACGGCAACCAACAGGTTCATCCGAAAGTTTCGACTATTGACTGTGACCCCTTCCGGGTCAGAACTCCCTGGCCCGGAAAGATTTCCCAGAAAAATCTTTGACTCATGGAAAAAAAAACAAATGCAGCATGGCGGAGAGAAAATGCAGCATGGCGGAGTTCCAAAGATTTCTTGTGTGCATTGCTAAACATCACAATTGATACTTGGCAGTGGGTCAAAACCCCGTACCCCTGGTTCCCCTATCATGAACCATTGTTTTCCCATGTTTTCCCTATTATTGTTGGTGATTATTTGGTTGGTTAGTATTGACCTATAGCCACCTGTCCAAACTTGCTGGTGATTTCTGGCAATTTCTTCGATCTACCAGCTGTGGAGGTATGGTTAGATGGCCACGGGCGAGGTGAGACCATGGCACTGCGGTAGCCATGGTCCATGGTTCGTTCCCCACAGCATTCCATCACCATTAATCGTGGCCAATGGTGGTCAACCATATGGCCATTCAGCATCAAGAACCATCATTTTTGCAAGATTATATGTACTATCCGTCCATTAGAGGTCACCAAGCATTACAAACCATCACTAGCTTTGCATCATTGTCCGTCAGTTCCCCATCATTGACCATGAAAGCCATGGTTAACTCATGGCGTTCGTGTTGAACCCCTGGTGCTGCCCATGCAAACCACCCAGGCGCCAAGTGTTGTTGGGACCTGAGCTGACCTCCCAGGGCCTGCCCAGGATTGCACCAGCACTGATGTAGCTACAAAACATCCTGCCAGACACCTGTGGAATCAATATGAACCAACCAATAATGGGGGATAATTACTATAGTGATAATAGGGAAAATAGTTTAATCACGAGAATGTGGGAAATACATGCGATCTTCAGCGATGTCCATTGAAAAAACCTTGGTTTTGGTAGGTTGGGGACCCTGGTTATTCCTGGCTCGCGCTGGTCGTCCTTTCTTGGCAAGCGATTCACAGGGTCGCAGGGCAACCGAGTGTGGCCACTAAGGATGGGCGCAGCCACACCTCCAGGAAGCTGACCCAAAACGAAGCCCGAGCAGCCCTGGCTGATAGCCATGAATCTGTGTTACACATCGGGTTCCACATCATGTATACATGTAGACTCGATAGCGAGTGCGCATGCACCCATCTATTCATACGCTCACAGTTCTGGCATGCATTTATGCACTTGAATTTGTGAATTTGCGCTCTGTCGTGTGCATATTTCGTTGCGCATGTTTATCCACATGGAAAAGCATATGCGTGGTAGCATACGAACATGTATGCATGTGCGTGTGCATTTTTTACAGTAGTACCCTCACAGACGGGAAGTATTTTGCCTGGGCACGAAGGCCTATATAATTTATGATCATTGAGTTTCATTAATTTGCACCCTGCAGAACAATGTGGACATATGTGGACATCCATTTTGGCCCTATAGATAGGAGATGGGTAGTTGGAAATGTTTTATCGCTCATTGCCCCAGTTGCTCATCAAACATATTGTCGATGTCGAGATGTCACTTCAAATAACAACGACAAGCAACAAGAATAGATTGACCAAAATGGATGTGGAGTTGCTTGTTGCACCCTCTAAAAACTAGTCGCTTCCCATATCGCAATCCATTTCGGGGCTGAGTTGCCACAAGCCATGTTTTTTTTACAAACTGGTAGTGGATCAAAATGAATGATGAGTTGTAACAAAGCAAGCGGTTGACACATGCTGGATCATGCTGGCACATGTTGACAGTTGGCTTTCGTTACTGTTGGGATAGCTTGATACAATTTGACCGCGATTTTGTCATGAGGAGTGAAAACATAGGCTGCTCAAACAAGGATGAAGCAGGTGTCACAGTGTCACATGACCCCCAGTGGTTCTAAAACTTGGGTAGTTGAGTCTAGTGAGCTTTTGCTTGCGAGAAGCCGGCATTGTCTTTGATGGGGGTGATACTCCATGCTTCTCATGTTTGACTGCAGGCATCTTTGGTCAGGCAGCATGAAGGAAGGGTACTCGCACTGGAGTAGCCCTGTCAAAAGTCACATCGACCTGCAGCAACGACAGCAACACACGAAGAATTGAAGAATTGACACTGGAAGGACCAAAAACGTTCTACGTACATTTGCGTACTAGACAGTGGCACACGTGGGATCCATTAATCGGCATACTGCTATTGAACTATCACCGGATCGGTGCCTGTCTCTCCGTTTCGTTGCGGCACAGAAGATGCCATGGACAGAGGAAATCTGGTGAAGAAACTCAGAATTTGCACACGGAACAAAGCAACAAGCGCCAGGTGCCCCAGCAACTCTGGCAGTTTCACTGCTGGTGGGTCGTTGGTATTGGAGGTGAAATCCTAAGGCAGGTGTCCACAGGGGTCAAAGCTGATACCAAACTCACAGCGGCTGATTTTTCCGAAAGTGGAATTGCAGCATTGCGGATTTATATGGATTGCAATTTGGCACAGTAATCAACAAAACTACCGAGTTATATACTTGGGAGTGACGGGATTGTGGATGAGGCAAAACCCTACTTCTGGTGAGATTTGGTTATATAGCATTAGATCACCTTGGTTGGGCGTTCTTCTCCTGTTGGTCAGAGCGGTTCTTTTCACTAGCCTTTAGCATAGCTGAACTCCTCGAGAAGGCGATGGAGAGAGAGGCTGACACCGAAATACCATTGTTAAGTTGTAACCATATCTAACCACTGATTATCATTCTTAACCAATATATACAGTACTATAGTTAACCATGGGTTGAAACCATCAACCAGATAATTTCAGTTCGTCACACCGAAACAAGTCGCCATGTTGATATTTTTGGCGACCTGACCCATCCCAAGTGCCACGACGTGTCGAGGCACAACAAAAGTCATCTCTGCCTTTCGCACTTCCTTGCATCGCTCTTAGGGGGTCCTCAGCGGAGGTGGCTGGAATCAATTCATCACCCTCGATACTGTAACAACAGATGCCAGTTGACAATCATCAATCAGCATCACTCACGGTCAACTAAGGATCATCACTTGATAATACCTGCAATAATTTTATAGTTATAAAGTAAAATCATCCATCAGCATCAACGAAAGTCAATAAACATCAGTCCGCAATCATCAATCAACACCAAGTGATCACAAAACTTTCTGTAGACCTTTATCTATCTATTTGTCTATCTGTCTATCTATCTATCTATCTATCTTTCTATCTATCTATCTATCTATCTATCTATTTGTCTATCTGTCTATCTCTCTATCTATCTATCTATCTATCTATCTATTTATCTATCTATCTATCTATCTATCTATCTATCTATCTATCTATCTATCTATCATTATCTATCATTATCTATCATTATCTATCATTATCTATCTATCTATCTATCTATCTATCTATCTATCTATCTGTTCTATATATCTATATACCTATCTATCCATATATCTATATATATCTATATATTTATATTTATATATAGCATCCATGAGCATTCCATCACCCTTCTTCCCATCATTGCCGTGCTTGTTTTTGTTGTGCACCCGACGAGGCGACAAGCTATTGCTACCCTTCCTGTGGGATCGAGACTTGCTAAGGCTGGTCCTTGCCCACCGCAGATAAATTGTGCATCCAGGTTGCATCCATGTATTGAATTTGTTCCAGACGGACGCGCAGATATTTGTGATTATTTCTGTATGCAACATTGATTTTATTTTTTAGATATTTTTAGAATTGTGTACATGTTAATTAATACATTTATAGATGCGTATACTTGCATGTGTATATGTTCATATCTATGTTTTGATCTACTTGATGTACTTAACGCTGTAGGTTGGCTCGTGGGGTTCAATCTCAAAAACAGTTCCGAGAGATGTTCACAATTCTTATTTGAGTTTTTTTTGAGAAATGTTAGACCTAAGAAACCACCACTGTTTTAGAGTTCTCAAGTTATGAGTTGGATGAAGAATTGACACAGCATCAGTGCGCAAGTTGAGTTGACGACTTGGAGAGCATTGATAGGCCCCCTGTGAAGAATGGACAGCAACCATGTGGCGTACTCATTGCCAAGACTTCGGATGATTGGGTGAACTTGCGATATTAAGCCACTTCTTTGGATGGGACTACCAGCCAGGAGAGGTAGAGCCGATGTGAGTCAAAGATAGTTGAAGCGTCTACAATTGACGTGATGGTCAGTACGTAGTGCTGAGTCCCTTTGTTGCCAATGAGACTCGCCCATGATTGACCAGTAACTGTGTGTAGCTGTGCATCCCTTGCCAGATACACTGCCGCATGCCGGGCATGCCACTCAAGTGTTTGCACCTCAGACATGCGCCGCAGCTGCTATGACCTGTGGAAAGTCCGTTTATTTCACAGGCCATTTGGCTGTCAAACAATCAATGGCGTCATCCAAGAAATGTTGCTCTGCCGATATTTCTCGGTTTGTTTTGTTGATTGGACATCGATTGAAGATCAAGTAGTCGCTAGATTGCTTCTACAACTACAGCCAACATTTTTCGCAGAACTAACGACCACCAGTAGATGATCATAAAACTAGACCTACCACTGAGTGGCCATCATTACTAACTACCATCATTAGATTACCATAACCACCATTAGATTATCATATCTACCAATCAACATGAATGGTACCCTCTTCCCATCAACAGTCCACCTTGAAGGGAGCCCGCTAAGGCTCATCACAATGGACGCTTGGAGCTTTCGAGTGTCGCCTGGCAGGGCACTGCGTTGTGGCCCCGATATATACACAATTATGTACAGAATGTACTTAAATTCATATCTATATTGTTCTGTTTGTGTTCGCTTTGTTTGGGGTGGACCTGCGATTTGGGCACTGCCATGACACAGAAATGAAGGGTAAGTCCTGCTGGTAACCATTGACTTAGCGTAAGCTACACTGTTGAAACAGCATTGTGAGTCACAAGGCTTTGTGACCGGGTTGCTTGATGCATAAAACAATGTGCAGAAATTGCTGGTTTGATGATTAACAATGATCACCCAGATCAAATAATATAAATAATGATTAAATACAGCGAAGCCAGGGTCTGCTTTAACCAAAACAAGCCTGTGATTAGCAGTCCGAAAAGGAATTCATGTGGTTTCAAATGCTTCCACGACTAGGATCAAGAAACAGACGGCTTCCTGTTTTGCACTCAAGTTTCTTGACGCAAGTACCGTAATCATGTTTAAACAATGCTTAATGTGAACAATTTGCTCACCATATGCTAACCATTAATATTAACATATTGACTATCATCGAGATGCTATAGTTAACTATCATAAATCAGCAGCCAACATGAACTAACCGTGATGTCATTAACACATACTAGCTATCATTGACTCCTCGAGACGGCGATGGAAAAAAGACAAAAACTATCATTGACACCTCCATAAGCATTATCATTAATATTAATCAATTAATTATTAACGACTATCATTAATTCATGTCTATCATTAACACCTCCATTAGCTCAGCTAAGCAATGGCTGCCCCAGGTCGCGAGGCTCCCGCGCAACGTGGGTGAAGAGCTCAGGTTACCGGGAGGGAGCAAGGCCAGGCATAGGGCCTGGAGTGGCCCCTAGGAGTGATGTGACCGGTGGGAGATGGGGTTCCAAAGGGCTTCCAATGAGATATGCGTGTCAGATCGAACGTGGATGGTTGATGTGCTATATTGTGTCACGATATCGGGATGTTACAGCGGTTTTGGAAACATGTGTCATGACAAGAGATCCTTTCAACAGATGTAAACCCTGGTCATCGTGCCCTTCATTTTCTCATGGATACAGCTAGGGCTTTCGAACATGATCCATGCAGGATCCTGTTTTCATTTGTCACCCACTTTCTACGCAGCGAATTTGCCAGCCACCAGCCACATGCATCCTGATAGCTGGCAAGTCAAAAATGATTTCAATGGATGGATCCATATCTATCCAATGTTCATGTTTCAGGATTTCAGGAATATATTCTGCAGAAGCTATTTTCACTGGATCAGGCCATTTTCAGTATGCAAAGCCATGCTGAGCCCTTGGGGTTAGCTGGAAAGCTGGGCACTGGCTGGCTGCGAGCCGGTGGCTCACCACCAAGGCACATATGGCGCGCAAAGATTTGCGGAACGACTTGACCTGGCTTCGATCTGCAGCGTCTTGGCGGCAAGCGATGGTCCATGGGTAGCAAGGTAGGTTAGCCGTTGCTTGCCAACAATAAAACTGGTTGGTATGGTTAGTATGGCAATACTATGTTAGTATTACACTGGTTAGTAACAACCAGTATTACTACCATTACTTACCAGTTGGTATGGTTAATAACACTGGTGCAGAATGGTTGGTATGGCAATCATACTGGTCATCAACACGAAAGTGACACGTGATTATACAACACGTGGTGAATCATTGTGCTGAATGGTTTTGGTAGGGCGGGCTGAGAAAAGCAACCCGCCCCAATCACCAACATGCGGTCATGAGGCATTGACATCAACGAAGTCGGTGGAAATGTCTGGAGCTCGTTGTTTTGCGATGTTTTTTTTTTTTTTTTTTGTTAGTTGTCGGAGAGTATGCTGAGAGAGGCTGTTGTGCCGGCCGTCAGGTTTCTACTCGTGCGCTTGGACCTCAAAGATGTGGCAGAGATTTGATACATGGCATTGGTGCTTTCGTGGTTTTGATGATGATGATGATGATGATGATGATGATGATGATGATGATGGTTGTGATGATGTTGGTGATGATGATGTTGGTGATGATGGTGATGGTGATGATGGTGATGATTATGATCATGATGATGGTGATGATGGTGATGATGATCATGATGATGGTGACGATGATGGTGATGATGATGATGATGATGATGATGATGATGCTGGTGTTGATGATGATGGTGATGATGATGATGATGATGATGGTGATGATGATGATGATGATGATGATGATGATGGTGATGATGATGATGATGATGATGCTGGTGATGATGATGATGATGGTGATGATGATGATGATGATGATGGTGATGATGATGATGATGGTGGTGATGATGATGGTGATGATGATGCTGGTGTTGATGATGATGGTGATGATGATGATGGTGATGATGATGGTGATGATGATGATGATCTTGATGATGATGATGATGATGATGATGGTTGTGGCCATGGTATTTTAGATGGCAAAGATGACACGTGAACAGTTTCTCACCATCCAACGTATCCGGTCATGGTTGCACCTATGATCCTGGTGAGGCAATTGGACTCGTTGGGTTCCTTCATGGCCAGAGGCTAAGATTTGGGAGGACACGTGAGTTGTTGCATCTCACGGGGCAAAGATGTGTTAAGAATGTTATGCCTGATATGTACATATATATATATTTATTTATATGTTTGATTGATTATTCAGTTCTTTGCTGTTTGGTTTGTATTGAGATGGGGTTCCGGTTGTAGGGGCTACGAGGCGGGGCGGGTTCTCAAAATATTGGACGCTCAAAAATGGTTGGTATGATTGGATGATTTAGGGCACCATGGGGGTCCCTTTAGAGATGGTGCAGCGCTACATGAACTGTGTAGTAGCAGTAGTAGGGCAAATCCTCTGAGAAGCCCTTGCAAAAAATAGGGTACCCCTATTTTGAGAAACGGCCATATATCAATTTACTGGTGTGCTGGTGTTCTTTTTCATGCTGAGGGCACAAAGTAGGAGAGCAGAAGACAAGTGCATACTATCCCGGGCTTGCATCGGAAAGGAATCCTAGGTGTGTTCCTTGTCTTCAGACCTCGTTTTTTGATTCGAACAGTGGAAGACACAGATATTCAAAAACTGAATACCACTTGAATATCAATGATTTATCAGTTTATCCAAAAATCGTTGTCTGTGTTCCTTTTGCAATGATGCATGGCTGATATAATGCAGGTGCAGGCTGCATACATGTTTCATTTTCGAGGCACGCAGCTGACCCAAGGTTGGAGTGGGCCGCCAGGCAAGCATTGCCCGAAACATGTGGTGTGGAGCCCAGGGAACAGCCAGGAGCTGTCTGCAACGCCCGAAAAACCGTCCCTTCCAGGATCACACTTTGAAGCCTTGGAATTCGATTATGTTCTACCCAAGTATGGCTGGATATGGATGGATACCACATATATTTTGCAGTTTGTCCCTTAGATAGCTGAAAGGCGGTTGGAGTTCGCTGGGCTGTCAGGGCTTCGTGCTGACTCTGGGTCGAGGTACTCCTGGTAGTGAACAACCCAAAAGTAGCCAAAAACCTCGTCACTAGACACTCGTTGTTGGTATATATCTTGCCTGTTGGCCTGTTCCCATTTGTTCTCATTTCTTGGTAGGCCGACCGGTAGCCTCAAAAAGGGAAGCTGCAGCTCGTGGTGTTGCCTCCATGGCCAGCACTTGCACCTCAGTTCGATGGCCTTGCCTTTACTTCCAAAACTCCGAACGATCAACCTGCCGTACGAAGCTGAGAAGGGGAGCGGATCAACAGCAGCGGCAAGTGCTTCGAAACAGGTGGGTCAATGTCAACCATCCCAAAAATGGATAGAAAACATCCATGCAATGTGCATGTCATCACATCTCATCACATGTCGCCTTCACATTGCCCGAAAAGCCGTAGTGATCCACTGGCACAGTGGTACTTGGTGGTTTGTCACAGTTGGGATTGCCAAGATGAGTACGCCCAATCAAGGCAAAGCAACATCATATCAGTAAGATTAGTGAAGCGTGCATCACTCAATCAATACTTTTGACCTGCAACTATCTGCAACTCGTATGTTTATTCATCAATTGAGTTTTCTATGACGTCTTTCTATGACTCCACGATGAGCCAGCCACCCCCGCAGGTTGCCAAGAGGAGTGTTTCGAGACAGAAATCATGGCTGATCACCTAACGGCCAAATGGGTCGTTCAAGTGACTATAGTCAACATCCCAGCACCCTGGTGTACATTTGCTGAGTTGCCTTTTCACTTAGCAAAACGGCCCCTTCCCGGTGACATGATCACAAAGAGGGGACCTTATATACATCCTTATACCCTAAATGACCAAATTGCAGTGGGTCAGTTCAGCCTGTACCCCTGGTTCCCCTATCATTAACCAGGCTGTTTTCCCTATGGTTGTTGGTCATTATCCTCCAAAAAAATTTGGTTGGTTAAAGCCTTGACCCATAGCCGTAGTACTAAGCACTATTAACCACTATAACCAGTATAAACCATCAATAACCATTGCAAACTAGCCAAATTAGTCTCAGTGGGGTTCTTCACCTACCTACAACGGTTCTTTAGTGAAGCCCTTGACCAACGATCCACAACCGCCGCCGGGCCGAGGCTTGTGGCTGAGTGGCCGGGCCGCCTCATGGAAACCTTGGCCGGGGGACCGACCTGGCGGGGACCGCGAAGGGATAGGCCACATCTGAAGACTTGGGAGTTGTTTCTGTTTCCTGGGGATGTGAACAAAATCACGGGTTAGAGATATAGATGGTATAGGGCATTCACGCAAATGGTATAGGGCATTCACCCAAAGAGAGCGAGAGAGAGAGAGAGAGAGCTTATATATATATATATGTAAGGTTGTAGACCTACACATAGCCTGAAATATCTTTTGCTTGCAGTAGGTATCCTTGCCTTGCAGTATAATTATCCACATATTCTCCACCATGATGGTTGGCTATGGTCACCATCCCTTGCCATGCCTTTCCGGGGTGTTGCCCTGGTGGATTGTCATGGTTTGGGGTTTACCTCCGTGAAATCTGCATTGGAAGCAGATGCGCGCCGTGGCCATTTTACTTGTTATGCTGATTTTGCCTTGCTGGTTGAACTGGCATAATCACCCCTTGCGGGTGATCATGGCAGACATGACCCAGTGCTTACATGTCGAAATGGACAGATGTTTGCGGCTTTGGCTTCCATAATGCATGCAAGTGCTTGCGGAGATGTTGATTACATATGTTGATTCTAAATATGACCGTAGAACCACCTCCTTTTGATGAACCATGATTCCTTGTGTTGAACAACATGAAATTGAACGCAGCTGTGTTTTGTTCGGTGATTGTATCTCATGTTGTTGATGTGTTGGTTGTTTGGCCGCTACCTTTGGATGTGTGACAATTGTATCTTCTGTCGAATGGGTCTCAACGAAATCTTCAACAAAGCAAAGACCTGGCAAACCAACTTTGTCAACTACCTAATGCTGAATCGTAGCCATAGCTGGTTGGTGGTTTCAAACATTTTTTATTTCCCAAACGTAAATATTAACAAATGGTTGGTGGACAAACATATTTTTCATGACGGGGTGATTCAACCACCAACCAGATATATGATCATTATCAACCATTATTGCCATATATAACCATCATCAACGAATGTTTTAGCTCCACTCTTGCCACTTGAAAGTGGCCATCGCTATTATCCGCTATTTTCGCAGCTCTCATGCCTGATGCTTCTCCCTGATGTTTCACCGCGTCCCTGTGATTTCCTAGTCGGACGCATGTATATTCAGTTCTTCATTTGCATTTTAATTGTTATCTAGACCAACCTAGCGTGTTTTCGTTTCTACCACCGGAGGTGCCAAACGGGCACTTGTCTAGGAAGGTGTGCAGTTGGATGATTTTCTTTATTTTTGCTGCAATCGCTTTTTTGAGTTCCGCTGTCAACCTCCTCTGTGCCTTGGCTTGCCAAAAAATAACCATCATCAACGATTATTGCCATTTAGCATGATGGGTCCCTGCCACCAAGGTTGGCAGTCCTCATTTTTGATGATTTTTCTCATGGCGTCAGCTTGGCCGAGCCCAGGTGGCCACCCTTCTTTGGGAAGCTCCTAGGACCGACGTGGGGTCGGCACGCCCACCCGGTGGGTGGACCCGCTCGTGCAGATAGGAGATTTCGGGGTAGATGTCAAGTCACATTGTTCAGGGGCAGTGAGTTCTGCTATATTTCTACGTTTAAAATAGATACATGTACTGTATGCAAAAAATAATTGTGTGTTTCGTTTATATATATATATATATATTAGTATCTATTTCAATTATACCTAGATTTCTTGTAGGATATGTATAAAACATAAATATTATTTGTTCAAATTGAATCCTGTCACAGCCGTTTTTTGGGGTTCATTATCTTGTGCCATGTGGAGCCAGGTCGCAGAAGGCCGCCAGTTTCCTGCACCGCAGGATACAGCAGCTGAACTTGCCCAAGGGTTGCCGCCTTCGACCCCAACAACTGAAGCAGGCAGCTGATGCGACCAGGGACTTGGCCCAGCTATGAGATGCTTGTGATATCGACGTAGCCATCATCTTGGTCAGAATTACGACATGATGATGATGATGATGATGATGATGATGATGATGATGATGATGACCGCTGACACGTTGATGATTCTGGCGATTTGAAAATAAATCCCACCACCTGCGGGCATGTGAACAACCATGGCGCACAGGAGCTGCTGGAGCATCCCAGGAGACGTTTGAATACCACAGCTGGGGACCCAGCAATGCCTTGGAGTGCGCATAAGCGTTGATGCCATGCCAGCGCCGCTTCCTGCAGGGATGGCTGCCCGTGGAGACTTTAGCATCACTGCCTGGCCCCAAGTCGCGCGATGCCTGGAGCTGTTTTCGTTGCGCTAGCTGTGAGTTTCTCAGGGTGAACGAGAAGATCTTGAACATCATGTTGTGCAAAAGTCCGGAGGACAGCTGCCTGGGGAGCCGACAGATCGGGTTGAGAACAGAATGGCCATGTGAAAATGCTGGTCTCCATGTTTCCTGCTGCTTGTTTTTGGCACGCGATTAGTGAACATACCTGCAGACCACTTGGATCTTGCGATGTTCAGCTTCCTGTTTGGGTTCCGAGTCATGTGGTATATCCATGAGTGTGAGTACTACTTCGAAGCCAGTTTCATAAACATGAATTAAATGTGACACAATGTGACATACTCACACGTTCAGTGGATGTTGATCGTTGTTTATGCCGTTTGGCTCTTGCTCCAGTGCGCGCACGTGCGCGGCGTGCGCCGGCGCACCATGCCCGAACCGACCGCCGATGAAATCGCCGCGGCGGCGGCTGAGATGAGCTTGACCTTTGACCAGCAGGTGACTGGGCCCATTTTGGCCTCCACGCCTGGCATGATGAACTGCAGTATGCTCACTGTACCGGGGGATGTTGAACTCAGGGAGGAGTTGAACTTAATGTGTTCCTGACTTTTAGGCCATGTTTCTATAGTTGTATCCCCCTAGATTGATGTGTCTATTGCGCGTAGGTTCGATACTTTTCGAATCTTTTTGATCCGTAAAATCCATAGAGGTTCAGCATACACCTCCGCCAATCATTGATGTTTGAGACTTGTGGGCTTTGCCTTCAGTCTGCAGAATTGCCCAGCATGGGTAGGCCAACGCCCTTAGCCGATGCGATGTGAGACATAAGGTCGTGCTGGTACCCTTCACAAGTTGTTTTAGAGATTGCTATCCATGCGGATGTTTCTCAAGATAGGGGATCCCCAAATCATCCAGTTTACAAACCATTCATAGCAATACACCATCCATAACTTGGGGGTCCCCTAGTTTGAGAAACCACCATGTTGATAGCTCAGCAATACACCATCCATAACTTGGGGGTCCCCTAGTTTGAGAAACCACCATGTTGATAGCTCTCTGAACTAGGAAGCCACTTCTGCGTTGATAGTGAGCTGGTAAAAGCAGCGGGGGCATATGTTGGTGTGTCAAAATGAAATGCGATGAATCTCCCACCCACCAGCTGTTGTTGCCCAGGTATAGTTCGTTTAGTCTCACGTGTCTAGGAGTCTAGGATGTCATGTCCCATGTTATGTAGTTCGGTTCATGTCCCTTATGGCCCATCCCATTTATATTTGCAAATCAACACACAAATGTATATATAGTTAAACTTATATTTTTATTTATTTACTTATCTAGCTACTTATTTTACATCTTTTCATAGTTACAGACACACAGTTGCATCATTATTGACAAGAGTTGTATCTTTGTAATTTGTAGATATGTTTTAGTTCAAAGAGAAATGTGTTTTCTTCATTTCCCTGAAATATAGATACATATATCAGTAAACACTTATCTGGTCGGTGGTTTCAAACATGCTTCATTTTCCCTAGTATTTATTCACAAATGCTTGGTTGAGTCATGTTTTTCAAAGCGGTTGAAACCACCAACCAGTTACATCTCACAGCTTCCGCCGGTGAATTCATCCAGCTCAAAAGGCCACAGAGATGCGGGCCTACTGGGATCAGAATGTGGGCCGAGAGTCCTGGTGGCACTCCGGGGATCACCGGGGGAATCACCGGGGAATCACCCGGAAGGGCCCCTGAAAAAGCTTGGTTTTGAGCCTTCAAAGATGGGTTGTGAGCTATGACTACGGTGGTTTTATATGGTTTTATGGGCTTGGGATTTGGTTGATATCACCTTAGTCTCGCCAATGTGGCTTAGAACCAATAGTGAAGTATGATGCTTTGATTAAGCATGATGTTTTATGACTTGATATGTTGAATGAAACATGATGTGCTTTTGGGAAAAGATGGTAGGGATAATATATTTATCCAGTTCAGTTACATAAGTTGGATTTATGAGTGATTCCAGCTAGACGATGCTAGATGTGCTTTACAGTAGTCATCATTAATCAATCACCTATTATAAGTTACGAACCAACGCCAACAAACACCAAGCAGCACCAACCAACACAAAACACTCTGCCAGACGCAGTCACGAGTGTCTTGGTGGTTTCAGTGGTGTGAACTCTTAGAATCTTTGTGAGGGAGTGGCTGGTACATCAAAGAAAGCAAAGTGAGTCCGAAAAAGCACTAGAGGACTAGTTGGCGCTTTCAACTGTTGTTTAATTTCAATTTCAACCATTCCTTCGGGTGATTACCTGTATTTCAACCATACCTTTGGGGTGATTATTTGTTTGAGGAACAACGGTTGCAACCACCGGAAAGTGATGAATAATGGCTGGCTTTTCTCTTCCAGCACTTGTGCTAGCAATGTCGCCAGCTGTCCATTGCTTCCTATTGACCAACCCAGCTTCGAAACCAACAAACACCAACAAACCAAAGCCAAACCACACCCAAACTAGGCCAAACCAGACCAAAACCAGACCAAACCAAAACCAGAATCAAACCGAGCCTCCAACTCCAACTTTCAACTTTCCAACTTCCAACTTTCAACTTTCCAACTTTCATCTTCCAACTTCCAACTTCCCACCTTGGCCTCCTTGGCCTCCTTAGGACCTGCGCGAAAAGCTCTGGGCCTTGGCTGAGCGCCGGCCCGCCGATGCCTCGAAGCTCATGGGCCAAGCCTTCGCGGGGAAGAAGAGCCTGGGAGAAATGGCCAGCGCTCCACAGACCTCGGACCCCAACCTGAAGTCAGCACCTCCCCGCGAGTTCCTCAACAACACCGTGGTCAACGACTTGGCTCCCGCCTTGGCACAGGCGATGTTGGGTACGTTGCTGTGGTATGCTGTGGTGATTCATGTGAGGATTTGTATGTGAAGGTTTGTGAGGGATAGGCATGTGAAGAATTGTGAAGGCGTATGCTTCAAAGGTTGTACTATAGTCTTACTATAGTTGATCATCCAGAGATGCTAAACAGGATGATGTTACCGTGGTGCAGGTCTACAACAAAGGTTCCAGACGAGTGGTGTCTGATCTGGGTGACATTCTGATGAAGGGGAAGTGAACCGAAGTGAGCAACGTTTCACCCAGATGTGGTCTCACCAGAAAAAGGGTCCAGCACCGCTGTGGCAGCCTGTGGCATGTGGGCCATAGAAACCCAGGGTACGGAAGTCGAAGTTGTGCATTCTGGGTCGCTGCATCTTGTCATAGTTTGCCTTTTTCAGGATGCGTTTCTTATTGGACAGCTGGCGAGAGCATTGACGTTCCTGACCCCAGCCACTGACTTCTGCACATTGTAGTATTGCACGCCGAGCATCATCGAACCCTTGTTATGGTCCTGCGGATTGATTTGGCGAAAGGTGGTTATCCTTGGCGCTGTCACATCTGTCACATGCTGTCACTGATAATTTAGGATGGGGAATTGCTTGGTGTTTGACAGGGGTTGTTCGCACAGAGATTCTCCAACTTGGTCCTTGCGTGTTTCCGGCTGAGGCGTTCGAAAGAGCTGACAGTCTTTGCATGCCAGATGCAGGCGTGGTGGATTGATGTGGATTGACAGGACACGTGTTTTGAGATTAGCATGTTTCGTAGCTGGCAAGCTGCAAGTCGTTGACGGCTCACAACCAGAAGACTCAACATGAAACATGAACAAATTGAATCAACCATCAATTCGCCATCACTTAACCATGATTGACCATTTATCAATCATTGATCGACCATTAATCAATCATTGATCAGCCATCACTTCATCATTAATCATGCTTGCCTTTCCGGCAAACCCCCTGGACGCCCCAGCAAAAAAAAATGGTCAAACCATGCTGGCCCACCTTTTGATCTTCAGTGCCTTGATTGAAATTCCATGAAATGTGACGTGCAGGCGCCCCTTGTTCCGCAGAAACGGCTCAAACACGCCATGACTTGGGAAATGTGTCTAGTGCTTTTTACGGATAACCAGTCCACTCATCAAATTTAATTGGTAGTTACAAGTCAGTCTTAATTGTTTTATTTCGGTCATTTCAATCAAGCCTTGCTAGCGCTGGTGATTTCTCTCACTTCACCCCACCCCTGAAAGATCAAGTCCACATTCTTTTTGGGGTGAAACCAACAAGGCAACAAGGCAAAGTTACCTTGGGAAGATAGCACTCAGCTAGCAGCACTGGGCAGCAAGGCTCACAATGGTACACTTATGCGATGCACTTTCTCTGAGTAGTGGCATTGCTACCACTGGCCGAAACACACGTCCACATTTGAACGCAGCAAAAATCAAGTCCTTGGGGCGCGCCACGGTACCGTGGTCGCCCCTGTGGCGACTGATGGAGTCACTTGGCAGACATTCCGTTCTGAGATCATGGACCTCAGGGTACCCCAGGGTGGGTGCAAGATGGGGTGCCTCAAACTGGTCTGTATGTGTCAAAGTAGTGGTACCCCCAAACCAATGGTTTTCAGGTAAAAAAAATATTTGTTTGGTGGGTTATTGGTTACCCTATCTTATATCTTGGCACATTCCTAAATCAATGGATCTTAACTGTGAGCATCTTTGGGTCGAAAGGATTGGAAACTCGGTGACTTGCCATGGATGATGAGACAGGTATCATGAGTGATGCTTACTGTAGCCTTTTATCATCTAACTGATTAATCCGCCGCTGGTAGATCCTAATGGAGATTGCCATGTTGCGGCCAGCTATGATGGTCTACCAGAGGGCAACAGCTCCGCTCTGATTCTCGGTCATGGATGGTTTTTGTTTGCAGGTCTGCCAGCTGCGAATGGTGTCCACATGTTGCAATGCCTACGTTTGCCCGCGAATTCTTGCGCAGGGCCGTTGTTTTTGAGCTTCTGAGTCAACAAACCGCAAAAAAAAAACAGAACCTCAAAACCGCAAACCCTATAAGACTCTTAAACCTTGAAACCTAAATCCCTAAACTCTGAAACTCTAAGCCAAAAATCGCTACAAATTTCGGCAGTGCAAAGTCGCAGCTTCTCCAAACCACGTGATCACCTTGCAAGCCGCATCCTCCATTGCATCCTCCATTGCCTCGGGGGGAAGTGGGCCATGGCGCATGTCTACGCATACGCATGCTGATGATGTTTGATTATGTCGACGTATGTATTGACTTACTCACGAAGATAGATCGATAGATTAGATTGATTACGTTGGATTACATTGGATTAGATTAAGTTAGATGAGATTAGATGAGATTTGTTACATTAGATTACAATAGATTAGATAAAGTTAGATTAGTTACATATAATAGATAAGATTAGATTGACAGATAGAGAGTAGATGGATAGATACACACGCTCACACACACAGATGTACAGACAGACAGACAGACAGACAGACAGACAGACAGACAGACAGACAGACAGACAGACAGACAGACAGACAGACAGACAGACAGACAGACAGACACACAGAAAGACATACAGACAGACAGACAGACAGACAGACAGACAGACAGACAGACAGACAGACAGACAGACAGACAGACAGACAGACAGACAGACAGACAGACAGACAGACAGACAGACAGACAGACAGACAGACAGACAGACAGACAGACAGACAGACAGACAGACAGACAGACAGACAGACAGACAGACAGACAGACAGACAGACAGACAGACAGACAGACAGACAGACAGACAGACAGACAGACAGACAGATGTATATATATATATATAAATATGGCCCTTTACTTGGATATAGCTTGTGCCTTCTTTTGGCACGATCCCCTGCACCCAGGCGGTCAAAGGGCCTCGTTTGGTGGCTCTGTTTTGTGGCCGGTTTCCAGCTGTCAGGCCACAGGGACCGGGACCCACAAGGACCCATAGGGACCCACAGGGACGGGGCGAGCCCATCAGTTTTCCATCTCCAAATGGTTTGATTTCACGTGATTTCAATGGTGGCTTTGTTTGTGGCTGGGCCTTGCATAGAAATGTTGGGTGATCAGCGCGCCTGGCTCCATGATGGGGCAAACAGACCAGGTGCGAACGGGCTGCCAAGCAGAGAAGACTGCGGGGGTGCTGACCCTGAAGCACCACGGATGCACGGATGGATCATTTGTGGGTCAGCATCAACATCCCAACAGGGCACTGATCCATAGCCATTGGTGAGGGCACCGTTTGAGGCGGAAGATGCTGGTGGATGGGCTTATGATCTCGGCAAATCGTTGACAGTGTGAAGTATCAGCTGACAATGATAGGGACAGCGGGCCCATATCTCCCATAGAATCCCATAACCATCAGAATAATCGAATTATTAAGCATGGGGATTGACAGCTAATGGTCAGCTTTCTTGTATCACTGGTTCAGGACCAGTTCTGAACCATCCTGAAGGGCGGAAGCTGCCTCCCCCATTTTACCCAGGAACACCTTTGGACAGGGCTCATGCGGGTCGGACTTTCCAATGAAAACGTGCAAACTGTTGTGCACCTTCAAGGGACATGATGGTGTGATTTGGGCAGGAGATTCCTGCAAGGGTGCGAAAGTGTACAAAGTTAGTTACGTTAGTTCATAGACATGCGCGGTCCTCAACATAGGGAGCCCCCAAAATGGATGGTTTATTCCTACTACAGTCGGTGCACAATGCGTGATTTGGGGGTACCATGGAGTACGCTTATTTGGCTTAACACCCACATACCTCAATGTACGCTTGTGAGTCCAAACCTGGTACCCCTGGAGAGTTGTCCCATTCAACCAGGACCCAAGCTGCAGATTCTTTTCCAATATGATGATGATGATGATGATGATGATGATGATGATGATGATGATGATGATGATGATGA
>VSDK01014043.1:45859-129483 GCA_009767595.1 Symbiodinium kawagutii
TCAGCATTCTTCGTTTCCGAAATAGACCCTGTTTTTCCTTGCCACAGGGGGGGGGGTACCAACACGGAACACGGGACCATATATATATATATGTGTGTGTGTGTGTGTTTATTGATGTATTTATCTATATACTGGTAGCCAGTTGGTGGTTTCATTTTTCAATTTCCATAGCAATTAGTAACAAAAGGTTGGTTGACTGATATTTTTCATAGGGGTTCAAACAAGCAAACCGTATAGGATTTTCTAGCAACAACTTTTTGGTTGGATGATGTTGGTTGAGGTTAGTTGGTAGCAACAATGATTCAATGCCATCGTTGTCCGCAATCATTGGCAAGAATGCGGCGTGGTTTACCCTATCCAAGCAGCTGCAGTTGGCCAACCTTACAATCTATTTTGAGCATGGGAACGTCAATTGACACAATCGCACTTAGAAAAGCATGAAAAGTGACGGAAAAAGCAAAGCAAACTCAGCAGTGGGTTCCTGAATTTAATTCATTAGATAGTTTTTGTTCAGCAAAATGATGATGCCAATGATGCCTGTGATTAGGAGTTCTCAGGACAAGCCTCGTTCGATAAGGCGACACAGGTGTGATCCTACTTGCGCCCACGAGGAGCTTCTCATGGATGTGTTGAGTTTCCCATCCACCGATGACACCACCAGAGCCGAGGCTCGCGGTAATCGAGGTTTGAGGTTCGAAGCCCAACTTTTGTTGATCACGAACTGAAACCGGTTCTTACCATATGGAACTGTTGATTGGTCCAAGAAATTACCTGCAACTGGTAACAATTCTTATGTTGGCCGACAAACTTACCATGTCCTTTCAAATCAACAATTGTTGCCTAGACCATACCCAACTGAAACGGCAATGGTGATGCTCTTGGTCATTTTCAGCATCACGAAGGTACTGGCCGCTTTAATTTAGTCACCAATCAGTTTGACCATTCGGTGAAAAAGCACGCATCAACGGCATACAGAGTGGACAGGATGGCTAGGAACGGCAGCCGGCGACCAGCAAGATGGATGAGCTCTCCACTTTTCCATCAAATCATTCAAGGGTGTTTCCTCATTTGTCGACGCAGTTTGGCATGCGGCATCTCCATTTTTCAGAGCAGAAAGAGGATACTCATTGCCCAGTCAATCCCTGTCATGGGGTGATGATGGATGATCATGGCACATATTTTTATGTTTGAAGACTTTGAAGCATACCCCTTTGCATGGTCACTGTACATTTGCACCCACTAATTAGCAATCAATACTCGTTAAAGATTGGGACCGGTGGTCCCCAAATCCTTTCATGACAATCCATCCTAGTTGCCGTGGCCAAGATGGTGGTCATCGCTGGATCCCACTCCCAGCTGAGCCCAGAAATCTTATGAAATCTTGTCGGGTCAGTTGCTGCAGCCCGTTCTACCGGAGGTTTGCAGCATCTTGGGCCAACTGCGGCCCCATGATGCTATGCAGTGGTACCGCAAGGCAGCTCTGTCAGTGCAGCCAATGCTTGATGTATACCTGTCGTGAACCTGATGAAATCGGTTGCTGTTGCCAATCGACGATCACTACCTAACCAGCTTGCAGGCATCAGTTCGCTTGTTCGCTCAATTTTTCCTTGATTGTATTTGTTGGCAATGTGCTTTTCATTTCTCTCGTTGTGGAGGGGCCCACTCTGCAGCAAGCCATCCAGAGTAATTAGCTATGAGTTGTTCAGTCACTCATGATTTGATTCCAATCGTGACCGGTGCAATCCCTGCAACTGTCTAGGCATGCCATATGAGGTGAAGTCCAGGAACAATCATGGTCATTGTATGTACTGTGATGTTCGCTCATAAGTGCGCGATGCTATCGTTTTTGTCATTGCAATTTTCCGATTGTGGCTTAGTCATTACACGCCGTAACAAGTAGGTGTTTCTCTAAATAGGGGCACCCCCAAATCATCCATCCTGAACAATTTGCAAGCAATTTGGTGGTACCCCCCATTTTCAAGAAACCATCCATTATAAACCATTTATAGTAGAAACCAACCATCTTGGGGGCACCCAACCATGGCTGAAGAAACCACCAGCGCCAGTGGCTCTACAGCATTCGCGTGCAGCATTCGAGGCACTGAATGTGGATGAGGGATGCGTGCCAGCCCTCCTTGGCATGGCACGTCAGCTTCACCACGACAATCACTCCGGGGAAGCCGCAGAAGCTTGGAGCTGATCGGCGGGTTGAGCCAAGAATTGCCCAAGCAAAGAGCACAACAGTTTGGGAGATCCGAACTCAGGATTTGGTTAGATGTTCTGAATGGATTTTGGATCTACATTTGATGGATTTCGATGGTAGGCCATAAGCTAATTTTGAATAGTCAGCTGTAGATGGTTTTCAGAATTGCGAAGGGGAGACTCCTTTGAGAGCATAAGTGTCGGCATCAGCCTGAGAAAGTGCTGGATGGATATGGTCTAAATCAACTGAGGGTTTGGCTCCAAATTGCGAGTTGTTGATGACTGTTGGTTGTCTTAAGCATGAACCTTTGCACCGTTGAAAGCCATCAGTTGGTCAAAATGACTGCTGATCCACCATACTAACCATTCATGCTCGCCCCCGCAGCAGTAACTTTCCGGCGGTATCAGGGTGGTAGCGGTGGATCTACCACTGGAGGGGCCTCCTGCAGCAGCGAGGAGATGTTCAAAGCAGCAGCTCTCAAGAGATCCCTGGAGACGCGCGACCTTTTCAGCTACGGCGAGGCGCTATGGCATGCGATGGCCAGAAGAGTAGGGACCAACTCAGTCAACTCATCCAGCGCCGAGGAGTTAACAATGGCGAGAGAAGAACAGGTATGGCTACAAAGCAGCCATAGGTATGGCCGTAACAGGTATGGATGATATGGTTTTTGGCACATGAAAATGGCTAGAACATTAGCACTCAACTGTTTCACAGCCACAATTAGGTCTTTGACTCATGAAACCGAAAGTCGTGCAGCAAAAGATATCTTGAGTGCTTTTGAGTCGTTTATAGCATCCCCCAACCGAGAGATGTGAGCGTTTGTCAGAGCGGTGGTGCATGGACGGCATCGTTGAAAGGAGCTGGTTTCTGACTTGAAGCTACCCCCTCCAGATGTGAAGCTGTTAGTGGTTGATTTCGGGTGATGGGCTGGATGGATAAGTGATATGCATACACTCGCACGTCTTGATTCTGGCTGGTGAATTTTAAGACTTAAAGTAGATGTTTGCTGTCAGTACCTGGTATGGTGTTTGCTTTCCTTTGAACTCATCAGAGCCAGCAAAGCAGGCCTTGGTGCTTTCTGGGCGGTGCGGCGACGGGTGCGAAGTGCTACAAGAAGTCCTGGATAGACCAGACACAGGCGACCAGGAACAATGGCCTTGGCGCATCAATTTTGATCCAACCATGCTGACCCTGCCAATCTTTGCCGTCATCAATGTTTGTTCCTTACCAGAACGAGACCATCAACAACTGTCATCATCCATTTTTGAATCATGAAGCGATAGTGAGCAACTGCTATATGCGTTATACATTTTTTCCCGGGCTTCCTTTGGTTGGACACAGCAACCTCCAAGAATGTGGTCTTCCCAGGTTGTTTTGGCCTTTGTGAAAAGTGTGTTCTAATTGCGTAATTGGTTTTTTGATTGCATAAGAATATTTTAATTGCGAAAGTTTCAGTGTGTTTCAATTACGTCTCAGTGTGTTTAATTAAATCGTACTCTCCTACACTGAGAAGGGAAGGGGATTCATCAACCATCACTTGAGACCCACCGATGAAGTTCAACAACCACAGCTCCTCCACTGTGCAGGTTTTCATGCCATGGCATGGGCCAGTTCAGTCAGGGCCTGAGAGGGTCATGATTCTGGGATTCGGTTGGTTGAAGTTCACCCTGAAGACGCTTGGAGCTAGCTGGTCAGCTGGAGTTGCTGGGGCTGGCTGTGGCTCATGATTTTGCAGCGCTGGGTCGGAAAGTCCCTGGGTCAAGAACTTTGGTTCTCGTTGGAGATCGTCATGCGCGGGCGGATGCATAGGACTTCCGAAACCCCAAAAAAAGATTGCCTGCGGAGCCGTCAATCCATCGATGGGCTCACCAGGAGAGCTGTTTCGCTGTGAAAGGCTGATGCAGTGCTGCACCGAAACGCCGTGCATTCAAGAAATTGGCATAGATTTGCCATGAACCACCCTTTCTTTGACTGTCCATTGTAGGTGGTTTATTGGTATGGATGTTCCATTATTCTTTTTGTCATACATACCATTAAGTTTATGAGATGCCAGGTGAAAACCATGTTGACCTTTTGGCAAAGAAACATGTTTCTGTGGCCCCCATGCGGTGCCAAGCATAAAACCCATGAAAAAAAAAACAGTGTCCGCAAAAAAAGACCGACAATTCAACACACATATCACATACCATGTCAGTACACAATTATCGACGTTTGTTCAGTCGATCTGTAGCTAGCACACCTGGTCAACGATGAAAATAAACATGTTCCTCATGATGTGTCAACCAGATCTATACCTCCTCGCTGTGATTTGTTGGAAGTCCCACTGACTTGGCCCCAAGATTTCCCCAACATTTCCACATTCAAAAGCCAAATCATCGAGATGTTGATGCATGAATTCTGGCTGCACATGGCCGCATGGTTGGCCACCGGTGTTGCCCCCCGTGATTCCATGCGTGTTCCCCCGCGGCTGCGGCGACCGAGGCCCTGGCGCACGCGTTGCGGCATCGCTACGCATCTGCTCTGAACTGCTGTCGTGAAGTGGTGAGGTCGTGCTGTCGGTGCAAGGAGGCCCTAGCTGCAACGCTGCTGGAGGAAGATCACTGGGCCGCCCAAGCAACCAACAACGAGCTGGTGAAGCCTAGCTGGTTAAGCTGGTTAATGCTAGGGGATAATAAGTAACAACAGTTGGGGATGTACCAACTATATATGGCTATGGGTCAAGGCTTGAATCAACCAACCGCTTCATGGGGAAAAAGCTCAGAAATAATAGGGAAAACGAGCTGGTTAATGATGGGGGAACCAGGGGGACTAGCCGGGTGAACTGACCCATCGCCAAGTAGAGAGGCTTGAAGGCAACCAGCTCTGTACCTTGGTGAAGCGCTCCACTGCAATTTCTTAAGTTTGGATCAACCACCTGTAGATTCTGAAGCTTTCGATGAGCATGCTATGATTTTATGTCATTTTGGGAGTTGCACACTTCAGTACTTCCAGTTTTGGTTGATCATTCCCAGTCATAAACAAGCTCTGCCGGAGGTTCTCAGGCATGAGCCAGGCAGTTTGTTTGGATTTGTTTGGGGATGGCGATGTGTTTTTGGATGTCATTGCTAGTGATGATGCCCAGAAGCGACCATTATTTATACTGGCTGCTGGTTTCAAACATTTACATTCCGTAGTAACAATTAACAAATGGTTGGTTGACTTATTTTTTGCAAAGGGGTTGTAACCACCAACCAGTTTGTAGGATTGAATTACTATGTTAACTAGGATCCATTAAGTATCATTAGCCACGATACTTCTAATAATTTGCTGGTTATTATCCGCAAGTGGCTACCCCCACGGTGAACATTGTGAAGTGTTGCCAACCATCATCATTAAAAAAGACCTTAGATCAATGAACCGTCATTGTCTATGTAGATCAACCATCAAACCATTAGATGAATCTTCAATCAGCCCTGATTTACCTATTTCTTAAAACAACCTTATATTTATTAACCATCAGTAGCCATGATTGACACATTTCTGACCGCACCTTCGAGCTCATCGTCGCATCGCAGGCGTTGGATTTGGGTCACTTCTTGGAGGCTTGGTGCCACTATCGCTGCTCAGAGCTGGCGACTGCGCAAGAGCTCGTTGCTGATCTCCGAGCTGGGGTGTTTCAAGCCATGTGGCAGTTTCGATCCAAGAAGGGGATAGTGGTTAACAATAATAATAGTTAAATAATAGTTAATATAATGATGATAATAAAAATAGCAATAACAATACTAATGATGATATTAATAATAATAGTAATAACAATAACAATAATAGCAATAACAATAACAATAATAATAAGAACAATAATAATATAAAATGATTAATACTACTGGATAACACAAGCTCGCCACTAGTCTCCGGCTAGCCTCCTGAGACAGCGATGGAGAGAGATATGGTAAAACTTGTGGTTAATGATAGGGGATAATGACTAACAATAGTGGTGAAACGGCTACTATATGGTGGTTTCTCAAGTCATAGGGAAGTTCAAAATGGGATGGTTTATGACTACAAATGATTTTGATCAATTGATGTTTTCGGGCCCCCTATGACTTGAGAAACCACCATGTGAGCGTAGGATGCATAGGGGACTCTTGGGTGTGGTCATGTTAGTTATTCAGTTAATGACCAAGTTATTCACATGTTAGTTATTTCACTGTATCATGTTCGTTATTCGACTTGGATTGTATATGGTGCTATTTGACTTGAAACGAAAAGACTTGGATTCAGTCACTTTTGAGGCTTAATGAAAGGCCGTGATGACACTTCTTGGAGCGCAAGGCGCAAGGCATGTGTGGCGCCATGGTGCCTGCACTCCAAGGGTGGTACGCCAAGCCATAACTTTTACCGGATTTAATACGGCATTTTTTTCGTTTTGCTCCTTATTATTCATGTTTAACAGTTGTTTGCCATGCTGAGGTAAAACACTGACTGTTTCCCATGAGTAACCTGGCATCAACTAAGCGTGCATCAATCATTAATTAGCGAATCATTAGGCAAGCTTCAAGCAACCCTTAAGCAATCATAAACCAACGATTAACTTCGCACATTTCCGGTACTGGCCTGGACTTAGGCTCGAAGCTCCTTGGCTCGAGAGCCTCACTGCAAACTGCGCGAGAGACTCTGGGGCCTTCTTTGTCGAGTCGAGGCGGACGCTGCTAGGGAGCCCTACAGGGTGGGGCAGCGGTGACTGCCTCAACGCAAACTTTTGTTCCCTCGTTGAGGATGTAAAGATCAAGGATTCTAAAGTCAGTCCGGTCCCTCAACTGTAGTTGTGGACTGATCTTACGAAGATTTGCTTGATCAATGTGACCGATCATTGCTGCCTTTGTGTCATGATGCAGATTGATGCGCTTTGTTGCCGTTACTCTATCCTTGGACGTATTCTATTAGAATATTTTGGTTTATCAACGGCATTTTCACGAATCGCAGTTCATGATGCAAACTCATCATTCGATGATTTTGGTTGAAGTCTCGTGAAGTCACATGGATCATATGGGCTGAAGTCATAATTCGGCGCACCAAACAAATGCGGATCGCAGGTGCTGAACGGCAACCTGATGGCTGCTGAACATTGCTACCATGAAGCGCTCTCCCACGAGGGCTGCATTGACACCAGAATGGCTGGCGTTGCTCGGGCCTGTTGTGTGAAGGGAGCTGGTTGGAGCCAGGGGTGGCTATCCCTGTAAAGAGGGATCGGTTTGGAGCTACTAGGAGTGGCCACTAACCAATAATTGTGGCAACGGTTTAAGGGCAATTCTCAGCTTGTAGGTTGACTTGTTTGGGAAACTGAGGCAAGTTAAATCGGGTCGAGATTGAACAAACCCATGTTTTGTAAACATGTTTTAAGCTGAGCTTCGTTAAGTTCTTTTGAATAGGTTATTTTGTGGGATAAAATTGTTGTTCTTTCTTGGTTCCTCTCGCACCTCTTACCACTTCCACTTCCACTTGTTTCCTGGAATCAATGTCTTGGGGGCCAGGGCTGCCACCAGAAGCACAGAGAAAGAAACACGGCGCCAGGCTGTTCTGCGGATGGTGCAGATGCAATGGGATGATGCAGAAGAGATCTTGCAAGAAGCACTCAATAATCACCCCTCAGAGCAGGGCTGTGACAGCAATTGCCCGGAGGCACTGCTTTTGCAGGCACAACTCCTGCTAAGAGTCTTGGCCATGGCTGCTGGGTTTGTTACTGAGCTTAGCTTCTGACTATTTGGGGAGCAAAGCCATTGCACAACTCCCATGGTGGCGTAGCCGGGTTCAGCAGACACGGGGCTGACTGGATTCCCGTTGCATGAATTTCCTAACGAACGTCTCATGAAAACAAAGCACGACTGCTCAAGAATGCGCATGTGTATGAATTCTGGTACTCTCGCATATTCTCCATCCATCCCTAAATGACCTTGGTAAAAAAAATCTTCTGGGCACGCACGCTGTGTGCGCGCATTCAATGGCGATCGGAAACTCAAATCTGTCAGGTCGTCCTGAACTTGAGGGCTTCAAGCGTTTTTTTGTTCAACAATTCCTGTGAAACCTTTGGCAGCACTTGGGCTTTATCCACCCTGGCATGGCCCAATTTGCGACAAATAGTGACCCACTAAGAAAGATGAACATGAATGATGAAAACGTCGGGAAGATATTGTTTGCACGATGTTTACTTAGATTTGCTTAGCCATTATGAGTTATAAACCATTGCCATGTGCAAACCATGGGTGATCATGGGTGTTTTGGCCCCCACCAGTGCAACAACACTCCATCAGTTGGATGGAACTGAGCCCGAAGTGTTGAAAAGCAGGCCCCCAGACCTCTTTTTGTAGTTGCCTTGCGAAGAACGTCCATGGTTCCGTTGAATCATGGTTGATGAGCTGCCAAAAGGTTGACAAGCATGTTTGGTTCATGCTTATGGGTTCATGCATTCCCCCCCGGCAAACTCTTTTGGAAGTCAAAAACGGCCAATTTCATCACTTGGCATTAGGTAAACTCCCATGCTTTTACAGAGGGACTACCAGAGGGTAATGCTGGTTGACCATGCTTTCCTTTGCTTTCATCGTGAAGACTGGTGATGCGACACCCTACCGGTTTCACCAGGACAAACTCTTCCAGAGTTAGCCCTGGAGTATCTGCAAAAATGCCTCCGCCAATCGTGGACGTTGTTTTTTGGAAGGACCTGCGGAGGTTTGCGTTAGGTAACGCTGAGCTGGAAGGACGTTCTTTAATGATTTTTGATGCTCGGACCTTGGATTTTGCCAAAAAAACATAAGATCTATTAAGATCTACAAGTTTGCTCAGAGCATGAGAATGCATCGCTTTCCCTTCCCAGATTGGAAGGGTGCAAGTGGGCCAGCCGAGGGGCGATGTCCTCCAGCACCAATACATTTCTCCCGCATGAAGTAGTGGCACAATAGCATAATCAGAAAAATGAGCATCCTTATCATCCTTAAATATCCCGTAGTTTCGGAATCCCGTTGTTTTTTTTGGAAATCCCATATTTTTTCTACAAAATCCTTTGATTTTTCAAGAAAATCCCTGGGTTTTGGGCCCAATGCTGTGGCAGTACGAAACGGGCCACTGGGCCACACCCCGGCCCTGCTGCCGACCGGCCAGGATGGAGCAGAGTTTGGCACACCTGCTGTCATGCCTATGCTACCATTATCTCGCTTCGAAAGGACACGGCCGTGCTGGTTACACTCCGGTGGTCCCTGCCAATAGAAAATCACAAGCTTTACTTAGGGAAACCCGCTCGGAAATCAGCTTTCAATGGTGGATTTTCTATTGCTAGGTTGATTTACCAGAGGGTAGTTGCATGGCCATGCCATGGTCAGTTCGGATTATCACCAGTAATTGCATTGCATACGTATGTGGTAGCATGTGGTGACCCAACTTTGAAGCTGCTGTGAAGCTGTTTTTATTTGGATTGTTGTTTACTTGTGATTCCGAGGGACCACTGTCTTTAGATTTTAATGTTTCATGTTTTTAGTTGGCTGTTGTTTACTTGTCATTCACCACCTTTACTCCACTTTGGCGATCCAACACTGGCTGTTGGGTGAAAGGAACCGGCCACTGACGAAGAGAAACTGATTCAACACAGCGGATACGACAAACTCATATGACAAATAATTGCCAGTGATTGTCCACAATCAGGACCGGCCTGCCATTTTTGTAGGTCAGCCATGCAGCAACCCTGAATGGCTGGATGACTTATACCCACTAACTTAGGTTTTTAGTGTTTTTGTGATATGATTGATTTACCATAGAACCACTAAAGATATATTTTTAGCAAGGGATCTATAAGCCACCAAGATGGCTTGGCCACTGTGTCGACCAATGGAGGAGGAGATGCTTCTTGTGAAGAAGATGCAGTGGCTTCCAGAAGTTCTCCGACAGGTGCCGATCGCACCGCAGCAGATGGGGGGTTTTCGGCTGAGGTTGGAAGTGTCAGCGCTATCCACCATGTGATATAACTATTAGATCGAAAAAAATATAACTATTAGATACTATTAGATACTATTAGTACCAAGTATGAACATTAATATTAGGATATATTTGTTTGGTTTGTCATCAGGATAAAGGAAGCGCAAATCCGAGTGAGACCCTGGCAAAGAAAGAAACATAGACTTCCCATATCAGTTTGGGTCACCTGATCACCCTCGCTGAACTCCTTGAGATGGTGACTGAGTGAGAGGGATATCAGTCTGAAAATTCACTCAGCTCAACAACCAATGAGCCCAACCCCCAGGCCCCCATCAGCCACGGCCGACCAGGCCGGTGGCCCAGCCTCTTCAGCTTGTGGCGGCCGACAGCGCCAGCTCCACGAAGCCAAAGTGCTTTGAAACATTTCCGCCGTGCTCAAGAGCTCGAACCACAAACGCAGAAGCTGAGCTGCAGCAGCTGCAGCCACCCCATGGGGCATCCGGGCAGGGCTTTGTGGTGGATCAGTATTTGATTTTTGTTGATGGCTGGGGTGATCAGTGATATGTGATGTGATTTTTGTTTTTCTGGGACTGCGGGCGCTATAGGTGATCTTGTTGCTCGAAGGATATTTTGGGAAATGCCGCTGGGAGTTTAAGAAAGACAATTGTCCACAATGCATATAGGTAAACTGTATAGCTACTGGTATCAATCAATGGCGGTTTTCATGCACGTTTTCCGAAATGTAGCAAATTGTGCACCATTGATCAGGTTGCAGACTGTGTTGCAAGCTACCAGCTCAGACAATTGCTTGGCCATGCAAATTCCAAGCACAAAATGCGGTTTCATGTCGTTCATGTCGTTTCTCTTGTTGAAGTAGGGCATCCCAGTTCGTTTGCGCACAGATTGCGGTTGGAGAGTTCTCGCCAAGAGATCCAACAGCCAACAGTCACAGACAGCGCCAGGAGTTCCATTGTGGCCTGTGCTGATGCAGAAAGCCTCACAGCTTTGCTGCGGAAGCGCGGCCTTGCCATCGAACTAAGCTTAGAAGAAGCCAGCCTTCTACGTGATTGTGCCCTTACGGAATGCGGCGATCCATGCGACCCTGCTGCACTGCCAAAACTGGTGGGCACAGCATCTACAGCAATGCCGGCCAGTGACAATCCGTCCAGGCAAAATTCTGATTCTGCTTTGCCAGTTTGTGATTTCAAAGATGCCTTGACGATGGAAGGCGTTGCCAAGATGTTGGGATCAGAGAGGCTGATCGCCTTCGATGACTTGGAGTTTGGAGAGCTGTTGAGCAGAGGTGAGCACACGACGGTGCAGAAAGCCAGATACAAAGGTTCGCCCGTGGTCGTGAAAGCCTTGCATCACCAGGCGATAATGTACAATCAGGCGGGGTAAAAGATGCGTCGTGGGATGCCGTTGACGAAGGCAAACTTTGAATCTCAGCACCGCTTATGATTGTAGGTTTGTTGTGTCGCTAACCCGACGTCATTCGTGTGACATTTGTGTGACATAAGGATGGCCCTATGTGAGTGAGGATGCTTTGAATCATGAATGAAATGGATCAGTATTAATCAGTATTTCAGGTTTGTTTCAGGTCCGCGGTCGCTTTCATCATTTTCAGACAACGACAAGAAAGGGGGTGGCCAAAGGACGATACCCGTCAAAACCATGGTGTTGCATTAAAAAAAAACGTGGGAAGAGGCCCAAGATATAAATCAAAACTGGACCAACAATTAATTGATTTTTGATCGCCACCCATATCTACGTGCCAAAAATCTGGTATTTGCCACAGCCTGAACTGCCAACCTGCGAATGCATGGGTGAAGATCTACTCTTTTTGGCATGGGGCCAGGATGCTGTGGAGGATTTGCTCGCGGAGATCCGGATTTTGACAAAGCTCAGCCATCCCAGGCTGGTGCCTTTGGTGGGCGCTTGCCTGGAGGAACAGGAAGATGGCGGCACCATCGCTTTGGTCACTGAATTGGCTCCAGGTGTGCTGCCAGTGGCAGCTGTTCGTGCACGGGTAGAAGTGGTAGTAGCAGTAGCAGTAGCTCATGTTGTTGTTGTTGCTGCTGTTGTCAAACCAATAGTGAGAGGGAGAGCAATTCGTGGTTGCAAATTCCTGCAGGTGTAGTGAGGAATGAGGAATGTCCAATATCCATGATAATTGAATTGCGGTAGTCGTGGGGCCCTGCTCAGGCGGAAATTTGCATCATGCTTTGCATGTAAGACGAGTTGACTTCACCAGGGCGCAACACTTTCAAATCTCCATCGAGTTCTTGGAAGGTGTGCGTTACTTACATTCTTTGCAACCTCCAGTTCTGCATTTGGACTTGAAGTCAATGAACTTGGTTCTGGACTCTGAGTTTCAGCATGTGAAGATTTGCAACTCGCTTGCAGCAGTTTTCAAGAGGATGTTCTGTTTGAAGTTTCTGTAATTCGAGTACTTTTTTACAGAGCGTCGCCATAGAACTGAGACCCCGATAGCCAACCCACTGCACCATGTCGTTGTGCAGAAAGCAGGAAGCATCTTCAGAAAACCACTTCTTCGGAGGACAACGTGTGAGTTTTTGCTAAGGATATGAGCGGATATGGCCGGGTAGTTTACCCATGGTTTCATTACTGGTGCATTCCGCGGATTGATTGTTTCTGAAGCTTGCTGCCACAATGTATTTTGCATCAATCCATCAAAGATCGGCTGCTGCTTTCTTTATCAGAAGCTGATTTCTTCAAATGAACCTATCAAAGATGCCAAATGAACCCATATGAACCCATCAAAGATGCCGAGATTGGACCTGCAGCAGGTCCACATCCCGTGTCGCCCAGGCGACTTTGGCTTGTCGCGAGTGGTCAACGGCGTGCAGCGAGAGAATCTCCAGCGAGGGGGCTCTCCGAGGCTGGGGCCCATCCAAGAGGCCAAAAATGGGATCAATCCACAAGGGGCGTAACGGCTGGGATTGATAGAAGCTTCAGAAATACCCACTTATAAATAATATGTTATGACTTTGTGCATGTATTTTTTTATTGATTTGTTTATGCATGTGTTTATTTATGTTGTGTATTTATAAATTAACTTGTTCATTGATTATTTGATTGTGTTGTAATTCAACATGGTCTTTATATTTGAATGAATCTGAACTCCTATTTGTTATTCTTTTGCAACTCTTTCTTTATTTTTCTTTGAAGGATTATAGGACATAGACATAGGTACATGTATGGTCCGTATATAGTGGCAATCGGTGCTCAATCTCTCGTGCTGGTTGAGTGTTGTATGTCATGATGCTGGTTCACGACTCACATCTCGCCATTCCGCAACAAGCTGCAGCTTCTGGAACGTCAGGGAAAGTATATGACCTCAGGAGTTCTTTTGAGGACCGTGCCAGTATTGTAGTAATATCCCTTTTGGATGCTTTTGGAGGATTCATATTGATGAACCCATGATTTTTGACAGGGGAATGGCAATCCATCGATTCCTATATTATAGAGAAAAGTTGGGGGGGAGTGAGGGGTTGGTGAGAGGTACATGGCCCCAGAATGCTTCGACGAGTCCTTGGGAGCACTTACAGTGACACCAAACTGCACAGAGCTCCGCTGGGTTGTGGTTGATGGTGGTTAGTGATGGTTGACTAGTGCTCAATGGTTCTTCAGCTAATCTCTACTCGGAGCCCTTAGTTTACCAAGAAATGTGTATCATTTTTCGGCCATCGGGGGGTTGATAACATCTTTTGTGTGCTCATGTGTGTTTTTTAGGAGCGGCCAGCACCTGCTTTCAAGTAGGGGACAACGGCCAAGGACTTTGCATCACATCAAAACCTGTGGGCCACACGTTAGGCGTCCATCACAACGGCAACAAAAACGCAAACTGTTGAAGCATTTTGCATTGTTTGTCGCCCCGTGGCCACTTTTTATCCGCCAAATCGACAAATTTACGGTACTAACTCTGCGGATCTGGACATTTAAGCCTGGAATGAGAAGGCCAACCATCTATCGCTGTATGGATTTCGGATCGTTCATGCGCATGTCATTGTTGCGGCGCAGTGGCTACGGGGAGCGTGTCAACCAGGAAGATACTGGAACAACAGTGAAGCCACCATACTTCTTGGATTTAATTAACGGTCACTGTATAGTGTTACCAAAGCGATGCTTTGAGCAGTTGAATGTGCAGCGTTGAAAATGGTGCTGCTTGTGCTGAGGAAGACCGATGTTTGGTCGTAATCTCAGCTTGGCCTGCTACATGCGGAACACACCAATACCATTTCACATGCTTTGCCATGGCCAAGGCACGATCTGTAAACATGCAGAGATCAGTTGTTTAGATCATGCATGGTGAACGCATGGTGTACTTCCACACTCATCTGGCATGTGCTTCTGGCATCGCAGATCTTCTCCTAGGTCTTCCGCTTGCATTCTCCTGGAGATGTTCGGATGGTGCCAGCCATACTTCGAGTGTAGCAACCTGGCAGAGCAAACGCAACCTCACCATGGTTTACAGATGTTTAAAGATTCAGACCATGATGGGGACAGCACAGGGTCCCTCCAATATCCTCCAATGGTCATAGTTTTGGATAGCACCATGGGTGGATTAACAAGCTTCCCCTCGTTGTTGCCAGGATGGTGCCCCAAGTGATGCCATCCTGGTCAACCCACCGACCTCACAGACCTCCTTCGCACCTGGCAGGCAACCTCCAGCAGATCCTGAACATGTTGCTGGTGCAGCAGCTGCCTCCACCGCTGCCCGACAGCATGGAACCTGCGGTCAAAGCGGTCGTAGCCAATGCGTTGCAGCACGAGGCGCGGGCCGGGCGGTGGAAGATCAGTCACCAGGGCAGAAATTGCAGGTCTGGGTGGTTGCAAATGAGTAAATCTCCGGCCCATTTGATCGAACCTTGTGCCACTGTGGGTTGGCAGCTACAGTAGGGTGTGAATTTGTGAGAAGTAGGGCGATACACCCAATAGTGACAGTGATAGACGCACTTGAAGGGTCGGGCTAAACCAACTGCAGTGTGGGTAGTCCATGAGTTTCACGACCAATTAAAAGATTTGGTTTCAAATAGCGATATACGATATGTTGTCCGGCTTGGTCGTTTTGCCGGGAAGTCTCTGAAGTTCAACAGCCGGACGTTGAGGATACCTGCTTTGCTGCAAGCATGTTAGGTCATGCTGCAGCCTGCACCTTTGGTGATGCACTTCTTGGCGCATTCTTTTGCCTAGCCCGATGCTGTAACATGCCTGTGGTACAACGTGACGGTTGCGAATTGCTAAAGAGATGCGCCGGCTCTTGCGTCAGACACTGCTTTGGCTAGTGCTCAAACAAGTCGTGTTAGTAGCGGCAAGTGGTTGTGCACAACTAGTAGCATCTAGTGCTGCCAAGTGAGTTGGCAGCTGCTAGGTTAGCATCTACCTAGGTTGTGCATAGCTTCCTTGTGCTTGGCAGCTGCTATCATGGAACTCACTTGCTTGGGATCACCAGATCCGCCTCAGGCAGCCGTTCGGCCTGCCATCGACCAAGTGCTGCTGCAGATGCAAAAGCTAGATGAGGGACCCGGGAAAAGCCGCTTTCAGTGGGTGCCATGAAGCTGCCGAAGCTGTGCTACCCAAGGGTTGCACCATAGAAAACGGGTTTCCTCGATGCTGAGTGCTGACCTCAGCCAATTGCGATGAACAGTTTCCGATCATACTGTCGACTAGTTTGAAACCATTGTCAAGCAATCATTGAACCATTGTTAGCCGGTCAGTGTTATTGTTAGTGTTCTGAACTAATATTGAACCATATGTTTAAGACCATCGCTAAGCATGTTTGATCATGGCTAACCAGGATAGTAATCATTGGTAAGCATTGTTTCGAGCTTGTTGAATTTCAGTTTCCGGTAGCACCAAAGAGCTTCCCCGGCCCGCCCGGAGAAATCCCCCATGAAAGAGGCCCAGCCTGAAAAAGGCAGGAGATGAGTGGACACAACTCCCAAGTGCTTGTTGTTGATATAAAGCTCTGTGAATATTGAATGATTCGATTCGTTGGATTGATATAAGAACATTTTGTTTGCAGATGGTCAAGGGCGGCAAGAGTTTAGTGGTTTGGTTGAACTTGTGTTTGATTGTGTGAGTGGGGTGTTGTCAACATAGTGCGAACTTGCTGGCATCATGCTTGGGATAGCCAAAACTCAGCTGATCATCATCACAGCAAATAGGCTCAATTCAAGGAGAGGGTTGGCGCATGAACCAATCCGCTCACGGCTGGTGAACAGTTCCTCTAGGTTCACTGTTTTTCATTTTCGTGCGAGCACGGTACTGCGACCCACTGATCTCCGGTAGCCAGATGATGACAGCGCCCCGGCGCCAGCGACACAAATGATTTGACGTTTTGCTTAGAGGCAATGCCTGCCGGTGACAACGCATTGCTCAACACGTCACAGCACGAATCAGGAGCTGATGTTCTGCCCAAGGATCTTATGGCATGAGTTGTGGGTCTGTGCCGTTCAAGGTGCTGGCAGATGTGCCCATTTCTCAATGAACCGACAAAACTGAGCTGCATGGCCATCAGGGTGGTGCCTATCAACTATATAAGCTTTGACGATGCTAGCGATTCCTGTTATAGCATTTCAATCAAGATCTATGCTAGCAATATTTAATGGATCTGAAATGGCTATCAAATGTGCGGGCATTGCCGGAAGTTGCAAATGTGCTGCATGCTTAGCCGCGAGTCGACAGGTTGTGCACAGAGTTGCGCACCAAAATGTGGACCCAGCAGCTGGTGCGACAATGATTCATCCCAGCTCGTTGGTTCCAAGATGTTCCAAGGTGGGTTATATCATGTTGTATCTGGTTGCTGGTTTGTATCATGTTGTGTCATGTTGTATCATGTTATATCATGTTGTATCTGAGGGTGTTCCTTCAAAAGAGGGGATGAACAGTTTCTGGTTGGGGTTTGAAACATTTTTCCCTAGGAATTAGTGGCAAATGGCTGGTTCACAAATATTTTTCATAGGGGTTGAAACCACCAACCGGTCTAGTCACATAGAAGGTTTCCAAACATCAGCCCACCCATGAACGAGGCATCAACAACTTCTGTCGATGGACTGGGAGGTACGGATCACAACCAGTTCATACCTGACTCTACTTCATAATCAGATTCGCTGGATGTTGTCCAGCGACACTGTTCAGTTCTGCGCAAGTTTTTTCGACATGAATCCGAAAGATTTGCGCAACATCAATCGCCAGCAAAACAGACATTGACAGCCACCATTCTCAACCAACGATTTTGCCTTCTTAGGCACGGTTGAAGCATGGCAAGCGACCGTTGAACTTTGGCTTCTTCGCTGTGGAGGTACGCTGATGGGAATCACAATGGCCATACCGGCAGAACATGGCAGAACACAATAAACAATCCCTGCATGCCGAGGGTTCACAATGCGTGATAATGGGTGTTTTTTTAAGGTTAGTACTACTTACAATGCATGTAGTCAAATTGATCAACTCGCATTTTAACTGCACGACTGTGAGATGCAAGCGGCCACTTGTCGGCGCACAATCTGCGTACCGGTGGGAATATCATCCAACAACTGATCATTGTTCCGGCCATGCCGTGTGCGGCTTGGGCAGGCCGTTTGACCAACCACGAGAGAACTGTGTGGCTGATGAAACATTAAGCAATTCCGCCGTGTTTTGATTGTAACATAGTACATTATTGTACTTGATAGTTGGTTGCATCATGTTCCATTCTTGTAGTGAGCCATGTGAACAACTTCCCACTATTATCCCACTGGCAAAGCCTAAAATGTACAGATCCCAACCCGGAAATCTGCAGGGTTCTGGCGCTGTGCTGCAGAGGATGACTCTCGCGCACCTCGCAAGCTGGAGAGTCTTCGAGGAGAATCAGGAGCCTGGGCACCGCGGTTGAAGCTGAAGCACCGGGTGGAAGCTTTTAGAAGGCTATGGGCCAATATTAACCAACCAACTAATGGGGGATTTCCACCAAAAAACTATAGGGAAATCAATGGTAAATGGTGGGGGCACCAGGGGTACGGGGTTTTGACCCATAGCCACTTAGAAGGCTTGGCGCTTCGAAAACTTCAAACTTCAATCTGTTTCAGCTCAACTTTCAGCCAAGCCTGGCTGATATTAGGTCGTCATAGGTGGTGACCCCATTTTCGCATGCCAACAACGTCCGTGATTTGCCAGGGATGATCCTTGTCTTTGAGGGTGGCACCTTTGTTTGGCCAGGCCCTAGGGGATGGGAGCTATGGAAGTGTCCTGACTCGGCTTGGGGTTTTCCTTGCTTCGGAAGTGATGGCAAGGGATGAGATCTTGAAAGGATTTGCAAGTTTGTAAGCCAAAGATATCCATAAGTCTCTACCCTAACTGATAGCTGATAGCTCTCCAGGTCAATCCATCATTTGAAAGGTGTCTTTGGGTTTTTGATGGTTTACCTGGTTTGCGGTAAACCATCTTCTCGCCATCTATCCCTTGTTATGCTTCATTTTTGGTATGTTTTTTTCATGCTCCGCCTTTTCTGCGAGAACCTTTGAAGTGTTCATTGGTCCCAGGCGTTCGCGTGGGCTTCCGCAGAAACGTGACCATTCAGAGCAAGCCTCAGTGTTGTTGCTGCTGGGGTGATGTTGATGTAGCATGCCAGCTTGGCCCTGGGCTGATCCCATGACGTGGGAATGGCTGATCATGCTGACTCAGCCACGGTTGAAAGACCTTGAAAGCCCAAGGCCCCTCAATGCGCCAGCCATGGAGTTGCAAATGGAGACGCGATCCTTTGATAGCACGTTGAGTTGATTTACATGTAAGTTCTATTGCCTTTGAAGATGCACAGGTGCTTCAGGAGCAGTTTTGCCATCAGTGAACAGGTACAGAAATTGCTCACTACAGGGTGGGCCGAGAGAAGAGCATCAGATTCCTCTACCAAGGAAGTCTCCAACCATTGGTGGTGGAAATTTCTTCGTTTTTGGATGAGACTGATTGCCAACATATCATTGACAAAGCTTCTCTGCACATCCAGAAGTCGACGGTGAAACACATGGATCACGAGCCTCGCAAAAAAGCTACGACTGTCACGTTAGTGTGTGTTTCTTGAGCGAGAAAAGTTGTTTCGGGAGTGAGAGAAACACCTAGGGGATCATTGGGAATTACCACAATCTCCGAAATCACAGGGACCTTCGCTACTGAAACGGACATTCTTGGAGGATGTTTGGGAATCACTAATTCCAACCGAAAACACCAAGCATCCAGCTCCTTTGTGTGAATTGCAAGCTCTGAAGGATGTCGGAAAGCCAAGTGCAAATTGGAGAACCAGCAGCACTTATTTCATGCCATCCGACGATTCTTGCTTGCAGATGCTTGCAGCAACGCCCATGTCATGTCTCCAGAGATCCTTGAAGCAATGCAGATTGCCATGAATGGCCCTATGTTGAATTCCGTTTCAGCAGTGTCACGGGCTGTTACGCTGTGAAAAGCTGTGATTTGTTTTGCACATAAATTCATCCCTAAGGGAAATAAGGGGAATATGTTTGTTGGACCATGTCGTGACAGATGAGTATCCCGAAATGAAAGCACCATGGTGCATTGTGTCGAAGTACCGTTTCCATTCATCAGTGGGTCCTGTGGCGCTGTAGCCCATAAGTTGTTCCAGGAGTCACAATGAAGACCAAACAGGCGTGATGACTACCTACAACCAGTCACAGTGGCATCACTGGTCATCTCGGGTCCATGTTTCCTGTTTGTTTCAACAGGTCCCCAGGTCCCGTCCCCCCAGGATGACGTGTTGACACGCATTGACGATCGAGTCAGTGCGCTCACATTGATCCGCAAGTCACATCAAGAGCTGGCGCAGATCCTTCGGTACGAGCAACTTGGCAAGGAACATGGTGGATGCAATCATGTTGCCTCATCGCTGTCCGCTGGGATCCTAGACAGCAGAGACCCCCAGTTGGGGTTCGGTGCAGCGACCGAAACCACATGAAAGAAAGCCAGCGGAGGTAGGGCAGCACATGCGCGCCGAAGCTCACTAGTAAGCCCTTTCGGAAGGGTAGCATCAGCACACATCATCTCTCCAATGCGGAAGCGGAGCAGCAGCTCGACCGCGGAGGGTATGCTCCAACAAGTTCTCGCGGAAGGTCACCACTGATTTTCAATGCTCATGTGACATGCGCAACTCCAGCTGATCAGGAAACCATCAGCGGGGACGCAACAAAGCGCACTGATGCCATATGTTCGCAGCGTTGCAAGGGTTGTAGTGCACCAGTCATCCGGAAAGCAATGGAGAATCAAGAGCTTCGAAGGCACCAATTCTGTAAGATATGATTTTCCAGGGGCCCAGTTTTAAGTTGAAACTGAAGCACATTTCAGGTTTAGTTGCATCCAGTGAGTCGAACATCGCCAACCATGAGTGGAACTGCCTTTCTTCCAAGCTTCCTTGGGCCGGGAAGAGTTGTGTAAAAGTGCCTTTCGCCCCACCACTAAGGCAGGGCGAGAAATATGTAGCAGCTCAGCAGCCAATCAGCGGTGGCAAGTGGCAAGTGACCGTTCAATGGCGCTTTGCCCAACAAACACCCAGCCAGTGGGTTCTATAACTTTGCATTGCACTCAACCACCAGTGAAGAGTAAACCAAGTGTTTTTGAATGAGCAAGTAGTTTTAGCTGGCCAAAAGTAGTTTAACCAACTTTGTGTTGCCAATTAATTTTCAAGTGTTTCTGCCAAAATTTGATTGAATCTGTACGCTTGCGCCTTCGAGGGTCATACCGACTATTTTGACACCGACATGTATGCGCAAGACCAGCAAATCCAGAGCATGACCAAGCAAGGGCTGTTCAATCGTACCTTGGTGGCATGTACATGGCATAAAATGACGTGAAAGAAAGTCAAGGGTATAGACGGTATAGACCTCATAGACAGTGTGAAACACAAGCATGGGTACATCACCATCACTTCCAGTGGCAAATGCGAGTGGTCTATGGTGGTCTACTCTTGGGTGCCGTGATGAGAAGTAGTGGCCACAGTGACCTCAATGCGGTGCAGCTGACTTCCCTGGTTGAAATGGAAGCTGAGCATGCAAAAACTGAGGACTAGCAACTGTGTTTTTCTACTTGACCGATGTCGAAGAAGGCGTGATTGGGTTGGAGTGTTTCAAAAGAGCTCTTAATAGATTGACCTACAGTTCCATTTCAGAACTCCCTTGCCAGAAAAGTCTAGGTCCACCAGGTGGCTATGCCCCACAATTCTCTTCAAGATTGGGTGAGTTGTCCAGCCTCGCGCAGGTGGCGAGACCAACTTCCCTCGGACAGATGGCTTGCCGCAGCCGTCGGACTTTGGGGATTGCAGCAAGGGAATCTCTGTGCATCCCAGGTGACTCCGCAGCAAACCTTCGCTTGGCTGGGCTTAGTTTGGTGCCAATTCCTGAGTCACATAACCTACCTGTTGATGGTAAAAAACATTGCCTGGTAGACTGGCGGTACCCGACCCTTTCCGTGGACTTGGGTAAAAGTTGATGTCAGATCTTGATTCGAAGGTAAGACTTGTTTGGTCCATTCCGGTTCAAATGGAATCAGCATGAATCAACCACCAGTTTGAAGAGCTGGATCACCAAGCATCGATGCAGGTGACGTTAAGAAGGTTTGGCATGAAGCATTGTAAGGGCCCCCTTTCCGTTGCCCACATGGTCCGATACAGCGTAATGGATGTAGATGGATGATGCATGATGATTCATTGTTTTGATTATTCACTGGATAGGGTTGGAAAAAGGGGCCATGTGCCTGGATGAACGGTCGCTCATCAGCACCATCCATGTTTGCCTAGCTGCCTCAGCTGCCTGAGGCGTGGGCGCATCATCATTTTCTATTCCCTGCATCCTTCGGGAAAACCAGACCCGTATTCCCTACACGCAGGATGCGAGGTCAAGCAAGGAACCAAATGGTCGGCCAACAAGTGGACTCAGAGCTGCAGCTGTTTTTCTCGGGTTTTTTCTGATGGTTCCTTGGGCTGTGGGATATGTCACAAAGTACGCTTGTTTTACATCTTGTTTTGTAGCTGTACCTATCCCGAGCAAAGGACTTGCCAGACTAGAGTCCAGTTTCCATGCAGAGGTTTGAAGTGAACTGGTGAAGAGAATTTACCTGCTGTAGTGATGTTCTGTGAGCTTTACACTTTCAGGGAGCATGTGGCCTTTTATCGATCGCTTGATCTTCACCAGCTTCCGACATCGCAAGTTTTCAAACAGCTGTGGTGGCGGGCGAGCTGGTTCACTAAAAAGGACTGATAGTTTAACACCTGCTTGACTCATTATAAGTATAGCATGTAGGTGGTGTTTCCAACAGTAACCTGATTTCCCCAAGTATAGCGCGCAAAAATACGGATTATTTGAAGATCATTCAGCACTTTCTCTTTCCATGACCGCCTTCGTTGTGATAGCCACGGTGACCAGGGTGGCTCCTCTTGGCCGGGTTCCCCTCCTTGACGCCCTTAGGATCTGGAACAAGCCGATGAACTATATCCGCGAATAACTCGAGAGAAAAAGGGGCTGGGAGCATTTGACGGTGGGCATCAGGTTCAGGGCCATATTGATTTTGACATCATCATCATCATCATCATCATCATCATCATCATCATCATCATCATCATCATCATTTTTGGTCAGCAGCACTCCCACAACCCTGGGAACAAGAGTCAGAACGACACGATCCACCAAGAGACAGCACAGGAAGTGACGGAGATTGGGGAGGAGAACATGCTCAACATGTTAAAGGCGTGAATTGCACGGTATCAGTGGAGCAGTGGTGAGAACAAGCGCCAATGCGCATAGGAATGGTATCCCCAAGACGTTTGTTTTTTTAAGACAGACCCACCAGAAGAATTCTCATATTGCGGTTCTGTGCTGGGCAATAGTTTGTAATGATGGGCTTCAAAGCGAGCAGTGCTGTTGACGGCGACTTCCAGTTGGCTTGAAATGGAAAAGAGGTGATTGCTGATGGTCAATGATGGTTTGATTGTGTTTAATGGATGTCTTCACGGTTTAGTCAGTTTAGTCTTGAATTAGTTCTAATTTTCCTGGACAAAGCAATGGTATTGCTGGTAAATAAACTATCGCCTCTATGGGTCAAGGCTAACTAAACTTGACTAAGAATATCCCATTCATTAATCATCAGCTATGTAAGCACAGATCAGCCATTAAGTGACCGTTTGTCAACCATCATTAACCACAATTTAACCAACATTAGCCACCATTAACTCACCATTACCCACTATTTAACCACCATGTAAGCATCATTAACCACTGTTTGATTTACCCATATTTAACCACAAGGTAAGCATCATTAATCAAGCATCATTAACCACCATTCAACCACCATTTCCCACCATTAACCCACCATCACCCAGCATTTAACCACCATGTAGGCATCCACTAACCACCATTTAACCACCATGTAAGCATCCATTAGCCACCATGTAAGCATCATGTAAGCATCATTAACCACCATCTAACCACCATTAGCCACCATGAATCCACCATCACCCACCATTTAACCACCATTTAACCACCTTTCAACTACAACCCAACCGTCCTTGACCGGCTCTTGGTTGAGCAGCATGTCCTGGTGCAGGCCTTTGTGCGGGGCTTTTGCACTCACGACCTGGCTGCGTTGGGTGGCCTTTCATCTGTCCTGGTGAGACCAGAAATATGGCCAGCTGGGTCAATATTAACCACAACAATGGTGAAGCCTAGCTGGTTTAGCTGGTTGATAATAGGGTATAATAAGTAATAATAGTGGGGGATATGTACTAACTATATGGCTATGGGTCAATATTAATCGACCAATAATGGTGGTGGATGCAGCAAACTATAGGGAAAACAATGGTTAATGGGGAACCAGGGGTACGGGGTTTTGACCCACAGCCACATGGCAGTTTCTTCCAAAAGAAGATGTTTGGAAAAAAATGTATTCCTCTATTTTACATAGAAATATCATATATTTCTTCCACCAAATGTATGGCAGTTTCTTCCAAACGGGTTAGTTTGGTTTCTTCCACTTTACATAGAAATATCATTTGAATACACCATACTTGAATACTATACCCTGTTGTTGTTTCAGGTGTTTTCTTCAAACAATATGGTGGTTTAATAAAATGATGTATTTGCTTTTTTGTATTTATATACATCGATGGGACCAGTGAACCCGGGATAATTGACGTTTTTCTTCCCTAGTGGTGTGTTCAAGTATTCACATGATATTTCTATAAAAATAGATGGGCCCCAAGAAATTTTGAATGTTTGGTTTGAAATATGATGGTTTGTTCGAACTTGGCCCAAACAAGGTTGGTTTAACAAAGAAAAGCCATGGGTGGACTTGTGTGTTTGATGATACCGGAGCCAGGCGTCGTATATACATTTGCTGCTCCAGATGGGTCATTATCTATAGTCCACAGATTTGGTTTGTGGTTTCGGCTTATCGGATCGGTGCTTCTCCGTCCACGCAGTTGGGATAATTGGCCCAACTGACTGGCAGCAGCCGGGATGGCCGTGACATTTCCGTCAATGTATTCTTGCTCCAGCCATCCCTAAAGCACCATCACTAGTCAGAAGTGACTTATACTGTTACTAGGAAAGCATCGCCATCATTGTCACCATCACTGACACTACAGTAATTCTTAACCAGACAGAATCAACTATTGCCAACAATCCAAGGATCAACAACGAACAACAACCACCGCAACCGCCAACAATGAAGCATGAATTGATCACCGATAAACCATGATCAACCCATCATTTGCCATCAATTCTCCCACCAGCGATAAATTTGCAAACATTAGCTATCAATAACCCTCATCACCAACAACTAGCCATCAACAACCGTTAGTTCACCATCAACTGGCCAACGATTAACCATTAGCCAACAACTTCGCCAACCTCACCCCATCTCCTTGTTTGTTCACTTGGCGGCTTGAGGCCTCTGGGACCACCCGCTGTTCAGCACCTGTCCTTGAACGACCTACTGACCTTCCGGGGTGTGTGGACCTTGGTTGGGAGCTGGTTGGGATCCAGCGCCCAGGACAGGGGCAGGGACAGGAGCTACCAGCGTTAAACCAGATGCCAAAGGGGATGAAGTGCGAAGTCACATGGCCAGCTGGGTCAATATTTACCAACAGCAATGGTGAAGCCTAGCTGGTTAATGGTTAATAATAGGGGATAATAACCAACAATACTAGAAGAGGTACCAACTATATATGGCTATGGGTCAATATCGACCAGCCAATTTTATGGGGGATGACCGACAATAATGAGAGCAACGATGGTTAACGATAGGGGAACCAGGGGTACGGGGTGAACTGACCCACAGCCACATGTGATCAGATTGTAGTGTTTTATGATTGCGGTGCTGCTGGTGCTTCTTTGGATTTGTCGCGGTAATGGTGAAACTGGGCTGAGGAACCCCTGGGACGACAAATATCCACCCGGATGCCGAAGATATTTTTTATGCCTGGGAAGTGATTGGTGGTTGGGAGGAAGCTGACCAAAGGCTGGACCCGCAGATTGGCCAGGCCAGACCTGCACAGTGCTTGTTTATTGCATGTGATCTACCCAGAAGGAGGTGGCTGTTTCTCAAAATTGTGGGACCCCTAAAATGGATTATTATTGCCCAAAAAATACCTTAAAATGGATGAGTTTGGGGGTGGTTTCTTTCAGAAACCACCAAGTAGATCATTGATGATAGCTGGCCTTCCACTCCACAACTTTCTTGTGAACACGTCTTCCACTTGACGCTAGCGAGCACAGCTCGCTTCCAGCAAGGTGGAGCCAACCGGCCATTGCGGCCAGCAGCCCACCAATGAACGAAGCAAAGCAAGAGTTTCCAACGAGATAAAGCAAGTAACTCCTAACCGAACTACTTGCTATAAGGTTGATATTAGTTGATATTTGCAACTACTTGCTTCTAGTTGACATTGGTTGTTGTTGGTTGATATTACACAAGCCAACCAACATCAACATCAACCAACTAATCCACTTGCCGGGCCAGGCGGTGCCCGTTCTGAGTGCCTGCTGTTGGTACCCCCATCAACTCAACATCAACCACCGATACATGGTTTTTTCATGTTTTTTTCCCTAAGGATTGGGATGGTTGGTTGATGCTGGTTGGTCGACGAATGTTTTTTTTTTGGATGTGTTATTTTATAGCTACCAGACAGTCTTTATTATAAACTTAAGAATACAAATTATCAATACTTTTGATTAACAAATGGATGACTATCAACTAAATGTTCTAAATCAACTAACCCACAGCCAATAACCTCCCCGAATCACAAATTCACCTCTAGCTTTTCACACCATTGATCACTACTAACAACACTCACCACTAAGCACTGCTACAAACCACCACCACTACCAATCACTACTATTCGTTACCGCACGAGTTCCCAATGGCACATCGCCGCCCCTCAGGCTGGTCAAGCCTTGTCGCAGTCACTTGGCGCATTAGAATGTAGACATGGTGAACTGGTTGGTGGTTTCAACCATGGTTCATATCGGTTATAATGCTGGAGGATAAGCAGGTCGGTGGTTTGATTAGCATTTGTTATTTTCCCTAGTAATTATTAACACATGGTTGGTTGACTACTATTTTTCATAGGGGTTGAATCCACCAACCAGACATGGTGAAGCATTTCTAACAGATTTGTACTATTAGATTGGCACGCAGAGAGAGATAAGTTTAAATGTTAGTGTGTCGAGTGGTTTCAAACCCGTGGTGAAGCATTAGACAAAATCTATTTATTACATTGTTGGTAATAAATCAGTACCAATGGTTAAGAATCATTTTTCCGAAATCTTGGTTGAAATGGTCCATAGTCTATGTATGTGTTAAAAAGGTTGTGTAGATATACCATTGGGAAAATAGAATGTGTAACAACAAAGTTTCTGAGGAAACTTGGTAAATAATCATGGCAAATCTAGTTTCTAATTCTAACTCCTGCAATGTTTCGAAACTTGCCCCCCTGTCATCCTCATTGTTTTTGTGGTTATTGGCTGCAAGCAGCGCCACATGTGAATGCTCCCATCTCACCCCCTTCTGACAAGGAATGGTCAGTCAATAAATTGATCATGTTCAATATTGGTTGGCAATACTTATATAGTCAGTCATGCTCAATGATGCACACACAATTCAATGGTGAATGATATAGCCATATGCAAAGGATGCTGGTGGTGATGTATCTTCGTTTAAGTGGTTTACCTAGAAGCGCCCGGTGGCTGACTTCAAGCCACCAATTCAATGAACCACCTTGATGCCGTGCATGCGTTTGCTTGTAGATTGGTAGATCTACATTTATCCAATGCATAGATATATTATATTTATATATATATATAGGGTGACCTGAAAGCGATGGAGAGAGAGATAGATATATTTATATACATCTGTGTGTATGTGTGTGTAGGGATATCAACTTAGCCATCTAAGCCACGGCCCATGATTCCATGTGTACATTGCCGGGCGTAGCACAGGGCGTACCTTCAAATACCCACACGGCCCACACAGGCCTTCTTGTACATTCAAAACAGAAACAGATTGAGAAGGGAACAGGGCTGCTGGGCTGCTATTGTTTAGCAGCGACTGATTGTAGGTGGGTCCTTTCATAGCAAGCATGGGGTGGATATCGATGACAAGTGGCATTGTCCAAGAATAGTTGGGGTGCTTTGGCCCAAATACATTCAGAATTGTCAGTTGCAGCCAAGTGATATTGTCACCCAGCTTTGTTCAGGAATGGCGTTATATGGGTCTTTTGGCAATGTCCCTCGGTTTGAGCTAGCATAAGGAAGTCTACGATGCCTTTGCGCATAGGCCAAACTCAGTGCCTTTTTCAAGTCAAAGCGGACTACAACAGCTAGGCTTACACCAAGCGCCAGGGGTGAAAAATGAAGGTCTTCCGTCTATCTTTTCCGCACCAAATCGCACAAAATCCCACCGGTTTTACTCGGAAAAGCATTCATGATCGTTCGTGTCTATTCAAACGCGTGATCCCGTTCATGGCTCTCCAACATGTTGGAGCGACACGCGTGTAGCCTTTCATGTTGGATTTGCTCAGGCTGTCGGTATTTGTTGGTGTCCCTTAGGCCACCGAAACATATCGAACCATGATCAACTGGGGCATCAATTTTTTGAGGACCCTGATGGTTGGACCCTTTACTTCCTATTCCATGGGCTCAAAGTCTCACGACCCGCACAGTTTGAGAGATCTATCAACCCAATGAATTCACCACTAGTTCGTGATAGTAATGAGCAGTTGTTTGCCATTCGTGTGGCCAATCATTGTACCCTTCATAATTAGCCATTCTTGATCACTATGAATTGGTTAAACATTCGTGTCAACTCATTGTTAAGAATTCTTTGCCGTCGGGTGTTAACGACAGTGGGAAGGTTGACTCATGGCAAGCCAAGCTCCCAATCCACACGAGGCTGATCAACGCCTTGCCAGCTGTGCTGCGAACTGAGCCGAAGAGCTGTTGCTCTCACGCGTGAGGTGCGTATCACATGTGAGCTGTCTTTTGGAATCCACGACGTGAAAATCTAATTTTGGTTGGTGTTTTTTAACATTTTTAGAAAATTTCCATAGTGGTTATTAACAATTGGTTGGTTGACTAATTGATGTTTTTTCATAGGGGTTGAAACCACCAACCAGAATAAGATGACTATGCTTAATTATGATTGTCCTATAGAACTATTCAATACTATTCACCCATACGCACAGATTCATGTTACAATTATCCAAGTGTGATATCGTTAAAGAACTAGTACTTGTATATTATAATGGCTACCGTTCACATACATTCTTTACAGTAATAATACATGGTTATAAATCGAACAGTTCTCGTGATCAACCCTAGGGAGTGGTCATTTCGAACATATGTTGAATTTTGTTGGACAATCAATTATCTAATGACCTTTTGTTGCTTACCATTGATTGCCCAACATATGTACTGTTGTTGGTATACAAAATAGTCCCTGGCAAATATAGACCATCGTTCATGCCGCTACGCATGTTGCAACCTTCCATGGCATCAATAAGAATACCATTCTTTCACAGACAGTCCTTGGCCCAGTCTATTTGTGACAGAGTGCGGTCAGCACTGGTACTGGCAGATCTGGCAGATCAACTGGAACGCAGCAGATACGTATGTTGATGAACCTAGTGGCCAATGTCAGGGCATATCACCTTGTGGAGGCTGCCTTTGAATAGGCTGCACAACTGAGCATATAGAGTATTGCAGTAGAAATTAAAGGTTCTTGCCAAGGATCCTGCAATTCGCTGCCATTAAGCAATCAACACTTACGAGCCATTATTAGCATTGGTGATGACCAAAGAATTGAGCCATTGATGACACCATGAATGGTGAGCAATGGTACTTAGAACCACAGGATGGTTATTCCAGTGCTCACAATGGCTCAACTAAGCAGTGCGAGGAAGACGTTCGTCCAAGGCGATCGTTGCGAGTTGGCCCCCATGCCGATGAAAGCAGGCTTGCCTTTGGGGTAGGGAAGCCAGCAGGTGCTGGCAGTGGCCACCCAATCCAGGGAGAATGATAGTGGGCAACACTGTAACATGGTGGGCCTGACAGCCAACAGGAATTCTACTGTAAACATGTTTTAAGGTGTTGACAGTGAAGAGTTGGCGGCCAATTTGTTGATGTTTAGGATGGACACATATGGTAAATGTTGAGGAATCCAGGGTTTGATCCACAGCTACTTGTTGAAATGACATGTATTGCAAAGGCATGTCAAGGCTACTTATATCTAACTATTTTGTGGGCTGCCAGACAAGGACCACAGGGACTATCCAAAGTGTTTGAAAACTGACCTGTTCAGAGGATTAATTAATGATGGTGAATTACCTCAATGGAAGTGCACCTACCTGGTAAACAATGCATTTCTGAGATGTGTGAACCTCACACTGCGCCAGCTGACATCAGGGCCACCACAATCAGATCTTTATTTGACCAACCCAGCAGAGTCACATGTATAGCTTTAGTGCTGCAAAGATAAAGATATACATAGTGGTCGCTTAATGTATCATACACCATCATAAAGAGGTGTTTTATGGCATTAAGCGATAATATTGTAAAATAAATCATTCTAATAAGTGGTATCATAATGTATAGTACATCATTATGGCGCCATGCTGTTGCATTTTGCCTGCTGTGATTTCGATCCCCATAGTTGCCATTTGTTTCATACAGTTTCGCCTTGCATCTTTTCCCCGCGATGGCCACATTTGGAGCTGGGCCACCGGCTCGGCGCGCTGAAGCTTCGGGATGGCGTGTCATGTCTTTAAAAAATATATGTACTAGCTGAGCACTTGATTAAAGCGATAGTGGTACACCACCTCAAACACATGGTGGTTTCTTAACATAGGGGTGCCCCCATATGACCCACCATCAACATCCATTAACCATTTAGAGAAAGAAACCATCCATATTTGGGGTTCCTGTTTTTTCAGAAATCCCCCATCAATATACATAACAAGGAACCCCCGAATTTTAAGAGACAACCATTCATGTTTTTTCACTAAAATGTATTCATAAACTATATGCTAACTATATAAAACAAGCCCCATGAAATACAAACACATTGACTGGATGGTGGTTTTAGACATTTTTTAAATTTTCCCTAGTGGTTATTAACACTTGGTTGGTTGACTAATATGTTTCATAGGAGTTGTTCAACCAGCAACCAGACATGGTGAAGCATTTCTAACAGATTGACATGCTACACATTGAGATGCACAGCTACCGCCAGCTACCTCCAGGTCTGGGCCTGGCTGTCTACTGGACACAGGATCTCTGATGGTTATGGCCCATGAAGCTCAAGAGGCGGTTCCGGACCGGCGGTGACGGTGGAAGAGTCGGAGTTCAAGCTGAACTTCAGCGGGTTAGGGCTGGAAGTCATGGTTACTTCAGCTGGTTTCATAGGGCTTGAAGTGATGTTTAAATCCAATTTAGTTATGTTTAAGTTGCCCAAGTTCAGTTGGCTTAATGTTCCCGAAATTTAGGGCTCTGAGTCATGCTTTAATCAATCATGTTGTATACAGTTTTATTTGCCCAGAAGGATCCACCAACCCTTCTTTCCAATGGTGGTTGAACCCCAGAGCCAGTGTTGGTTATTGTTACATATTACCTTGTAGAGTCGACCATTAGGTAGCCATCATCATCGTTGTCAATGTTGTCATCATTATCCTTGACATGACTTGACATGCATATCCGCCACACCCTGCGTGTCAGTGGGGAACTGTGGATCTCTTTGAACACTTTGACTTCAATGTTCGCTGCCTTCAGAGCTGGTCCTTGGATGTTCTTGGTTTATGTTTCGGCTCAAAGGGCGAGCTCATCGAGCTCCAGAGGTTTCGAAACGATGGCGGCATGGAAGGTGTCCAAACTTTTGGCGCTCCTAGCGGTGCTTCCCTGGAGCCTCGCTTCCGTGGAGGACGATGATGAAGAGGCGGCCTACAGTGAGGCAGCTGCGGCCCATTCCGAGGATGCAACGGGAAGTGAGGATATCGGCTCCTCGCAAACACCCTCCTCGGTGTATGTCATGGAGCATGGCGTCCTGGGTGATGAATGGATGCCTCGGGGAACCATCATGCTTTCAGGGCACGGGGCCGGCTATGAAGCACGGCTCTCGGATGCAAAGGAGTTCGTCCAGATGAAGCCCCAGCTGCAGCAAATGCAGCCTGGCTGAGCCCTCGCTGGTTGCTATTCTCACAAGGGGTTGGAACAAAACCCGAATAGTTGCAGAGAGAGATCCCTAAAGCTAGTGATGGTTAAAACAAACTCATATATGTTTATGTATATGTTTATATAAATATTTACCTATATATATAAATATATTTATATTTATATCGAAATATTTTTCATATATATATATAATATATATATTTATATTTATAGAATATGTAGATTTTTATTTATATTATACATATAGTAGTTATATTTTTCGTTTGAGAAACCAAATAAATGCATACATGTTGTGTGCCGTATAATGAGCACAGAGTGCGTAACGGAATGGCTAATTTTGCGTGCACGCGCTCTTATATAATGGCGGAGAAACAGTCGAATAGAAGATCATTCCGCTTGTTTGCTCCGCTGCTTTTCGGCCTTCCTGCTACTGACTGGACGGCCACGGTGGGTCTACTAACCCCAAAGATGCAATGTCATTCATGGGGTGATGCAACGATTAGATTTCAACATTTCTGAAGCTCATAAGTTGGAATGGCAGAAACCAGCACTGTTGAACTAACTATGTTTTGCAGTCGCTGTTTTTCACCCTGTGCCAAGGATTAGCAAAGCAGCCGGTGAGGAGAAGTACTATGCCATCCGCATGTACAACCCAGCGAGTCCCAAGCGGACTCTGCAGGCAGCCATTCCCATGAAACTCCTGGCTGATCACTTCGAGGACTGGCACGACATTCTGGAAGTCTCTGTTAGCGACGCCGGCATCCCTGTGGCCTTGTCCTATCGGGTGAAGCACACCTTGGGCCTGATGCTCTTTGATCATACGCAGGTGGGGTACGTTTCAACTGGTGACTCAGTGGTGCATGTTGACTCAGTAGATCTCAGTAGTGCATGCTGTAGGCCGTGTATGATTGCCATGTTCCTGTGTTCCTGGGTTACAGTCGCAGCTGTTTGCCTTTGCATCCACTATCCACCATGTTGTGTGCTCGAAGTCTGGATGCCTCAGGTTCATCTATCAGAGCCTTCACGCATAGAGGGTCCGCGAGTTCAAGCTGCAGTGAGGGACGCGGATGGAAGTATCAAACCAGCAGCTGATCAGCCACAGCAGCAGTCCTTTTTGCGAAGGAGTGCGGCTCAGAGAGGGCCTGACGCCCCCAGTTATCCCAGTTGCCATCTAAACATCAGTGGATTTTGAGCAGTGGGGGAGAGGCATTTCCGTGCTACCACGTGCTAGAGCCCATTTTATATTAATTTCAAGCAAGGCTTGCAGCCTTGTAGCAGGTAACCCCATTGATGATTGATGAACCCTTGTTCTCATCCGATATGAGACGGCAATTGACACTCAGCTTAGAGGCTGTCCAAACGAAAAAGATGACCATGACTCAAACAGATAGAATCAGATAGACACCTGGAACGACTTAAAACGATGTGCGCTGCGCCGCAGGTACTGGTGGGTCATTGCCATTGCTGTTTTGCTCATGTCCAGCATGGGTGATGATGGCAAGCAGGGAGGTCGCCCCGCTGGTGGAGGCGGAGGTGGCGGTGGCGGTGGCGGAGGTGGTGGAAGACGAGCCTGAGAGAGCCATGGAAGGTGATGCTGCTCGGGAAGAGACCGGTGCAGCATGAGGACTGGACAAAGATCGGACAGGATGAAAAAGGATGCCCAAGAGGATGGTTTTTTGCTGCAGGGATAACATGGGACATCGAATAGCCAGCATGATCCCATGCAAGTATACTCACCGGAGGCATTCCCATCACAAGTGATGTCTAGCGGAAACTATGATTGATAGTGGCATGATGCGATAGCTGCCGACCGGGTCTTGCAACACACCACGTAGGTGTACGTCCGCCAATGGTGGAGCCAATATGGCCATAGCTGCCAAAGCATGGCCTCTGTCGGTAGTTGATGTCAAGCTTGAGTGCTTACGCGCCGCGGTGAGGCCTTAGCAAAGCTGACCTTCATCGAGCCTGGGCCCAAGCCGAGATGGGAAGCTCCAGTGGCCCACCATGACCAGCTCCACATCCCAGTAGCATGCTGACCATGGGCACCAGCGAGGTTTGAAGGGGCTCGTGGAGCCGACTCTTTGAGCTTGGCGCCCTTGTTGCCAGGGAGCCCAGTGGCGTTGGAGCTGAGCTGGAGCTGAGCCGCGAGACTAAGGGAACCCATCAGGGGCTTCCCAGCGATTTCCAAGCTGATTCACCATGATTTACGTAGCATGGATGCAAATGAACTAGTGGATCTCCCACTGTACAACTGCAAGTCGCAGCAAAGCCAGTGGAATCATCGTCACTATGTCCAGAGTCTAGTTTCCAAGACTGGAAATGTCCCTCATGAAGTTGGCAAGTAGAACAGTTGGCCTCCACGAAAGTGTTGAATCAATTCGCATCCTGATCTCGAAGATGGGTAAATCACAAGCACCATTACCATAAGCTTCAAAAACTTGAAAACCCCAGAAATTCGAAGGGAAAACCATGGAAAACCCTTGAAATTTGTAGGGTTCTGAAGGGTGGTGTAATTAATTTTCATGATCCCCGAGATACGCCGTGGTCCATCCCCACTGGTAGGTCCAGTACCAGAAGCCTTCGAATCCTGGTCTGGAGCTGAGAACGCGCCGCGTTGATCGATCTGTGCGTTCCAGCCCCTGGTTCCTCAGGTCCCCTCTCAAGATTCCTCGCTATGGGGGTTTCTCAAACAAGGGACCCCCAAAACGCTTGGTTTATTGACTATAAATGGTTTAAAACAAAAAAACAGCAAATTCATGACATAAATGGCTGATAAAGGATGATTTGTGGGTTTCCAAATTTGAGAAACACCCATATTCCTCCCCATTCAACGGTAGATTGATGGACAGGTTTAGGTAGAGTTACTGTATAATTGATACTGTGCGGTTTGCATGTATTGATGTGGATTCACTTGATACATTAGCTTCGCAGCTCAAATTGCTCAAGCATACTCCAATCGTTTAGGTAGCCCAGATGTAGCTAGACAGTTGGTGCGTTCCATGGCCAGACCTTTGCCTACATTGCAAAACGAGTATATATGTGATGTTTGGGCAACATGGTTTTTCATGCTTTATCAATATATCCCCTACTATTGTTACTTATTATGCCTTATTATTGACCAGCTTAACCAGCTAGTTAACCATTATTAGCCATTAGCCAGATGAACCATTACTTAACCATTAGTTAACCATTAAGTAACCATTAGTGAACCATATAAGTAACCATTGGTGTGTCCATAGATGAATCCTATGGCTGCTAACCTAAGATCGCTGGCCCCGTATCGGCGATTTCAGAGCCGTTTCACGGTTGCGCCATGTCAAACGGCTTCGCTTCCCAGGACCTGAGCCATTCGGACTTCGGAGACGTCGAAGCCCAGTGGGGCGCCCGGAAAGGCTGAAGAAGAGAAGGATGAAGACAGTTAAAAGGATAACTCGATGAAGAAAAGGTGACTGGTTGTTGTTAATTTTCAATTTTCATGTGCTGGATGTTGTGGATGTGTTTTTTTCTATTGATGTGCTACTTATTGGTGTTGAATGATGGCTTAATTCATGGTTGGTGCGGTTAATAGTGCTCAATTGACGGATGGTTGATGGTAAATGATGGTTGGCTAATGCTGATCGTTGATCATGGGTCATTGTACTGAAACCTGGTCAAGCACGGTTCATAATCAGCGGCAATAGGTAGTCAGTGGTGAATCAGGGTGAACATGGGTTAGGAAGTCGTGTATGATTTAATCATTCTTGAGAAGGTTCTTGAAAGTCTGGAGAACCATTAGTTATCAACTAATTAGTATCCATAGGTTATTAGCTAACTGTGGATTATTTAGATTGATCGTGATTCTGGTAATTATTGTTACCACTGCTTTAATAATTATCATTTCTATTATCCTTCTTGTTGCTATTTTTCTTTACAAACCATTCGGTAGCAAGACAAAACCATTATTTGCTTATCCCCAACCACTCATGAACCATCATTATATCATGGTCTACAGGAAACCAAGTTGTACCATGAATAACTGTGCAATTTATATACCATTCATTAGCCATTTGTTCAGTATTTGCTTACCATATACCATCCTATCATTGTGGGAGGGCGCCGAGGGCGCAGTCAAAAAATGCTATTTTATCATTAATCATCATTAATCATCATCATCATCATCATCATCATCATCATCATCATCATCATCATCATCATCCTCATCATCATCATCATCATCCTCCTCATCATCATCGTCATCATCATCATCATCATCCTCCTCCTCATCATCATCGTCATCATCATCATCATCATCATCCCCATCATCATCATCATCATCATCATCATCATCATCATCATCATCATCATCATAATCATCCTCCTCCTCATCATCATCATCATTACCATCATTGTTTCATCATTATATTTAATTACTGGACACCTTGGTGGTACACTTCGGATTCCTCAGCGCATTTGATGGGCCCCTTGGTTGGCGCAGCTGCAGGCTTTGGGCAGCTGCCCGGGTTGGGCCTTTGCCCTTGCAGTGTTTGGGCTTCAGGCGCGTGGCTGCCGTGCTGATGACCCCCATGTGGCGGGGTGGGTCAAGCAGTGAACCAACCAACAACAATGGTTAACTAGCTGGTTAATGGTTAATAATAGGGCATAATAAGCAACAATAGTTGGGGATATACCAGCTATATATGGTAGTGAACCAACCGATAGTAGTAGGGAAGCTGGGTGGATATGATTGATTTACCATATAACCACTAAAAGTTAGACTTTTAGCAAGGGATCTACCAGCCACCAAGGAAGAATGTGGAAAGCACATGAAAGAACTGTTTTACCTGGTTTTTTCCCGAGTATCGTTGACAAGAATAGGTCAACTATCAATATTCACCAACCAATTTTATGGGGGATGATAACCAACAACAGTAGGGAAAACAGCCTGGTTAATAGTGGGAGAGCCAGGGGTACAGGGTGAACTGACACATAGCCATGTGTGATTCTATCGTATGATTGGGGATGAATGCCGTTGTAAATGTGAATTTGCAATTTCGAATCATGTTCGATTCTGAATGCTTTGATCAAATGATATGACTGAGAATTGTTCAAGAATCACCCAACAAATCTCAGTCCAACATTCGTAAAATACAAGATCACAATGTATCAAGATGTAGTTTTTTCAAATGGCTATGGGTCAGTTCACCCTTAGTCCCCCTGGTTCCCCCATCATTACCCAGGCTGTTTCCCCCATGAAATTGGTAGGTTAACTGCTTGACCAAAAAAAATAGCCATACGGCTGGTAATTATATCCCCTAGTATTGTTGCTGAACTTATCCCCTATTATTTACCTAACCAGCCTTTACAAATCATTGTTGTTGGTTTGCTGAAAGACATCCACCCCCCAGGACTGCTGTGACCAGGGTGCTCATTTATCAGGCATTGCCGCCTCCGCACACCTGCTGGAGCTGCAGCACTTGCGAGGACGTGCCCTTCAGTATCTCAGCATCCGTTCTTTTTTTCAGATTTGATTTGATAGTTAATCAATGGTGATTAATGATGGGTAATGGTGATTGATGACGGTTGATGATGGTTGATGATCTTTCATTTCATTGTAAATGGCGATTGATGATGTTCAATGGTGATTAATCATGGATGGAACGTATCCAGGCCACATTCCAATGCACGATTAAGATATTTGTTTGCGCCAAAAGATCAAAAGTTAAGCATGTTTTGTAGCTTGCTGTATATGTTTATAATGCCCAGGTTGTTCCCGCTAAAGACGCACTAGCAAGTCAACACATGGAGCACCGGGCAGAAAACAAACACTTATATTGCTGTAGCAGCATTGTTCAACGGATGTTCGGTTGTTAAGATGATCGTCAGCATCAGGAATGGTCGAAAGGACATATGGGAACACATCCCCAAGCGTGAAATATCCCAACCGACCAATCAAATCCAAACAACATGACCACTCATAGTCACTCAACGATGTATCACATGAGTCGAGGAGTGTCTCGCTAGAAAAGTGAATCTGTTTGAAACATTTGTCAACTTAATCAATCAACTTATCTCTCAGCACCATGCAACAGGCGCATTCCTCCAAGGGTTGACATGTTGATCCCAGGCCTCGGTGATGGTTGCTGCGTGTTGGCGCAGGATCTTGAACAACTTGGGCCAAGTCCAGCATCTTCGAATACAGGTTGCGACGGCGGGAGCAGGGTTTCGGCGCAGAGATACCTCCTGAGGATGCCTTGACCACCCCCACTGTGGGAGTTTCCAGCATTGGCTTTGGACAATGAGGCTAAATTGGAGTGAAACGATGCGAAACTGATGAAAAAGAGAGATATTATGTATATATATATTTTTTTTAATTTATTTATATATATGTGTTTATTTGTTTATTTATCTATATTTATATTTTTGTAAATACATATTTTCAACCGAATAAATATATATTGTCCGGTACACGGTACGGATTGTGAACAAACCTATTGAGGAAACCTGCTATAACATTGTGAAACAAACAAATCCTAAACAGAATTACATCATGTTACATCAATTGTTAGTTTCCTGCAAATTTTCCTCAGCATTTCCAGGATTTGGCTTCGCCCCCCATGACATCTCCAGCCCTGGTACGCCGGCGCCTCGGCGGCCAGGCCAACCGATGGCGGGTGGAATCGCATCGCGCCTTCGCAGAGCAGTTGGCACCTTGCGCAGCGCAGGCGGTAGCACACAGACATGACACATGACACATTGTGCATTTGTAAAACTGGTATGAAACTATGATGGCATGTTTTTGTACTGCGACTCATGTGTATATATATATATACATACATGTTCCCTATTCTTCCTCGACCGTTATTTTAATAGCCTTTGGTCAACGGACGTTTTTTGCATTTACAAAGGACGTTTTTTTATTCCCCTGGGAATTGCCAGTACGAGACGTCTCAATTGTGGTTGAGCCTGGCTTGGCATCATTCACAAACCCGTGAATGGGAAAGTGAAGTGCGAATCCATACTTTTACTTTATTTTTGTCGGATCCTGGTTTCCAGGGTGCCAGTAGACAAACCATGGACAAACCATGGACAAACCATAGACAAACCATGGAAAGGACGTTTTTTGGCATGGAAAGGACGTTTTTTGGCATGGAAAGGACGTTTTTTGGCATAGACACGACGTTGTTTCGCATAGATTCCCGGAGCCAAAAATCCTGAAAAAATGCGGCTGTTCCGTATCAAGTGTGTTGGGGTGAAACTGTAAACCATTTCCACTCCAATCCAGGCCCGTGACGTACGGCGGGAGTGGTGACTAATTTCGAATCAGATCATGAACTTTCCGGCTTTGAGGGCATCTTGAGAAGCAGTAAAAATAATAGCCTTTACGCAAAAAACATCCTTTGTTGCAACGACTATTAAAAGAACATCCTTTGGAAGGTCAGAGTGTTTGTTTTTTTCAAATGTCTATCTATTTAATCTATTTTGAGATATTTACAGTAAATTATGACCGTGTTTGTTTCCAAGATGTTTTTGCGAGGTGTGCATACATGGATACATTTTGTGCGTGCACATGTATGGGTGTTGGTGTTCATACGTGCCAGACATCGATGTTTCCGCAACAATTGTCGCGGCAGCGTCATGGCGATGGTTGCTTCTGTCCAGGGCCTGCAGTCGCTAGAAGCGGGCTACTGTACCTCAGTCGTCCAGGCAGCCGATGGGGGTAGTGGACTGCGACAATCTGTGCGGCATTGGGAAACTCAACTCGCTATGATGGCGGGGGAAACGCATGAGCCTGCGTGCCCATGTGTGCCCCCATGTGTCCCCACGTATCCCAACGTTATTTGATCGCGTGTTGCTTCGCCAAGCTGCCGTTGAAAGCCAAAGCTGGTGGTGCATCCAAAGGCCTTCCGGGCCTATACCCTTTTTTGTGAGGTTCGAGTGAATCCATCTATGTAGTTGCTGATGCTCGCATCATGTCCCCAACTTGGATCAACTTGGCCATTTCTAGCTTTTACTGGTTGGATCCACAGATTGACCAGGATGAGCATACCCACTCTATCAGTGTGGGCGTGCCACAATCGAGAAAACATGGAAGCAGTTGCCGAGTTATGGTTTGTGATGCTCCAATAAGTATTTTATACATGACTATTGTGTCCCTTACTGTGCCATCAGTTCAGAAGCAGCTGTTCACGACAAGTACCACCATTCTTCACTTGTCATTTTTCGAAAAGCATATCTAATTAATTAATGACATTGCTTACTACATCATTTACCGCCAGCAGCCATCGTCAAACCTACCATCATGGCCGTAATCATGCCAGTGCTTACTAAGGTTTATCATCGCATTGCTTGTAACCGTCATGCAACAATCATCACGATCATTACCAACCTCTATTTACAGTCATTCAAGCCATCAGCTATTCCAAAAAAAACATTGTTCAAATCAACGTACCTCCTTTGTTCATCTCTAAAAATCCTCAAACCCCAACCAGCACGAATTGGTCCGAATCATGGATCAAATCCATCACTGCAAATTTGATTCTCTTCCACTTGATTCAATGCAAATTTGAAAATCCGAACAAAAACTCCGAACATGTCAAAAAACACCAGCTCCAAAAACATCCGAACATGTAAAAACAAACCAGCTCCCAACAACTTCCAAAAAACTCGCAAAACGGTGCCCTTCGGCCCTTGGCCACGCGGTGCCAGGTGCCGTTGAGCGCCTTGGCCGTGGAGGTCCCCGACGTCTTCCGCGCCGAGGTCGTCGCGCCGGAGCCGCCCCGCAGATCCGCCCTGCTGCGACTGGCGCTGCGCCGGCAGCGCAACCAAGGCGCCGGGTTTGGAGCCCTGGGGGAGCCCTGAAAACGTGGAGAAAATTGGGGCTTTCATGTGGGGATAGTTTCGTTGAGGATGGTGTTTGGATATAGTTTAGGATGGTGCCTTGATATAGTTTAGGATGGGGTTTTAGTATGGTTTCGTATGGGTTTTAGTATGGTTTCGTATGGTTTCGTATGGTTTTCACGTGGCTTAGTGATTTGATGCCTGAAAAAGGGTGTAAGGTGTTTATATGAGATTTGATGATGATTTGAGGTTTGAATCCTGAAAAGTATGAGTTGTGATCCATCCGTTTTCGTGGTTTCATGGTTATGGTTTAGAGTAATGTTGATGTTGATATTTGGTAATGAGGGCTGAACAATGTCAGGCTGCAGATCTATTGACACACTTGTCCATTTTCTCAGTTGAACTGCCAAATGGTTTCTGGATTTCACGGATCATCTGTTTCAGGTTGCCCACAGGCATTGATCTAGGTGGTGGTTTTGCAGAGTTTGGTTGATGTTCAGCTGTATGGGCGTTTCTCAAGACAGGGGTACCCCCAAATCATCCAATATTTACCATTTGGTGGTTTCTCAAAATAGGGGTACCCCAAAATCATCCTTTTCGAATCATTCTTGATAAAAAACCAACCATGGTGAGAGATCTGCTTAAACCTGGTCGTGCCCAAGCCCCGAAGAGAGGTTCCAAATGGTTCCAATCTGACCCCTGTTGTGGTACCAGACTTTGTCACTTCTAGTATGACAAAAGCCCCGCGGCCACTTACAGAGGTGCACCTCCGCAGCCGTTTGGAGGCGAAGTTGGGCCACAAAATGCTGCACCTGCTGCACCTCCACCTCCTCCACCTGACCGAGCCGGAGGCACAACGGATCCACAACGGGACAAGCTTTGCAAGTTGAATCCCGTGTGCCAACCACGGTATGAGAGAGAAATCTCCCTACATTGGCTCAACATGGCTTAACCGTGCTGAAGAATTGATGAACCATTCATTTCAGTCATTACTTTCCCGTACTGACAACTCAGTTTTGTTCAGGCTTTTGGTGGAAAGCCGAGCGTTCAAAGGCTTTCCTGTTTTCTCCCAACACGTTTCAGGTGCCGCAAGACCGCCCCTGCTGATGTGTACGAAGCTGAACACTTTCATTTGTGCAGGCATGGAGGTAGAAACCCTCAAATGTTTGTGGAATCCACTTGTTTTATCAATAATTTGTTCATCCCTCAAAGGTTATTGGAAATTGGCTGATGTACCTTGACTCTCAATTACGCTGTATTTTTTGGATTTGTGCCCGCGATTTTTGGACTTTCACGACTGTCTATGGGTACAGGAGGATCAAGGTATGTGAAATGAAGCCACTCGCTCGCAAGTCAGCTCAGTGCGGCTCGTTTTCAATCAACGTCCTTTGCTTAGGTCCTGATCGGCTCAACTTTTTATCTCATTTTGGAGCAGGGAACCCCAAGGATGCGACCGCATCAAGCAAAGACTATGACTATAAGCGACTGTCAAAGCTGCGGCGGGCTGGGTTGCATGGCATCAACATGTTTGAGCAGATACTGTCTTGATTTGGCATGCATGATAGACAAATAATATATCAAATAGAATTTGATGTGATCGGCCACAGCACCAAGAAAGTCTAAGATGATATAATGCAAGATGCATTACCACAGCAGCAATAGTGTAAGGGATCACTGCAATTTATCTATTTTTGCATTGCAACGGAGGGAACCAACACTGTCCCCTGAAGAGAGAGATAGTGACAGCAATATATTTTACCCCACATCATCGAATCCAACCATGATGACAATGAATACGGAAGGTGTAAATGGCTGAGCAGGTCGCTTTGCACAGACAGACAGGAATACAAGCGACCTTTGGCAACGGAACTGATTCTGATGCCGTTGATTGAAGACATGGCTGTTGAGAATCATTTTGCTGCATCCAAGTTCGCATCCAGTATGAAACCATCGGTGCCCATCGCAAGATCTCCTGTTTGGCCTTGAGATTTTTCCAGGTCGGGGAGGGGTCCCGGGACCCCCATGGTGGGGTTCTCACCCCGGTGCAACGGACCCAGGCAGGCCTGTGGCTCGCAGCTGCACTTACCCGCCTCAGCGGGCTTCGAGAGATCAGGTTGGGAACGACTTGTCATGGCCCGATGTTACATAGGGCAGATGGTGGTTGATAGTGGCTAGTTGCCATGAAGTAAGCCATTGAACTATGGTGAATAGTGCTTGTTACTAGGGTAGATCATGGTTGTTCGTGTTTCATAATGCCTGATAATGCTCAATAGGTAACCAACCCTAAACAACAATGGTAGAAACCAGCCGGGTACCTCATATTTCATGGCAACTGGGAGCATAGGCTTGTGTTTGGACAAAGGTGGGAGGAGGCACAAGACCAGCTAGTCGAGAATCATGATGCAGGTTGACATGTTACAACTCTGGGAGGTGAGTAGGTCCCATGAAAGATTCATCCAAGTGACTACACATACGATGGGTGACCTATTTCAGGGGCCAGCCCCAACGTGAACCCACGGCCGTGAGGCTCGAGAATCTCCCCTTGGGAGCTGTGCACCCAGTGGCCCCGGTGGTCAGCCACGACTTGGTAGCAGTTTTTCCGGACAAGTCAAGCCATCTAAGCCCAGCGAAGAGCGGCATTTAAACTGGGTACATTGACCGAAGGCGAGCTTTGCTCAGGACTTTGCTTTTGGATATCTTGGAAAGATGTGTTGAGTTGGTGTACCAGTTGTTGGTGAAAATGATTGTTCAACAAGCATTCATGAAATTGAATCCGGTACAAGGAATCGGAATTCGCTAAATTGGAGAAGTCCCTTCTTGGGCAGGCTCCATCCCTGATTGTATGAGGCTGCTAGGTTGTAGCACTTTTGTTGGGGGGCAGTTGAGAGCATGATCACTCGTACCACCGTCCTGCAGACTGTTGATGCTGTTCCTTCAGCTAGCTCTCTCCAATCATAGCATGTCATAGGCCTGGAGGCATGCAGCATCGGGGAATAGACATGGCCTTGGTGAACAGATGAGGGACAAGCATGAACAATCACGTTTTTGATCGTAGGTTTGGGTCACTTTCGACCCAGAAATTGGTTGGTGGTCGATTGTTATTCGGCTTATGCTGCTGCCCTGCTGCGTTGGTAAATAGTTTCTCTAGAATCCTATGCCGGTATAATAGTGTTTACTTGAGCGTTCTCTCAGATTTGCTGGTATTTCGTGGGGATGATCATGGATCATATTGGATTCTCATGCCCTACGATTTGACATTCCCTATAACTGAACAGGTGGCATCTCCAAGCATGCCATGTTTGCACATCCCCCATTCCCCCCACCCAACTCCCGCCGTGACGAACATTTGCCACTGAGTTAGTGGCGCTGCAAGTTCTCCGGCGGCGCTTGAGGACGGTGTTGGCCTAGTGACTGGTGAGCTATCGCACAGCTCGAGTGGATGTTCACCCAACCCGGCTTGTATTCCATGGAAGCCCACCATGGGTTGTATTCCATGGAACTATTCTGCACATGGAGATTTCCTACAACACGGGTATACCCCTCAAAATGACTGGTTTACTACTACTAATGACTAATATTGGATGCTTTGGGGGTACCCCGATTTTGAGAAACCACCACATGCAAGCTGTAGGCTGGTACACTAATCCAACAAACAAATTGAAACGCGCCAGACCGTCGGTGATGCCCCTTTGGGAAAGAAACTTTTGGGGACGATGTTGATGAGATGTTCTGAGCCATCCTCGTGGCCACCGAGCTGTAAAAGGACCGGTCATCCACAGATCCAAGCCTATCAAATCGCTGAGCTCATCATTGTTGGCCCGTGTCCCTCTGATACAGGCTCTACAGGTCATTCAGATTATGATTGAATATTTTGCATGGGTTGAATATGGTTTGATGATGGTCAGTCTTTGTCCAGTACCAAGCTGAGTGCATTGCCCAACCGCTGCCTTGGATCACCTTAAAAAGGGGATGTACCACATGGCGTTGCCCCATCAAACGGCATGGATTGTAGGGTTTACCTAGCTGGTGATTCTCAGGGAGCTAAGCAGCCAGGGGTATCCCTAAATCGCTTTAAAGGGGGAGCTAATGAGCTACAGGGAGTGGTGAAACCAGATGGTAGTTACGGTTTAGGTATCCAACCTTACATGACCGGTAGATATCCCGTTGTGAAGCATGGTTTTGTATGTTTTTTTTCATTTCCTGTGCAAGTTGCTGTTTTGTTGACTTCAGGCGCCCAGTATGATGAGCGGAAGATCACTATACTTGTAGGTCACGACCAGCATCCTGATATTGACCAACCAGTGACATCAAGGAACTACGAATTGGTGTATGAAGGAACCAGTACGATTGGTGTCGTATTTTGTTCCCGCTGTTATTAGGCACCTTTCTATTTCGTCGGTCATTGTCCCGAATTGACCGTCATCAATTTACATGCAGCATCAGTAACAAGATTCACAGTGAAAAACAATATCAATATCCATTCGACACAATCAAGGGCCATTGGCATCGATCAATCAGCTTTGGTCACTATTGACCACCATTCAGTTCGAGGCCACCCTTCCCCTCAAACTCAAAGATGTGGAGATCGGCCAAGCCCTCCGAAGATGATGCGATTCAACTCACTTCCATGTCAGTTTCACCCAGGGTAGCTAGCACCACCTACCACCACCTACCACCACCTACCACCTACCATCAACCCGTGAAAAACGGCCTCCAGGACTCCCTTGGAGCACCTCAAAGAGCATGGCATCTCAGATCCTCAAAGTTGAATTACCCTTTGGTAAACTATCATGGCATTGGAAAATCTGTCATTTTGTTCGGAAAACCCTGGAAAATCCACCATTCTGCTGGAAAAACCGTTGGAAAATCGGTCATTTTGTTAGTTCACCGAAGGGTAGTAATTCGGTGAATTATTGAACATATCACTTCTCCGTGATAGTGTGTTGTAATATTTTATAACTTAGTGTAACTTCACCATATGGACTCTGTATAGGAAATTGAATGGGAATTGTCGTCAAAGAGCACTGTGGATGGAATTCCTGATATCTAATAAGTCCTAATTATGATGAATGGATACAGTATAAATGATATGATAACTAGCTGGTTAATGACATGGATATTGAAATCGTTGAGCATTTCAGCAGTGTAGTGTGTCATGATGATGATGATGATGATTGATGATGATGATGATGGTGATGATGATGATGATGACGATGATGATGGATTGTAGTGCAGTGTGCTTAGCATAGGGTGATGGAGAGAGGGAGGGAGTGCGTAGTATAGCCCAGCGATTGGTCATGGTGGCAAGAACCTGCAATAGTGGCTAGACAATGGTCAAACACAATAGTGCTTAGATAATGATTAAATAAGCATTATGTTGTTTGACCACTATCTAAGCACTATCTTGTAATCTCAACACCCTTATCCATTGAGAAACAGTAAATGCTTTCTGTAGATAAGAATCACCGTACATACTGAAGTGGCTGACAGGCTGACAGGTGAGTACCTGACAATTGTGAGGGAGATTGATGTTCAAGATTGACCAACCTCAACAACAGATTTGGTCGAAAGCTATGTGTACTGCATACTAGCCTTCCATGGGGTCTTGGTGGATGACTGTTCCTCATGATATTCTTGATCACGGCTCACAGTGAGAGGCAAGTGTCATCAAATGTGCAGCTCAGCAACTTGAGAATGCATCCTGAAGATGCAAGAATGACAGCACCAATTATTTGCAACGTGAGTTTGAGTGTGTGGCCAGCTTGCACTTTCTGAGGTTGACACTGGGGAAAGGATGCACTGGTCTCAAAGAGCAGCAGGCCATGCGACATGTGCTCTGCATTCCTTTGGCTGTCGCTGACGGGACGGATTGATTCAGGTGGCAGTGGCCCCCCAGCACATACTGAAAAGTCATCAGAAGTCAGCTAAGATCAGTTGAGATCAGCTGAGATCGCCTAAGATCATCTAAGACCAGCTAAGATCAGCTGAGATCAGCTGAGATCAGCTAAGTTATTTTCAATTCGGGGGACATTCAAGCATGATACCAAGGCCCAGGTGTCAATCATGATCCCTCTGGGCTGAGATTGGGGGTTCCAGGTCCAGTTCTTGGCACCCAACTCGAGTGATGTGCTGCTGTAGCTGGGGGCCATGGGGCCACACAGCCACCGTGCAGGTTGATCATTTTGAACCCTGGCAACGTTTGCATTGTGGAAATCCAGCCTTTGTTGATCATGAATTCGTGCAAAAAAGCTTAGATTCCATCTTTCGTCCTTTTGGGTGAACCTGTTTGATCTTTTGTTGGCCTTGTTTCAATAGTATTGGCCGTGCCTGCTGATCCGTTTGGAGTCATGGATAGCTAATACCTCCTTGTAGTGGTGGCATGTGGTGGCAACGTCCTGCCATCTATGGCAGCCACCAGGCTGGGAAGGAGCTGGTCTTCGCTTTGGCAAAGATATCTCCAGAGCTTCAATGCCTGGATTTGGCAGGGTCAGCAGCATAGTTTTCGCCAATCTGTGCCTCCAGATGAAAGGTGGTCATGATATGGCATGACGTCATCATAGAAATTGCGGATGGGAAAACCCACAGGAACCCCTTGCAATGGATCATTATGCCCAGGCTTTCCGGTCGATTTTCCCATCAACCCAGTGACTTCAGACAGCCAGGGTCCCTACTGGATGCTCAGGTCGGATGCCACGCCTACCATGCTGCTGGGAATGGTTGAAGCATTTTCATCGCTGGGCACCTGGCTCGCCAGACATCATCACCAGCATCACCAGCCATGGTTGCATCCAGGTCAGTTGCCAGAAGTCCACCGGTGAAAAACTGGTGATCCACCTGTTCTTACAGCAAGCAGTTTTCAAACATTTCCATTGAACATGAATGAAGATGAATAAACACCAATTTGTATGCGCAATTGGGGCGGTGACTCCAGTTTTTTCTTTGGGATGGTTGGAATCAGTGGTTCGAAATCGCTGACATTTGCTGACCATGAACCATCGGCGATGGCACCCAGCATCAGTGCTAAGGCTGTCCACTCCGCACTTGGATGGGGTGCAGTCCCAGGTTGGGAGTGTGATGGAGTCTGGCTAGGCAGATGTGAGGTCCGGAACAAAACTCTTTGTATTTTGTCATGTTTTGGGCTAACAAGGGTTATAAATGGTTCATTCATGGTTGTTTATAGTGCTTAGCAGTGGCTAAATGATGGTTAAGAATTTGGCTATGGGTCAATATTCATCAACCAGCGTTCATGGGGGACAATCACCAATAACGATAGGGAAAACGATGGTTAATGACGGGGGAGCCAGGCGTACAGGCTTTTGACACATAGCTGTATCAAAGAAACTGGCCTGTTTTCATGCTTGCCATCTCATCAACCACTTTCGTTTTGGCACATGTTTCACGTGAAATTTCACTTAATGTTTCAGGGCCATCCATGGATCATGTGCCATGCGTTCTGGCATGACAGGCAGGTCCACCACCGCGTTTGCAAAGTCTGAAATGGAAACTTGGCAGCGATCACGTCGTGCCGCTGCCTGGCAGACCCTGGTGATTTGTAGCTTCCGGCTTTGCCCGAGGTCACATGCACCTAGATTGCCAGAGGGATTCGCATTGCCGCTAGTTTGGAATATTCACCAGTCACTCATTATCGAATATGGGTCAGCTCGGTGTTAACCAAGTCAGTTGGTATGTGTTTTGAATATGAGCGTTTTTAAAGATTTTAAAGGAGTCACTATGATCAATGAGTAGCAGCATTGATGGGCAGAGATGCCCACCCGCATGGGCAGAGTCTGTCATGTTGTGAGGATCGATGTGGATCAGGCCGGACTTCAATTCGCGACGTTACCCACCGTGCTGCATGTGTTGCTTCAGGAAGTTGTTTTTTTCTTTGTTTGTTATTGATTATTGAATATGTATTCAAGTCATGTATCTACCAATGGGCCAACCGACGTAGACAAAGAACAACTGCCATGATCATGTTGATTGCTGTTGACCCCCCATAGGGCCACAGAGGGGACGGCCAATTTGCGTCGGTTGGTTCCTGGGCTCCTTGGTTTGTTGGTTTACGCAAGGTCAAAAGTGACACCAGCATGGGTTGTTGGCAGGTGCGTTTGCCATGAGAATCCAGGATGAAACCTGAAATGTCACAAAATCCTCCGCGCTTGACATGAGAATCTGTAGGGATGTCACCTTAAATGTCACAAAATCCTCCATTCCACCATAGTTCCTGATTGCTACCCTCCATGGAGGCGGAAGATTTTCCAGCAGACTTTTGCGACAGCCTGTGGCAGGCACCTGGTTAACAGGGCACCTGGCAGATCACAGGTGGTGTCCAAAGTCAATACTTTGGTAGGTACACAGCCTACAGCCTAGCTATAGATATGCATAACGGGGATGAGGCACATTGCCCAGATCATCAAACAACAAATCATAGTTGCTCAATTGCTATTGATCAGAGTTGGTTTGCTTTGCTTGGTGAGACGTAGCAACTCAAAGTGATGATCCTGACGGTCATGATAGTGACGGGACAATGTCAATTGCTGTGGAGTGGCTGGTGATGAAGGCACTTGTGGTGAATGAAACCGTGTTCTGAGCCCTGGAGAATGACTACCATCATAGCCATGCAGTGTCAGCGGAAGCTGTTTGGATGCTCTACTCCTTGGGTACTAGACTTTTTAAACAGTCCCAGACTACTGGATGTTACTGGATGTTACCTACTAGGTAGTTGCACATTTGCTTTGGGTAATTTTGGGTACCAGTTAGATGACTTGGGCGCCATAGTTCACTTAGTTTTATAACTATACTGTGTAGTAGCTAAGTTAACTTAATGATTTAGTTATATAAGTAAGTTGGTGATATATACTATGATTTCAGTTAGATAAGTAAATTGGTGATATATACTATGTAGTACCCAAGGTTCCCCAAGCTTAGTCAACTTACTGCACTTTTGAGTGTGAAGCTCGGGAGCCAGCATTGGATCTTGGACGCCGGGTGCTCGAGGCCTTCTCGAGAAGTTTGATCCTCAGGGTAGGTCGACCTGCTCGAGCAACGTCCTTAGGCCCCTTACTGCTTGGTGGAATCAACAGCAGTTGGCAATAGTGCTTAAAGATAGGGGATAGTAATCAACAATGGTTAAACAACTAGTTCGTGGTTTTCTAATTTCTTTTGATTTCCACTAGTAGTAACAAAGGGTTGGCTGGTTGACCAATAGTTTTTTCATAGGGGTTGAAACCACCAACCAGCTTATTGGTTTGGTATGATCCACTGGCATCCATTGGCCAAGCGACTAACGTTGTTTGTTCTTGGTATTGGGAACAATTGTTGCCCCCACGAAGGTTTCATCGTAACCCCATTTGTTTCGGAAGCTGGTCACTGCAGCCTGCCCTTTCGAAAGTAGGTCACTGAAATTCGCAAGCAGAAACTCGCGTTTTTGATTGCAATTTATTGTGCCATAGTCCCATCATGTGTCATCCCCCGCAAGCAATGCTTGGCCATCAGAATAGCTTATCAGTAAACCCAAGAAGCCCGTTTGCAAGACCCGACCTGCTGTCGGCAGCATTGGCTCTTATCACTGCACACTGACCATTGGGCCGATCTGAATTGCAAAGCCTCAATTTCACCACAGGTTCATTAGCTTGGCAATGAAATATCCAATGAGATTCATAAGCTTCCAGTCACCAGCTATGCTGATGGAACGGGTGGTGGTTGATCCATATGGATTTGCCATGGCAGCCCACAGGGTTCCATCATGGCCTTCCATCGAGGCCGTGGGTGCCCGTGCTTGCAAACAATTCGCCGACGTAGAGACCTCCTGGTGCCTTGGGACGGCGGTCACCAGCTGTCGGGGAAACTTCGGCCACAGCGGTTTGGCCTTGATGCTACGTAGTTTACCAAGGGTTTTCTGGATCAAGATAATGGCTACCCAGGATGAAGCTAATCCCCTAAAAACCAGGGGTTTATTAATCCTGGGTAGCCATTAACCATGTACAGGACAACAACTTCTTGTTCTGGATCCATAGTTGTGGCAAAACTATATTAATTACGATGGCTTATCCATGTGGGCTATAGTCATACTTGTTGTAGACATGGTATCGCCAATAGTTCCAGATGAGAGGCAATAAGCAACGAACCAACAGGTAGCAGGACATGGTGTCATGGGTTTGGGTGTTATTTACTACCAAGTAACATGTTATGGCATTATGATGGTAGAATGTAAGACCCGACCATGTTCGTGTCATGGGTAGGTGTCATGGTATCACGATGATTGGATTGCTTGATGTTGTTTGATCAGTTGATCATGGATGAGCTGCTGGGCGGGCGAATCGGTTGGCAAATTCTGTTTGTTCGGTGAAGGGAGTGCTCCCTTTTGAGCAGGGGCTGCATCGAGTCTATTGTGATATGCACTGATTATTTGATCGTTATTAAGTTCCTTGAATAAAAGTGGTTATCGTTGATTAGACTCAGTTTTGCTGCTGAGGTGGGGAGAGGCGGGGGGGGGGGGGGGGGGGTATTGTGATATGCACTGATTATTTGATCGTTATTAAGTTCCTTGAATAAAAGTGGTTATCGTTGATTAGACTCAGTTTTGCTGCTGAGGTGGGGAGAGGCGGGGAGAGGCGGTTCAAGCAATGCTCTTGCTGAGGCTTCAGGCAATTGGAGGCTCGGCGGTTCACGGATGGTCGTGGGGCGGTGGGGACGCTTGTTGGAAATGCTTGTGCAAGCACACATTTTTGGTTGAGAATAGGAACAAGAATTGATGCTTAATGAATCCTGAGAATTGTTTTTTTTTTTTTCCGATGCTGGATTGGTTCATCCTGCCCTTCCAAAATCTACCGTGCCAGCCAAGCTTCACAACCACAGGGGCTTCAGACAAATGTTGGTCTAATGGACATGCCTCCTTGGGGCCAGGATTTCAGGGAGTGATATGAGGGGCAAGGGCCAAGGGATTCGCTTGCAGCCAGTGCTTTCGTTTTGAGGATGCGAGTGAGGTGCCCACTTTTGATGACAGAAATAACTTCGAGTCTCAACAAGTTCATTGCCAGGCTACTTGCTGAAGCTCAACAAACAGCTTGAGCAGGACTTTCTTACTTGAACTGATTCAGTAGGTCAGGCTAGTTACAGTTGATGAGCTTTGCGCAAGACAAGTGTGCAAAATGAAGAGCTGCTATCAGGTGCCCCTGCTTTTATGGAGCCATTTTTCCAAGGATCACCTTAGTGCCATTCGAAGGGTACGAGCCCAGGTGGCATTGGTTGCGTTCTTGCCTGTCAAGTATTTGCCTGCCCTGCACCCTGTTCATTCGCATTGAGTGTGGTACGTGATGGATTTGTCGCTGCTGGGGCTACGCTGGGACTGCAATGTGTGTGTTTTACTGGACGCTGTGGCAATCCAACAGGTCCTTTTACATGTAGCCAGTTGTGCTCAATACATTCCAAGAAGAATGGACCACGTCCAAGCCTGGGCATGCATCCTTTTCAGACCCTGGATCTTGGAAAAATCCAAGTTGGTTGCCAGTGAAAACCTGCTAAGAATCCAGTCCCTGCAATCTTAAGCTTACCGCATCTTATCCCACCTCCGAGCCGCGCGCACGACTTCCCCTCGAGCCATGTCTTTTGTGCGCTGATCCGGCTTCTGGAAATGCCATCTTTGCTGAAGGTATCCAGACTCAAAGCGGGCACTCTTCAGCTCCGTTTGAAGCTTCACCAACCGTGCCCTAGTAGTTATATCATGGTAAAATCATGGTAATTAACAGCTGAAACCATCTAGCAGTCTTGATTTTGTTCGCAGGGGGTGGATTTTGACCGCCTCCCCCCTTGAACCCAACCCATGGGTCGGATCCAATGATTGAGTTCTTGTTCGGCCGCGAAGCTGGTTGTTCGCAATTCACCTACTTGAGTCCGATTGATGATGGATGCACGGTCGCTGTTAGAATAAAACATATATGGCGGTAAGATCATGACAATCATCGCTGAGTGCTGCTGATGCCAATAATGACTCAGATGTGTTAGGCATTGAAAGTTGTGCGCAGGGAACGTTTTGTTGGGTATGGACTGACGTTCTCTTGTGGCCAATTTCATGGTTCAAGATTTCACCTCTCCCAGAGGGCATCACCCAACAATAGTTTCCTGATTCGGAAGTTTCCGGCCGAGGCCAGTAGCCTTTTGGACCAGCACCGAGATGACGAGGTGAATGTGGATGCTTCCACTTCCAAGACCATTTTGTTTTGACAGGTGTGTGGAGCAGGAATTGCGTATGGAAATGCTGTTATTTGGATGATGATCAATGATGACCTGATCAGGTAGATGGCGCTGGAGAGAGAGATAACAAACAAAAGAAGGATAATTGAGTTTGATGGAAGCCTAGGCCGGTTGCATAGAAAGTATTCTGATGGTTCCTCCTGGAAAGATCGTCGACAAAACAAACACATCCTAAGCTGACCAATGTGCTAAATTCGGTTCCTGAACTCTCCATTCAGCAATTGCAGGTTGAGTAGTCTTAGTTTCCACCAGCATTTGTGACAGACAAGCCGAGGAACGTGTATTCATGCCAAAGTTGCCGCCCAAGATGAAGAAGCATTTGCTTCTGAAGACACCAAAATTGAGAGCCCACATAGTGGCTGAGTTGCAAAAAGCTTACCAATCATGAGCCAGCATCAATCATTTGATTGGTGGTTTTAAACAGTGTTTCTTGTCCCGAGTCTTAAGAAATGGTTGGTTAACAAGCATAGTGGTTCATGACGGGCTTGAACCCACCAACCACTCATCATTTTTAGCCACTGAAGATTGCTGTGCACCAGCATTAACCATCAGCAACTGAGCTGATCACCAGTCAAGCTCCGGCTGGGACTGAGGCCAAACAAGTTCAGCAGCTTCTGGATTTGGCCAAGCTCAACGGCCCTGAAGCCATGCAAGAGACGCTTGGGGCAGATCAGTTGGCTGCAGCCAGTCCTGGGAGTCCTGGGGAGCACTGCTATGGCACATCTATAGCATTTTCTACCTGCTGGCTGTAGCTGCTGTTCTTCGACTCTTATTTCTTTCTCATTTTTTTGATTATTGATGTTGTGGATTTTTGTTGTTGCTGTGCTTCACAGTTTTGTTTTGACTTTCTATGGTTGCGATATGTTGCAATGTTTGTTCCAGAATTCGTTTTGATGGGGGGATGATTGTATAGTCACACGCGATATAGAATCCACCCTCCGATTGGGAAGTGCCTCGGTGTGACAGCAGGAACTGAGCACCCGAATTCGTTGACTTAGTGACGAAGCACTGATAGAAAGCCATACTAAACCATACTGAAGGCAAAAATCCAGATGAAACCAGTATCCAGGGAACTGATTCCAACCAATGGTTCTTGGCAATCGCCGATTCATTGTTGTGATTCACTGCTCCGTTGGACGTGGCTAATCCGACAACGGCATTCAGTCGCACATGGTACCCTTTGCAGGCCTGGCATGCCAGCCTTGTCGCCTCAGGATGAAAAACGCCATTGAAGGAGGAGCTCAGCACGTCATGGGCGTGGCATGTTATGTGATGTTTCTATGAATCTATGGGTCAAAAGATGTCAAGAGTCGACACCATTTTTCGGTTCATTGGAGATTATTGAAGTCTTGGGCCAATGGCTATTTGATGTTGATTGAACATATGTGAGCCATTTATTTTTTCTATCAATCAGAAACTACCAGTGACTTGCGGGTGCGGGTTCAAGACCCAAGTGAACTCTACCATGCCTACATGTGCCTACACAATTTCAAGATCAAACACGAACATCCTGCTATCCAGATTGAATAGTCAACAGCCCAAGTAGGTGAAACATACTTGGATGTGCAACAGGGGTTCTAACTGGGATAGCCGAGATAACCATGGTTTTAAACTTTAGAAGGTAGCTTTTGAAGCCTGTGGCCATGGTTAGTTGCCAATTCCAAAGCAACGGGAACAAGATGGCTGGTAGCTGCCGCCACGGGAGGAATGGAGCAGCTGAACCGGGAAGCTGCTGCTTGGCAGCACGCTGTGACCCATGTTCACAGGCGCATCAGCACTGCTTTTGCCTTACAATTTGTAGAAGGAGAATGATGAACAAAATGTCGGCTGATTTCTCCCTCAACATGATGCCAGGAAAGAACCTGCTTAAGAAGGATCAAAAGAAGATACGACCCAGGGTCAATGTGTGAACGGGTGATTGCAAATCGAATGCGAATATAATCACATGGTCACTAAAAGTGTTTTGTGATGGCTCGGTTGGCTGCTTCATTGCTTGCTGGGTTGCTTGCTGGTTGGTTGCTTCATTGCCTTCATTGGTTGCTTCTTGGGTTCTTTGAACTTTGCTTATTTCTGTGTTGGCGGCAGTGTTTGGCACGATGCAGCGTCGGTTATCCGTTGCAAGGCCATTAGGTGGGGCGATCCAAGGCCCAAGTCCCTTGCAGGCTGCCCATTGTCACCCCCAGAAGCTTGAAGGACTGGCGAGATGCCTTCCTTGGCCAAGCCTTGGCTCCACTGAGGACTTATACCCTTTGGCTTTCAATCAGTCCCTGAAAGAGCTGCAAATGATCGAGGCAATCACCAAAGCGGACTCGGGCCTGGCTCTACTTGCGACCTCCTTTCAGCAAGCCTTGCCCCTCCATAGGAAGCTCAGGAAGTCTGAACTTCGGGACTTTCTGTAGACAGATGGACAGCTTCAACGGGAGCAAAGTTCTCCAAGGTTCTGGCTGAAAAAAGCCTGAGGGCATTAGGAGACCCAAGCCCCGTGTTCTCGGCTGCGTGCTTGCTGCTTGAGCTCGTCGGTGGACAGGGGCATGTCATGTGTTCTGGCTCAAAATTGAAGGCCCCTGCTGTAGGAGAAGCGCCAGTTGAGATGTTCCGGGCCAATGTTGACTGTAGCTGTATCGCTCAGAGATGTTAAAACTATGGGCAAATCAACCAGCTTCAGCATATCAACATCATATATATATATATATGCCAGTGCCAGTTTGTCTATTTGCAGAGTTGATCCGAGCCAAGAGCAGTCAGCACATGCGCAAGACTCCAACTACCAATGAACTGAAAGCAATGCATAGGGAAAATGCTACAATGGCCCACCGATTGGCATTGCAAAATGCTAACCCCCCAAGCTTCCAAATTTTCTCGCTACATCTTGTCGCTGCAAAATTGGGGAGCGGAGAACTGGCAGCATGGACGGTGATTGTGGCGTTGGCAATCGGTCTCCGAGCCTCAGCGGAAGTTTCTGAGACTGCTTGAAGCATGGGGTATGGTTGGGCAGGGTCCTCAGGGTTACAGAAGGCCTCCCCTGTCATGATGCAAGCATTGAATATGAACACGAGGAGCAGTTCATCAATCTTCATCATTTGTCATTGTGCCAGTGCCATTTTAAGTCCAGCTTTGCAAAAAGATGCCGTTGGGCCGTTAGGATCATTCAATTTCATTGGGCTTCGTAAGTGTTCGCTGTGAGCAGGGCATCCAGGACTGGATCCGTGTCCCCCACATGGCGCGTTGCAAGGACTCCAAAGAAGGAGTGCAAGTCCCGCAGTGACGAGAGCAACGGCACGGAAGAGGAGGCCCCCAGAGCTTTCAGGGCGCTAGTGCAGGATCACCATTCACCACCATTTTTCCGTTCAAATAGAAGTCAAAATCATGTTCATAACTGTACATTTACAATAAAGATCTGTTTTGCATCTGTTATATAGATGCAAAATGATGGAAAAACCTTTCTTTTTTTCACAGATGCAAAATGATGAAAATAACTTATACGAAGTGATTTGTTCATAGAGAAGAAGAAGAGAAGAAGCAATATCAATTCATGTGGACAGTATACATACAATAAACACCACAATTCCAATCAGGAGTCAGGTATCATCACTGTCTTTTGTTCAGAAGCTTTTTCAAATGCAACTTAGCACTTCTGAGAAGTGCTTCCTCTCTTGCCAAGACAATTTTCACCGTGGCAGAGGCGTTCAAATCACATCTTGAGCCGAAACTCCGAAACCCGCGATCATTCAGATCGCAATTGGCCCAAAACACAGCAACTAGCCTAAGTCACCCTTGCGCAGCATGATTTAATAACCCCAAGTTACATTGCGATACCAAGTGCGCAGGTTTTCCGCAACAGTAGTGCACGAGCTGCAGTCAGGGTTGAAGCTAAAGTCCGTGGTGGAACTAGTGCGTTTGTTTGATGGCAGTGTTTTCTCCTAGCGGTTACCACGAGTGACCGGTGCAGAAGCGGCTTGACAAATCTCCACTAGAGAAACACCACCAGGGATACCCTAGGGAAATCCACCGGGGATATCCTAGGGAAATCCACCAGGGTAAGCACCAAGGCAATCCACCAGGGTAATCCACCACCCACATGTAACACTCTGCTTCCACCAGTCCGCAGTAACCGAGTCGCTGATCGAACCTGGTGAGGTCGACCGAGTTGGCACGCAGCCACCTCCGAAGAAAACCAACGATCGACCACGAGGCGCCGCGCTGGAAGGACGTTGGTAGCGCCGGGGGCAGCGTTGGTGCCGCCCGTGATCACCAGCATCGCCATCATCCAGCATCATGTGGCTATGGGTCAATTATAATGACCAACCAATAATAAGGGAACCAATGGTGAATGATAGGGGAACCAGGGGTACAGGGTTTTGACCCACAGCCATGTTGGTTTGAATTTAAGTACGGTGCATTTTGTTGTATCTTAATGTCACTGTTGTATTTGTTATCGATATCAGATTTGACCATTGATTTAGTATTCACTGATCATCATCATCATCATCATCATCATCATCATCATCATCATGCATAACCCACCATGGCAAACAGAACCTCAACATTTCAGCAAACTTCGGAACTGCAAAGACTGCTGCATGGGGCGGATGCTTCCCTTGTGAGAATCCTGTTCATGGACTGTGGGAAAAATATGGCAAATTCCACCATCTTACTGGGATTTGTTGCTGAAGAACACTTGTCTGTATGTGTGTATCAATTTGATTGTATGCCGCATCCGGACTATTGTTCACTTGGCAAGGATACAAGTGTCAAGAGTAGTTCGTCCTTACCGATCCTGCTCAGGCTTTTCCACATCCTAGCAAAAAATGGGTTTGTCATGGTTTGTACCACATGAAAGGTGTAACCCCCAAAAGTGGCAGTTGTCCTTTTAATTACATAATTGAAGACAAACCCATGTGTGCATGTTCCAAACGGTCATTCACATGTGGGTGTTTCTCAAACGGGGACCTTCAAATCACCCTATGTTAGCCATTTATAGTAAGAAGCCATTTAGTTGTGGTTCCCTATTATAAGAAACCACTAATTATGTGGCAACCGTTATGGGTCAGTGTGCACCAGCATCCACCGTCATCATTACCCATTATTTGGCCAATGATTATATAACCATGAGGACCCGTTCGTTAGCACCACTACCGACCATCAATGACGGTGAATAAATTATCGTGAAACTATCAACCAAACATAATGTAACATCACCTACTAACCATCATGTAACCACATTTCCTTCATTACCACACATATTTACACATACATTTGCCACCATTTGCTTGAAACAATGCACACACATCCTACATCAACCATACCCTCATGAACATGGATTGAAACCATACAGTCGATATTGTAAACGCAATATCCGCAATATATTCTTGAATATATCATTGATTGAAACCATATGGGTGTTTCTCAAAATAGGGGACCCCCTAAATCATCCATTGATAATCATTTTTAGTAAATCAACCATTTTGGGGTCCCCTATTTTGAGAAATCACCATATATTTTTTAACAAAACCATCATTTCACCATCTGATTAGCCCACACGTTCACTGCCCACCGCTGGGGCCCCGTTTCACGCCGAGGCGTTAAACGGCCAGCACCGGTGACAACGGATCCTTCAGTCAGTCCAACCAATCGGACCAGAAACTTGGCGAATGATGTGGTGAAAACAGGGGTTGGTCAATGGCGATACATGGCCAGCTGGGTCAATATTATCCAGCAACAATAGCTAGTGAATGGTTAATGATATGGGATAATAACCAACAATTATAGGGGATATACCACCTATATACCAGCCATATGGCTATGGATCAATATTTACCAACCAGTAATGGCTTATAATGACCAACCAAATCATAGGGAAAACAGCCTGGTTAATGATAGGGGAACCAGGGGGACTAAGGGTTTTGACCCACAGCCATATATGGGTCAAGGCTTTAATGAACCATTGATATTTCTTGTGTTATTTCTAGTGGTTAGTAACGGTTAAGTTGATAATGTTTAATAATGTTTAATCATGGTTAATAGTGGGTTAATGATGGTTAATACTATGGCTATTGGTTGAAAATTGATCAACCAATATGGTGAATGGTTATTTCCAGTGGCTAGTAGTGGTTGACAATGGTTTAATACTATGGCTAATGTGGTTAATAATGGTCAGCCAACATGGGTTAATATTAAAAAACCAACGGTTGTTGCAATGGTCATTGATGGTTAATAATGGGTCTTCATAGTGGTTCATAATGGTCAATAATGCTTAATGATATGGATATGGGTCAAGATTAATCAACCAATAGTGGTGGGTGAAAATATATTGGAGTAGAATTAAGCAATCTCAATCCTATGAACATAGGTCAGATTTAGATATTAACCCTATTAGATATGACTAAGTTTGATTCACTATAGTGAACATTGGTTTAACCATAATAAGTAGCTGTTGGTATTTACTAAAAGGTCAAGAGAAACCTTGCGAGCGGTTCTGAAATGTTACCATGACCAATAGCCGACCAGTTGATAATTGATAATCATAAGTTGCTTATTGACCGGTGGCCAATGATGGATAATAACAACGCCCCGGCAAAAAACAAAGGTTATCACTTAGTTAACTACTAGGTGGTTTGATTGAGATTTTCCCAGGTTGAAAACAATGGTTGGTCGAATTGAGTAGCTCGTAATCATTCCCTTTAGATGGCTGAATAAAGCACCAACCTGCCAAATACCAGCCAACATATGTTTCACCATAGGTTAGTACTGTATATATTGTTATTGTATGGTTCGTGTATTGTAAACACATGGTTGATGATGGTTCATGTATGGGCAATCTATGGTCAATATATGGCGAGTAGTGGTAAATTGGTTAATGATGATTGCTGATAGTTGCTGGTGGTCAATGACTCATGCTCATGGTGGTTAGTCAGGCTTAGTAGTGCTCAGTATGAGTAATGTCAATTTTTGAATGGTGCTTATGATACCAAACATACAACACTTCATAGTGACTAATTGTTGACTCATCAATGGTTCATCAGTGCTTACTGTGGTTAGTCATCATTGTCAACTACTATCAATAGTTTACTCTGCTTAAATCAATGGCTAATGATGGTTAATCGTTGCCTCCCAAGGTTTTGCTATCATAGCCACAAGTTCATACTGGTTCAGTGCTGGATGTAGTTCAGTGCATCACTGAGATCAAGTAACCCGTGGAATGCTGGGAAAACATTCCCAGCATGCAAGAGTTCGGCCTAACTCCATTTTATGGTCGAAGATGGATCCTTTTGAGAAAGCCCCCTTCGAATCCATGTCAGTTGGATTTTGCCATATGGTGGTTTCTCAAAAAAGGAATATCCCTAAATCATCCTTTATATTAAGCATTTATAGTTATCAATCATCCATTTTGGGGGTCAATCATCCATTTTGGGGGTCCCCCATTTTAAGAAGCCACCATATGGACCATATATGAACCATATAATCTATCTACATTGAATCTACATGCGTGAACTTCTCAAAGCTCCCTTGGTGCTGAGGCAGCGGGAAGTAGTTCATCAGAAATTGCCAACCTTTGCCTGAAAAAAGGCAGTAGTTCACATCTCAATAGCTCGACAATTGTTTTGTCATTTGTGGAAATGGGTGCAGGTGTTTTGTGGCTGTGTTCCTGACTGGTGTGCTCCCGAACACTGTTGATTGTGTGATGATTCAAGCAGTTCACCAACCATCGGCCAGTAGAGCCATTGGCCACTTCAGTAGCCAGCTTTGGCCAGTACTGTATACCTCACCAGCTATTAGATTCGAACAATTGCTGGTTTTGATCCCTTAATGAATCATATTCATCCTTTAGCAATCATGAACGAAATTGCATTCATGATGAAAGTAAATAAATTGAACTGTTGTTGTTGGCAGTTGTTGGCGGTGGTTGTTGTTGTTGTTGTTGTTGTTGTTGTTGTTGTTCTTGTTCTTGTTCTTGTTCTTGTTCTACTTCTTGTTTTTGTTCTTGTTGTTGCTATTGTTGTTATTGACTATTAGCCCCCTGATCAGAAAATGAATAAGCTGTGACGACTCCGATCCTGACAATCATTTAGCATTATACGCCATATTGCATTTTAACCATTTTGATAGTTCAATTTTTGTGTATTTCAACCCAACATAAACCATGATGAACCATAGATATGTACCCTTCAACGACCTTCGAAGACCAGCTACCAACTCCAGGAAGACGTCAGACTCTGCAAGCCTCTGAAGCTCCCGTGGAGACAGAGGAAGCGGCGCTCTCCGTCTCGAAAGATCGTGAGATTCGACGTTTGCAGCGCCCTTGGCCGCAAGGACTTTGAGATGATCATGTTGGGGTTAATGATAGGCGGTGATATCCAACGTATATATGCGTCGCAAAAATGGTCAATAGAATGTGGTTGACATACAATACATGGCTAGTTTGGTGATGTGCACAAGGGATTTGATAAGACTTTTTAGTAGTTGATGATGAGAAGCAACAATCATGGGAGCGATTGTTTTGGTGTTAATGATCTAACTAGCCCTTAAACCTTTGGGGCGGCCGGATGCCATTCCGACCGGGGCGGATCCAAGGGTCACCTTCACCTGAGAATTTTCAGCTTGGGTAAGACCTGGGCTCCAAAGACAGCCGAAATTTCAGGTGTGAACATGCGATGGCCAGACATTTCAGATAGCCCCTTGGTAGATAAACAGAGTAATTTGGACATCAAAGAAACACAATTATTGGAATACCCTGGTAAACATCTATGAATAGGTGATACTCCATCCTATTTCACAAAGATAGGATAATTCAAGTACCCTGAAACATTGGTGGTGTTTCAAGGTGGTAAGAGCCACTCGAGCTGGTGGGAAGGGCGTGAGCTCGCTGTAGGGTCCGGCAGCTTCCATCGCTGCAGGCAAGAATTGGCAGAGCAGAAGCAGTCGCTGCAAAACCAGGCGATTTTTGCCAAGAAAGGCGTGGGATATCGTTGGATGCGGAGCATCTGGTGGTGGGGGTTCTGAATGTCAAGGGTGTCAAATGAATAGTTGCTTCAATGCTAGTGTCAAGTAATCATCAGGTAATGAATGGTATATCAAAAGCGTCATTGTATAGTGTCATCAGTATACGTTAGTGAATAGTTGTTTATTGTCACTAGTGTCAACTGATGATTAAAATATTTTGAAAAGAATCAGTTAACCATCAGTTGATGTAATCATCATTAGCTTTTTTCATTGTAAAGATTGCCCGTCATCACATTTTATTTAAGCACAACTCATTTTTTCAATCGTAGAATTCGCCATCATATTTTTGACACTTACTCCGTTGCCATGCTTCTCTTGTAGGGTAGCTAGCGCGAGTGTAACAAGGGGATGGTACTCTCTCCGAAGCACAGCCATCGAGATACATAGAAGCAAAAAAAGTGCATAAATAATCAGGTCGATGTGCCAACCCCATGAACTGTACGGGAAGTCATTCAATCTGACATGTTGGGTAAATGTGACACGTGATAGTTCATAGTCAGCTCGAAATGGTTGGAGGTGTGAATCCTGAACAGCGGACTATTCCCACCCAACCGTTTGGGTGGCACACTTGCTTGCAAATCATCCATCAATGACCATGGCTGAAACTTGGTGAAGATTCGCAACGACCCTCGCGGGGTGAGGCCGAGATTTGCTATCTCAGAGCTTGATTGAGATTGCAAAGAACGAACGAGCTCCTTGGACGACGAGGAGTTTGTATAGCTACTGGATGCCATTGGAAGTGAGTGGAGTGAGTAGTCGCGGCTAAAATTAGATCAATGTAGTAGATAGTAGGAGGCAGCTTCGGCTGCAAGTAAGTAGCAGTGGGAGAAGACGTAGTTGCAGCAGGAGAAGTAGAGTTCGGAGTAACTAGTCGTAGGAGTTAGGAGCAGTGGCACTGGTAGTGGTGTGGTAGTAGCAGTTCTTGTAGTAGCAGTGGGGGTAGTAGGAGAGCTAGTTTTTCTGATCGTCGTCATTGTTTGTTTTTTGGTTTGCTTGCTTGGCTGTTTTCCTGCTCACTGGGAGTTTGTATGTTAAATTTGTTGCTAGCTTTTGTTCATATTCTAGAGTGTGCGTTTGTGGGTAAGTTTGATGTGTTCTTGTGTTTGTTTGTTTGTTTGGTTGTTTGTTTGTTTGTTTGTTTGTTTGTTTGTTTGTTTGTTTTCTTGTTTGTGTTGTTGCTGGCCCTGCTGTGGTTGCAGTCGCAGTGAGATGGTGGTGGTGGTCGTGGGGGTGGTGATGGTCGTGGGGGTGGTTGTTGCGAGAACAGTTGTTGTCATTTGTTGTTTCTGTTGTCGTTCTTGTGGTAGCTGTCGTGGTTGTTGTTGTTGTTGTTGTCGTCGCTGTTGCTGTTGCTGTTGGTGTTGTTGTTGTTGTTGTTGTTGTTGTTGTTGTTGTTGTTGTTGTTGTTGTTGTTGTGGTTGTTGTTGTTGTTTTTGTGGGAGTGGTGGGAGTGGTGGAGCTGATTTCGTTGCTGGTTTTGTTGGTATCTTGGTTGTGGTGACTGTTGTTGTTGTTGTTCTTCTTCTTCTTCTTCTCCTGCTTCTTGTTTTTGTTATTGTTTGTTTTGTGATTGCTGCTGCTCAACGCCTTTATGATGAGGATGATGGTGATGATTATGCTAATGATGCCGTTGGTATCATCATGAGTCATCGTAGTCCTCGTTAATGCTCTCAATCATTTGTGCCATTCCTGTTCTGGTGTTCTCGATTCTTGATGATGGTGTTCCCACTGGTCGTGGTGCTAGGGATCATTGGCAGGTTTGGAAAGTTGGGGATCTTCTTGAGCCATGACATGGAATGACGTCCCAGGAGGATAGCGGGGGGTACCATAGGGGGCGCCTGCAAGCATTCCTATCTTCGACTTGTTTGTTTAAAGGTGTCATTTGCGCTCCTCTTGCATCTTGCTCGTCATCCACCTCCCAACGAACCTGCTGTCTTGTGGTCTTCGTGGCGGTTCCCTCCTCTTATACCAGTTATATCTCAGTCTCTCACACGAAGATGATGACGGTTATCATTATCGTCACTACATATCACTGATCGATCCACCATTGTGGTAATGACTCCGGCATCCAAAAACGCTCAAGCACCCGGAGATCTCTCAGCACCCAACAGGATCACTGGCGTAACCCACCTGTCAAGGCCAGCTGCCAGTGGCACTTGGTATTGGTTGGTGCCTTCATGGATTCCTCGGCTTCGTAGCATGGAAAAACCAAGGAGAAGGAAAGAACTCGCCTGTTTCACGAATCAGCTCGTGCCGCTTGGAGTTGCCAAGGGGTTCCAAGGCACGACATGTGGTACCCTCCACGCCTTGAAGTGGACGCCTTGAGAAACCAATCGAAAGATCAGGAAACCAATGGTTTGGGGTGCCCAGCAGCCGGTTTTCCTAGTTAGTCCCGTCCCTTGTGGAAGTGGAAGAGCCAGCCAGTGTACCACTAGAGTTGTTTGTTTCAAAGAAGCGCCATGATGTGTTCGATATCGATTAGAGTGTTGTTGTGATGATTGTTTGTTTATTGATGGTTATATGATATTATATCTACTTTGCTGTGAGTTGCAGCCGGTTAGTTACTTAGTTAGTTAGTTAGTTAGTTCGTTAATTAGTTAGTCAGTTGATTAATTAAGTAGTTAGTTAGTTACTTTGTTGGTGAATTAGTTAGTTAGATAGTTAGTTAGTTACTTGTTTAATTAGTTAGTTAGTTAGTTAGTTGGTTAGAAAGCTGGCTACTATAGTGAGTGAGTTAGTCAGTTAATTGGTAGCCCTTTAGTTCCTCCCTGTTGGGTGCCACTAGGATCCACTAGGCCAGGAGGTTCCCCCCCCCCGAGGTCGGTGAATATCGACGCTCAGCCCTCGGGCAATCTGATGGCTGGGAGGGTGGAACGGAGGCCGCAGCGATTGCACAGCTCAAGACCAAGCTGCGGCGGGACGCCGGTTGCGGTCCGCTGGGGCGTGGCATCGTTGCAGGGCATCGTTCAGCAATAATGGCTACCGAGGATGAAGCTAAACCCCTGGTTGATTAATAGGGGGTATCCCCTAAAAGCCTTGGTTTTCCATTAAAATGGGAACCCCCCTAGTTAATCAACCATGGGGTTTATTAATCCTGGGTAGCCATTAATTATTCACTATGGGTAATCTGTCATTGACTGAGGTGGCCTATCATTAGGAGATGTTGATCCTTATTGATAGCCTGGTTGCCTTGAGAATTGCCTCAAGGACGAGAAGACAATTCCACCGTTTGCCATCGTTTGCGGCCCTTCTGCGTGATCACGTCCCATCACATCCATAAAGATCATCAATTGAAGATCCTATGTTGCTGTTAGGGAGTCAGGCTCTTTATCCATGATCGGAATGGATCTGCTGTATGCAAACCATACAAATTGCAGCAGAAGTTTCCTGCCCGGAATTGAAGCAACTAACATCTCACAGTGGTGACGAGGTTGGCTTGGTTAAGTCAATCTATCATTGTACGTCCAGCCATGTCCAGCAAAACCTCAAGCTTAGCTGGATCAAGCGCGTTAGAACGCGATTTGCTCAACTATCCTGGACTAGATTTACAGCCATGTGAGATCTACGCACCCGACCTTGACATGGAAAAAGCTGGTGATTTAAGATCAAATACATGCAGCTTCAAGCTTCTGAACATTTGGTTACAAAATGCTTGATTGAAACAGAAGTTCTAAAAGATTGACAGATTTGTTGACAAAATAAACGTCAATCAGCTATTGTTGACAAATTTTGTTGACTCCATCATAAAAGTTAACGAAAATGTCAAACTGGGAGCTGTTCTTGTGAAACAAAAGGGGGGTCGATTTTTACACATCGCGCGCATTCGCTCGTCAGGAGCGTGAATTGGTGGAGTCGGAGAGGCGATCAGTGCAAAGACAAATGAAGAAGGCGTGCATTGCGTGAGTTCTTCAGACATGAGGACATGGGATGCTGCAATGCTGAAAAAATGTTTTCAAGAATGAAATGATAAGACCCCCCTTTAGAAAATGGATATTGAATGACAACCCTTGTTAATCCTGATTGGATGATAGTAACTTGATGATTTCTCATTTTCTGAAGCGAAATGCGGCAGCAACTCTCATGTTTGCAGTGAGTTGGAGAGAGGACTCCTAGGTATGTCAACAGGTGCGGCTTCGCTTAGTGCTGCTGCTTTGTCAAGGTTCATCATGGATCCAAAGACAATGTGTGACCGTTCAAAGGCTGAATTGCAAGTACTCCAACCATCTTCAACAAACAAAACCATCTCAAAGCGACAGGATGGTAGTACAAGCATTGAAGTACTATAAACGTATGGGATTAGTACTACTTAGTACTACTTAGTACTACTTAGTACTACTCAAAAGCCATAGGAAGTCCTCCAAGCCGCCATAGGATCCACCGCTCCCTGGGACGGCGGCCCGGCCCGGCGCTGGAAGCCCAGGCCACGGAGCCGGAGGCCGAGGCCGACGACGACCCCGAGGAGTTCACGGAGATCCGAGAAGTCTGCAATCATCGGGCGGAGTACATCAGGCGTTGACGGACGGCGGGCGTTGGGCTTCGGCCACATGCGACGCTGGTTGGTAGAATGGTTGGTTGAAGATGGTTGGTGAGATGGTTGATAGAATGGCTGGTAGAATGGTTGGTAGAACGGTTGAAGATGGTCATAGTGATGGTTATAGTGATGGTGATGGGTTTTGATGGTTATGGATGGTTTTCGGGTACTTGGGTTGTTGCTGGTGACTTCCGGTCTTTGGCTTGCGGTGGTGTTGGTGGGGGTTGTGGAGGTTGTTGGCTGTTGTTGCGCTTTTGATCGTGGTGTCAGTAATTTTGTTGTTATGGTGGTGTTGGTGGTGGCGTCGTTGTTGCTGTTGTTCCTGTTGTTCCTGTTGTTCCTGTTGTTGTTGTTGTTGTTGTTGTTGTTGTTGTTGTTGTTGTTGTTGTTGTTGTTGTTGTTGTTGTTGTTGTTGTTGTTGTTGTTGTTGCTGTTGGCTGTTGATTGTTGTTTGTTGGCTGTTGGTTGTTGGCTGTTGGCTGATGCTGGTGGTGGTGCTTTTCACCTGGACTCAGTGACTGCTATTGATTCTTGACCACGGGTTTTTATTTTTGGTAGACATTAATGATCCGGGTATCAACTGACCTTGGAGCAAGATCCAAGATCCAATTGCAGGCGGACAAGACACTTGTTGTTGATCTGCCAGCAGATTTAGTGTCCCTGGCGGCTCCTCCTCCTCCTCATTGTTTTGTTGCATGCATAGTGCAGGTAGGCCATCTTTCAGTGGGCTTGTCATCAAACCGCTTCGTGACATCCTTGCCGCGATGGATGGCATCCAACGGGATCCATCCATTGGATTACACCCCAGCAGACTACCAAGCTAGTACCACCCTGAGGCGTGAAGAGGCAGCATTGAAGGATCGCGAGAACCGCTTAATGGCGGCAGCTTGGTTGAGTCGGAACAAGTGAAGCAATAGGATCTCATCAATAACCACTGCGGATTCCAAGGCAGCCCTCAGCTGCTATCACTGAAAATGAGAGTTCCCATGAGTCACCTGTAGAACAGGAGGTCCATCGTGAAGACAGGCCGAGGGCTCTTGTAACGGACCTTGCTGCGCTCTTGGTCTCACTACAAAAGTATCGCTGTTTGGGTGAAAGACATGTAAATTACATTAAATTACAGCATGCATGATTACAGACTCACGCGGAGAGATGTTCACGCACGCACACACACAGATATACATATACATATATATATATACATAGATATCTCTTTATGTATATAAGGTATCTATATATGTATATGCTTTTTATATATTTGGGGAGATACTTGTTTTGGTTGCACAACAACACTTTTGCGATGCCGGACAATTCTCTTGTTGTTGAAGCATCTGAGGATCGGACTCTCTTTCAGAAACATGAGTTGATGGCCAAGACCCAAGCAGTTTCCCGCTTCAGACACTATCCCATGTTGGAGGACTGCCGGCGGAAATGGTCACGCTGTTGATGGATTCGTGCACAGGTTCGTTGGAATCCATTACGGGTCATAGAACAGCTATGAACCGCTGGGAAGATATGAAAGAGGTCAACCATGGTCAACCGGCCTCAACTTCTTGGGAGGGCTTTACAGACAGGGTAGAGCCGTTGTATCCGCCGCAGCGTGGCTCACGGCCAATATACTATCGACATGGTACAGATGTAGACTCAGAAGGCGAACAATCCAACAGTGGCATCCTCCCAATGTAGATTTTGTTGCGCTTATATAATGATTCTTAGAGTGCCCAACGATTGCTGGTAGTTGGGTTGGGGGGGCCGGGCCGGGGGCAAGCTCTCCACCATAGATCATTAGAAGTAGAGCGTTCTCCCCGTCGAATCCAGGAGAGATTTCAGCTTCTGAACGTCATCGGCAAAGGGGGCCAGAGTGAAATCTACAAGGCCTTTGATTTGGAGCAGATGTGTTCCTTATCTCCACCAACTTTTGCCGAAACAAGGTGTAGTCATCCCAGGAAGCATTCCAACGAGGATTTCTGTAGCCATCTTAGCGACTCCCTCATTGTTGGTAGATGACCCTGGCCACCTTGCAAGCTAAGTTTTGACTTTGGCCAAAGCCACACCCGCGGTGCCGTTTTTTCACGTCAAAACTGAGTTGTGTGGTGTTGTGTGCACAGCTTTTGGCAGGGGAGTGCTGAAACCTGATAATCTTGATTATTGTTCTATGACTATGATGTTTTATGATGTTCTATGATAAACTACTGGCTGGTGGCGTTACTGTTGTACATATGTTTTACTTCCCCTAGCATTTGGGATAGTTGATTCGCCAAAATTCTTGGGATGCCTTACAATCACCAACCAATTTTGATATAAACGAAGTGTTTCTGTGACTGGTGGAATGTGTTGGTGATCATTTTCCATTCGCGCCATGACACCGAGGCTTTTGCGCCATCAAGATCCATGAGACTGAGACAAAAATCTCGGATTCACAGGCTAGATATTTGGCATACAGGGCAGTACAAGAACTGAAGATACACAAATCTTTGCAACATCCTCGTGCCTTCGCTGCATGGATGCTTCGTAGAAAGACGCTTTGGTTGTTGTGCCACATTTTGGTGTTTCAACCATACACTCTGTGGGTTTTTGTTTTGCTTTGCATTGGTGGGATCCAGATCGGCTGGCATTCGTCCACCTCTTTCTTGGTCCGGGAAATCGTATGGAGTCAGCCTACTCTGGGAATGTCCCATACACTTCGCTGGAGGATATGACCATCACAAGCCCCGAGGGCCTCTCCTGATCAGAAGTTGTTTGTCGTGCTCGTGCTGCGTCATGGCACTCACCGCACTCTGTGACACTGAGGCATTGTACAGTTACGCGAGTGCTTTCAGATAGATACAAGTGCATCGACAGTTTTTGCAATGGTCCTGGAGTTATGCGAGGGGGAGACACTGGACATGAGACTTAAGATGCACGGGCCCATGCCTGAAAAGGAGGCCAAGAGCATCATTGTCCAGATACTGACTCTTGGGTAAGCACGAAAGCCTGGTTGTTTGCAAGCAGTTTGACACTTGAGTCCTGCATGTTTTTTGCGTGCATGCACACCGGCAGGGGGAGAGATGGCTATGGCCATTCAACTTTTTGATGAGGCAACTGATTCGTTTGACCTACTGCAACCTCTTCACACCTGCCAGCGTCGAGTTTTTGTCTAAGGAATGGCCTACGATACTTGAACACAGCTGGTCGAAAGATCATCCACTACGATATCAAGCCATCGAACTTATTTTACAATGCAGGGCAGGCACCTGTTTCGCTGTAGAGTTTCTTCATGTTTCTTCAATGTGCTCGGAAATAAACAGCTCAAAAATGTCACTTCTTAGGCCTTGAAACAACAGATGTTGAGGATATTCCGGAAATGAAGATCCATTGATGGTAAAAACATCCATAAACCATCAAAAACCTCTATTTGATCACAAATCCCCAGCTATTGCTGGTGAGCAACTGATTGTCGATCGACCACTGGATCTCCCATTGATGCCGATCACAGGATTAGTTGAAACCTCCCAAGCTACCACCAGTGATAGGGCTAACTGGACCTGGGAACAAGATCCCAACAACTCTCGGAACCTTGAAGCGATTGGTTTCAGAAGCGTTCTCCCGGAGGGACGCTTTGCAGGTGAAAATTGGTGACTTTGGCCTTTCCAAGATAGCCGACCACAGACCCATGGCGGCAGACCAGCGTGCACAGCTGACATCGGTTGAGCCTCTACCAGCCATTTTCCAGCATGTTCCAGCCCTGAGTTACGGCTTTCTTCCAGTGGAAGCTTCTCAAGGTCAGACAGGTCATGACATGACGCGAGGTCCAGGGGCGTCAGCTGCCAAGTTCACCCAGCCCCCGGAAGAGTAGCAGCATGGAACCACCTCAGGTCCCGAAGGTTTGATCGATCTGTCCAGCCTTGGGGCTGGCACTTCGTGGTACTTGCCACCGGAATGCCACGATTCAGCAACGCCCACGGTCAACAGCAACTTGCCCAAACAAGCTGCCGGTGATTTGCGCTACATTTGCTTGCATTTGAGTGGTTTTTTCGATGTGGTGGATTGACATGGGCCAAATATCCACGAAAGATTAAGCCAAGTTGGTGACCAAGGAGCTTCTGATGAGATGACTGTGACCAATACCCAAGTCCTACTCATGAGTTCATGAGTCAATGAGGTAGCCATGTCACATGTCCCTCGAAGTAGCTGAAAATCGTGGGTTGGGAATCGTAGATGGTTACCATCGATGCCAATGTCTCCGAGGCAAAGTGGATGCCGCGATCTCAGTGAGTTGGGTCCAAGATGGTCCAAGCATCACCCGTCCCAAGTGGATCCTTTTTTGGTGCCAGAAGTTGTGTGGGGCAGGCTCCGATTCAATGCTTTGTTTGGCTGGACTTCAACATGGTGGGGCTGCGCCGGGCTGTTTACCTCCCACAGATACAAGCAGTCACTAGCTGTTGGGATGTTTACCTACCCGTTGTTGGTTGCTTGGTATTTTTTCAGCAGCAGGCACAAGCTGAACAGCCGAGGTGTGGAGCACAGGAGTTGTATTTTTCGTGCTTGGGCTGCGATTTGGAGCACTGCTGGGTCCAGAGTTTGTGCAGAGCATCCCCGAAGATGATCAAAAGTGTTCATTTTTCATTGGGAAAACCCAACCAGGTCTACTATACCCACGTGATTGATCATGAGTGCAAAAGGTTTTCCTGGATTTGACAATGGTTGCTTGCCGCTGGAAAAGTCAGGCATCGCATTGGAATGAGTCGGACTGCACTTCTCTTTTTTGATGATTTTGGCTCAGACGCCGCGACGCAGTGATTGTTTCTCCATTTTTCGCGGCAAAAAGAAGGAGCGGATAAAGAGCTGCAAGATGAGTATGCACACGACTCAGGAGTGGGCGCAAAGTGCCCGTTCCAATGTGTACCAAGCACAGGCTGTGCATCGAAAGGCAATGGACCAGCACGATCGCTCCACACGAGTTCATGAGGAGGTCATGTCTGACAACTTGGGGATGCAACATGGCGAAAGTGGATGGCGGCATTTCTCTGAGTTTGGTTTGTATAGTTTGGTGGCTACATGTGGCTAACAAGCGAAACAGGGGTAGATGGATGGTACTGAATTTGTCAGAAAATTGGTTATGTGTTCAAAGAGGGGCAAAGTTTCCCTGGACCCATCTGGGACCCCAATGACAATGTATAATATGCGCATGTAGTGCTGTGCAGTGTATTGCAAATGCAAGTGCAAATGTTCCGTGGCGTTGTGTTGTGCATGTACATTTGTGATTGTACGTGTGTGCATATTATGTGTGAAAGCCTACTGTGCATTCTGTCGTTTGTGGGAATGCGGAGTGCATGGACCGGGCCTTGAAAGCTTTGCCAGGTACAATGAGCTTCACAGCTCCTTGGAACAAAAGGTCAAGACTTCGCAACGGCTGGTTGAAAAACTTCAGCTTCGTGCTCAATCGGTTGAGAACTCTGTGCAGCACACCAAGCAAACCTTGATGAAGCTGGAGGATGCACTGGTTGCCAAAGAAGCACCCCTGACGTTGTGTGCATGGCGCATGGAGCAAAGGGAGAGGCGGCCGTTGCGAGAACAAGTGCGTGATGCTGCAGAAGTTTGTTTGGAGACTTGGTGATTGAAAGCAGTGTGAAGCAACAGATCTTTTGATAGGGACCAAATCCTAGCCCAGTCCCATTGGTGCCATCACTCTGAACTCCATGATTTCATTCACTTTTTAGATATATTTATTACATTCTGCAACGGTAACGATGAAATTTTCATATAATGTCTTTGAACTTCAATCCTGTCACACCAAAGCCAATTGTTTCAGTGTTCGAACTCAGGAAATGGAGAAGGCCACCTTAGTTGATGCCCAACGAAAGCTCAAAGAGTTCATCAAGAAGACTCAGGCCACCGTCAGCTGTTTGGAGAGTAAACTCGAGGAACTTCATCATGACATCCAGCAGAAGAGCCAAGCTTTGTCTGTGGATGAGCTGTGCCTCCGCACCACCTCCCGAAGTTTGGAGGCGGTGTCTGAACGCAGCACATTCCTCAGACAGCAAGGCAGCGTAGCTGGCAGTTCCACACGGAATCTGCCTCCCAAGGCTCACAGAGGAGCCCAGGCAGCTAGACATGAAGTGGCATGGCATGAAGGTTCTCGGAACGAAGTTTTGAGGCAGCAAGAAGCCTTGAGGTTGAACCAATCAGCGATGCATCGTGAGCAAGCAGCAAAAGAACTACGAGAGGAGGCAGTCAAGCTGATTCAACGTGTGGCACGGGCTGCGGAAGAAGCTACGGCCAAAACGGAGAAGTCGATGAAAGAGCGAGTCAATGAGAATCAGCAAATGCGCAGACGTTTGGAGTCGGAGTTGCGCGAGACGTGCAACCAGATCAACATGACCAAAGGCACCATCCAAGATACCAAGGCACAAATCCGATCCCTCGAAGAGCCCATGGACTTGACATCAACTTGCGCAAGTTGGCGCCAGCAGCGTGCATCCAGAGAGAAAACTCAGGATCCTGTGAGTAGCACCCTTACGCAACATCAGATGATGTTGCTAAGGTGCCATGAGGATTTGCGACAGCATCATCAGAATGAACGGAGCATTCTGCAAGAATTGCAGGAGAAGAAGGAGCAACTGAAGGAGGATCTTCAGGACAAGACTTGTGCCTTGCACATCGACCTGAACTGCCTGACCCATGAGGCCGCGAGTCAGAATGGGAAGCCCAGTCCGGCCATCAGCCGCCAAAAGTTGCCCAAGGCCATGAAGATGGACCCCACCTTCGTCCCAAGTCTCAGCCGTCCCATGGTCCCCAGCATGCCATTGACGGCTCGCTGATCTGCCAGTTGGCATTGGACTGCATGGGATTGCTCAGTGAATACCAGTGGAGACCAATCATTTTGGATTCCAAACTGAGGCCAAGCGGGGTTTTTACTGGGTTCCCGCTTGAGTGTTTGAAGTGGTAGCGGTGATGCCTCAGGTACACCCTCCAATTCGGAGATCACACTGGCCGCGCAAAGCTTTTATTCAGCTTCGGCAAAGTCGATTCAGCTGTTTGATGAAAAAGTGCTTGTTGCTCAACCGCCATCGCATGACATTGGAGTGCCAAGTATTGTCCGCGGTTATGCTCGGTTACTCATCATTATTGCATATAACTATTGTGATTACTAATTATTGATTATTTGGGTTTGAATCCCACAGGAGAGAGACACACACACACATGAACGAATATCTGGATTCTTTCGCTGCATTGCCGTTGGGATGATTCGACGCGGGCTGACCATCATCCCTGACCATATTTGTGTGAAGTTAGAGGATAAACATCCAAGGCCCATAGCATGGGCTATAGTCATTGGTTATTATTATTGTTCTTCAGAGGTGACTTTACTACAACTCTACTCTGCAGAGTTGTCATTCTTGCCCAGCGACAGCAATCAACCGCCCAGACATGCACATCGTTTCACAACGCCATTGTGTTTAGAACCCGAATAGTGGCTATGCCATGTGATGCTGTGTGCTACTATCCGCTGGCTTTGTAGGTGGACAATCATTTTCCTGTGATTGATGGTCATATACGATTGCAATGATCATCGGTGGAAATGCGATTACAATTCAACAGCGTCTTTGTTGTTATCCAAATTCTCTATCTATCTATCTGTCTATCTATCTATCTACCTATCTATCTATCTATCTTTTTCACATATATGTTGTTGCTGCCTGCTCACGCCCACATACGAGTATACAGTACACCTTTACATGCCCTTCGTTTTGCTGGTTCATATTACGTACCATCATTGTTGGGAATGCGCCCTGCATTTGAGAAGTGCAACTGACATCTGCGATTCTGAGGAGTTGCTTTTCAACCGTCGACCTTTTGGCGAGGGACAGACACAGGACGCATTCCGGCGACAGACAGCGGTAGAAGGCACCTTCGATATAGCAACGCGGCCGCATGTGCATCACTTACCCTGGGTGCTTCATCGAAATGATCCAGAGTCGGTGAACTGATCTGGCCCTAAGCGTGGACAAAACTTGCTTCTAGTTCCAGCTAGAGGCATTTTTTTCTGAACGCATAGAAACAGGATGAAGCATGTGAGGCGGCAGACTGCCAAACCCAGTGAGAGAGGAAACATCATCTAATATTATTGCAACTTTAGAGTTGAACAAAAACAAAGGTCAGAATTGTTGAAGCACGGTTGCTCGGCTAGGCTTGCCACCAGAAGCAGTTCACCCCGGGTACCACCCCAGCCACCACTGCGAGCCCAGGTTTTCCCAGCCTCACCGAAGGTCTCTACTGAAGCCATCAAGTTCTTGCGCCTCTCGGCCGCGGCTTTCGCGTTGACTTCTCACTGGCGAATCGTAGCGAATCAAGCACAAGTGGCATGGGAAATCAGTATTGGTTTGATAATCTGCTGCAACTTATGTGTATATGTGCCATACATACTGGGTTTGACAATCATGTTGGAATCATGGTTTCAATATAAGTTGATATAATTGAATGTAATGTATATTGATACTAGAGCCATCAGTTTAGACGCGCGCGGCACATCATACATCACACTGGTGTAAGTAAGAGACTCGCGACAGTCGCTCATCTCCAGCTATGTTCTGCGGGACCGCTGGATCATCCTGGAAGCTAGAGGTAGCTCAGACACTCCTCAGGAGATCTAGTAAATGAAGCTCATCATGGTAAACTTGAGATGTTAACTAGCCTAATCGGTTCATGAAATAAACCGATCAAGCTGATTTAAGTTGACACATGTTCTAAATTAGAACCATGATTAACCATGACTTTACCAACTCAAAGATGTCTAGTCTAGGAATGCCTATGGGACGCCTATGGATGTCTATGGATGTCGATGGCTTGTCCCATCAGATGGTTCGAACTTTTGACTTCGAGGTCGGCTGCTCACGCGCGACCGGGAGCAGAGGCCAGACGTGCTGGAAGCCATTCGAGATCCCTACATCCGCGGCAAAGCTTGGACAGATCAGTCCTCTCGGTCGGCTCGCAAGTCGTGATTTTCGCGCTCGGTTTCACTCCGGTGAGGGATTTTGATGTTTGAAGCACGCTAGATCTTGCCTATTCTTAGCTAGCGCTTGTGAGGTTGTGTGATGGTGCAAAAACATTTCAGTCCTAGTTGTGCGTCATTTGTGTGCGAGAATCCCTTTTCCGACAGCTATGCTGCATGGAATATGTCTTCAAATTTCTTCGATTCAAGGATTCGAAGAGAAGATTCTCCGTGCAAATTAGATAGTGATAGCAATGTGATGTCCCGAACTCTCACTTGCCGCGAGTTTCTGTGACAGTGGTAATCAGTGATCGTAGGTCGTGGACATACCATGTCAATAGCTTTGGGTTTGTTGGCTTGGCGGGGAAGAGCAAGAGCTGATGGGCTCCAATGTCGATTTTGACCTGGATCAGTGATCAATATGTGATACGCATCCTGTCAGAGAAGAGCGTGCATAGTAAGCTTTGTCACCAGAACCTCGCCAGCCAACCTTTTTTTACACAATTGTGGCCACCCCGTGAGCGGGCTTTGTGGCAGGAAATCTCCCAGCGGGGAATCACGGGGAGTCCTTCAGAACTTGGATTGGGGGTTTGCGGAATTGCCCAAGCAGAAAAAAATGGCTTGTTTGTATATGTCAAAAACTAACAAGATATCACGTATGTTGGTACGTTTTTTTCTGAAATCAGTTATATGATATGTTATATGTGTAGCATTCTGACGTGAGGATTTATGCAAATAAATGTAAGCAATGGCTAGAGCGCGAAAGGATGCGAAAACTTTTCCGACGGCATTTCTTTCGCGAGCTTGCACAAGCAATAATAATTAATAATACATAGAGAGATTTTCCCCCGCTCTCAATACATAATATCCTGCTGTAAATACGGAAATATGTTTCTAGTTCCTTCTTCCTTGTTTTGCTTGGCTGCCTGCTTGGTTAGTTGGCTGGCTCGGAGAAGTTAAACGCCTTCTACATTCGAGCCGAAGGCATCCTTTTTCCAAGAGAAGAAATCAGCCTTAGTGCCCAAAGCTCCATTTTGATTCTGATTAAATATCCAAAATCGTATCTATTTATATCCTTTTGATATTAACTAAGTGGTGGACCCAAAAGGTTTATATAATATTATATAATTTTTATTTTCTTTTTCCTTGCTTTACTCGGCTGGCTGCCTCCTGGTTACATGGCCGATTTCAAATAATTTAATTTTAATTTGTTTTTAAATTAATATATTTAAATTTATTTTAATAAAATATATTATTTTAAAATAATATTTTAAAAATTAAATAAACATAATTATATAAATATTAAATATATGTGCCTTGGAAAGGGGTATAACTCTGCTGAAATGGAAATTACCCGCTACATTACCACTCAAGCATGTTTTTTCTGGGGCCGCTTCCATGGGCGTGCGGGTAGCATTTTTGGCTGGTTGGCTGTGGAGTCAACTGGTGTCCTGGCATTTCAAGCCAGCCTCGCTGCCAGAGGAAACCCAAGGATTGCGCGAAGAGATACGTGCTGCCAGGGAGGCATTGGTGAGCTTTCAGGAAGCTCAGGCGAGCCTGGAGTGGCGTGTGTGGGCCCAAAGCTGGATTATTAGGGGCAACCTGGTTTTTCACTTTGTGTGTTTGGCTTGGTTTGTTTACCTACAACTGGCACCTGTGCATACCACACCTCGGGCTCCATTGCCCATCTCTGACACTGGTGGCTCCTCGTCGGATACAGACGAGTCCACCTCACGTTTGGTACAAAGGGCATCCAGCAGAAGCAGTATATTCTCTGGACGGGGTTTGAGGGGGCGAGGGCGACCGACACGGCCGTCTGACCTGAAGCAGTGAGATGGATTACACACTGGATATCCCAGAAATCCAGGTGCTGATCAATTACCCGGCAGATGCTGGAGGATTTTTTTGGCACTATAGAATTTTGCTGCATAGGATTAATGGAGCGATTTGGCTGACCCTCACTCCAGACCATGATATAGTCCGGGTCGATTTGAACAACATCGCACACCGGGTTCTCCAGAGAAAGGCATTGTTCCCTGCTGACATCGTCGACGAGATCTATGCCCACGACAGCATTGCACGACCTGCTCTGCTGTCGTTCAAGAAGACCGCGCAAGTTCAGGCCTCGATCCTTGGGCTTGCGGAACCCTAGGAGGCTGAGTCATACCAGTGGCTGATTGCAGAGGCCGACCACTCAGAGTTTGGGAACCCCGTAGATGAGGAGACGTTGGAGGATGAAGCAACTGCCATGATGTTTAGTGAGAAAGGTGTGGCAGTGATCAGAGGTAAGGAGATCTTCATCGAAAAGGTCATGACTCGTGATCTTGAGAAGTGGAAAAAGAAAAAGGGACTTCTCACTGCGGACCAACGACTTCTTGGGGACCATCGAGATGTCGGGGGCAAAAAGAAGCTCGACCTCGTGGATGCGGTTGGTTTGATGAAGGGAGGAGAAGAGCATGAAGCCGACTTCCCCATCATTGGGGTGAAAGCTGCTCGCGAACTTCATGAAGCAGTTTCAGGCGGTGCTGGTGGATTCTTGGCATACCATGAGCAGTGGATCAGGTTGTCGGGGGTTGGCCGTAGATCTTCAGCAGCCCACATTCATCGATGCCTTTGCGAAACACTCCGCCTCATGCACAGCTTTGACCAGGTGGACGCAAGTACCACTGCGATAGGAGAACATCTGTCGCGGTGGATGGTGCAGACAGAGCTGGCGGTGTAGAGGAATCCGGCTCAACCGGATTACACCGGCTTGGATATAGTGGCCGGTGCATCGCTGCTCTCTGACGGCCGTGCTGCCACCAACAAGTTCCAGGAATGGATTGCGGCAAAGCTGAAGGAAAGATCCTCTGTATGGAAGCAGGAGCGACTTTATGCTGAGGAGAAGAGGAGACAGAAAGGCAAAGAAAAGGGAGGATCACGTGATGATGACACCGATAATGAAGGAGTTGAGAAGAAGCATCGCAAGAAGAAAAAGTCGAAAGGAGGAAAAGGCCAGCCGGGTGGGCAGGAACACCCGGGCTCAGTCCAATGATGAATTTTGACGGCCAGGGGACGAATAGACCATCTTTGTCCCCTGGTGTGACTGCATACCGATGGTCGGAATTTGAGTGCCGTAAGCCATCTGACAAGCGGAAGCATGGGGATCCTTTTCCACTTCCCCGTCTTGGAGATCAGGTGAAGGCAGACCCGCCTACACGGCTTTTGGATTCTGCGTGTGGAGCGTTGAACAATTTAGCCATGGCATCTTTTGATAAGACCACCTCCTCGTCGAGCACCCCTCTGACCTTTGTACAGCTTGGGATGATGGATGACCTCTCGAGGCGAGTTCGAGCCTATGGAACAAGGCCGGATGGACTGGACGATGAGACGGCCCTCCGAGATTTTGGATGCAATGCTAACCTGTATATGCAGGAGGCCAGGAACATAGTGGATCTCGATGCAGACCAAATTAAGATCCTTTCCAGAAAGCTGCAACCCATCTCTGCCCGTGAACTAGCACCTCCGGCAATCCAAGTATATTTGGATCGTTTTACTGACTTGGTGGAGCGCCCACCTCAAGAGCTTGAGCAACTTCGAGAGCATGAGGAGTTGGTGGAGCCGCACTGGGACCCTCGGCTAAAACATGATCGTGGTACCAGGTTTGAACTCTATGACCGGCTCTTCAAAGCCGGGTTGCTGACTTTGAGGCGACGTCAGAAAGCGAGGATGGGATTGTTTGCTGTTGGAAAGAAGGGGAACAAAATAGGAAACACGCAGCGGCTCATAGTTGACTGCAGACAAGCCAATGCCCTTCTGCGACGACCACCGACAACAAGACTGGCCACACCGGCCAGCCTGGCATTTCTGGACTACTCGGAGGACACCTTGATCGAGAATGGTTTTGAGCCTGGAGATCTGGAGCCCCACACTTGGGGTGCTGACACTGGAGACGTGGGCGACTGCTTTTATAACTTTGCAGTTCCAAAGGCATGTAGCTGGTTTTCAACAGGCGATGCGACCACTGCTCGAGAACTCCGATGCCGAGGTCACCATGTGAATGAGATTTTCAATAAAGACACTGAAAGTCTTGAGACCTTGGATGAGGACGAATCAATTTTCATATGCTTCAGAGGCATGCCAATGGGGTGGAGTTGGGCATTGTGGCTGAGTCAGGAGATAGTAAGTCACCAATGCTTGGTGGCGAGTGGCCTGGACGACAATGCGCTGGTAAGAAATAAACATCCACCTCCCTCGGTGGAACCTGGCAGTGCTCCGGTTGGCGTCTACGTTGACAATGTGCACGCCTTCGGAGGACGACACGGAGATGCTGGGCGAAGAATAGAAAGCATCAAGAGGCACTTCGACAGCCTCGGCATTCCCTTTGAGGTCGACAAAGTGGATGGACAGACTCATGTTGAGTCTTTGGGACTTTGCTTCGAATTCTCTGACAGGGTTCGAGTCAGAGCCAAAAGGGAGCGAGCCTGGCGACTATGGGCAGCAACAAGAGCACTCCTGAAGCGACGAAGAATCAGTGGTGAGGTGTTGCGGCTCTGGCTTGGGCACGTTAACTTCCACTTCTTGCTTGCGAGACCTCTCCTCTCTGCATTATCGGCTTGCTACAAGTTTGCTGCAGCTTACCTTGGACACCGATTTCCCATCTGGAACTCAGTGAGATCTGAAATGAAGAATGTGCTGGGACTGATCTTCATCGTGGAGACGGACCTCAGCCGACCAGCCAACACTGAAGTACATGTGGGAGATTTATCGGACAGGGGCTTCAGCTTGATGACTTGCGAAAAGCCGGTGAAAGCAGTGAGGCGAGAACTTCGCTATCTGGAGAAGTGGCGGTTCATCGAATGTGATGAGCCAGGCTTTGGCAACCCATGCCCCGGCTGCCCTGATGTGGTTGAGCAGGAGCATGACGATCAGTCCTTCAAGGGGACAGCAGCAGAGACTGGATCGGGAGCTCAGACGAAGTATGGTCGAGAACTTTCAAGACGACTCGACGAGCCGAAGAGCATCGATCGGGTGAAGATGAAAAAGAAGTTTTTGGCTGGGCCTCACCGTAAACATGAACGAACTATCATGGAAGCACACCGCATACCACCTATATCTGATACCTGGAGAGACTCACAACAATGGGACCTGGTTGTAGCTAAAGCTTGGAAGGATCCGTATGAACATATCAATACCAAAGAGGCTAGGGTTGTGTTGATGGCTATCCGGAGACTTTGTCGAACGAGACGCAACATTGGAACCACTTCATTGATTTTGTCGGATTCTATGGTATCTATTCTGGCTTTAACAAAAGGGAGGAGCGCCTCAAGACCTATGAATACTATTTGTAGACGGGCTGCTGCATACATTGTTGGGGCCAACCTTGGTATTCATCTTCGACACATAGTATCAGCCGACAATCCAGCAGATGGTCCTTCACGGTGGTTTGGAGAAGATCTGGTGAAGAACAATAAGACTATTGGCAGACACACACCCATGGGCATGCATGTGGATGCTATCTCTATGGAGCATGGTTGTGAAAATACCTCTGGTCAAGTTGTTCCTCCTCGTCATGATCCTCGACCCCAACCTGTAGGTTTTTTGGAGCTGTTTGCTGGTACTGGGAATCTTACATATTCGGTGAAACAACGTGGTCTTCGGGTTCATCCTCACTTTGAGTATGCCAACGACAAGATCTATGACCTCCTCAACCCCAAGGTCCAGAGCTTTGTTCTTGGTATGATAGCTGCGGGTATCGTATGGTGGGTACATTTAGGCACACCTTGCACGGCATGGAGTAGGGCAAGACACAACATCAAGAACCTCAAGGCTGCACGTCGAAAGGAAGCTGAAGCCATAGCGACTGCTCTTTTCTCGGTTCGAGTCATTCGCGAGTGTTTGAAGCGGGGTGTCAAGTTTTCACTGGAAAACCCACTTTCAAGCAGGCTTTGGGAATTTCTACCTATTCAACAGCTGTTTTCGGATAAGCGAATGTATCTGGTAACACTGGACATGTGTCAATATGGTGAAGCTTTCAAGAAACCCACTCGAATCTTAACGAACGAAAAACTCTTTCTTCAGCTTGGTCGAGTTTGTCAAGGGGGACACACATATTCTGTTTTGAAAGGAACTGTCAGAGTTAAGATCGATGGAGTTTGGAAATACAAAAACAGAACCTCACTCGCCGGAGCCTATGGAAAGCAGCTCTGCACAGCCTGGGCTGAAATAGCAGCACAGGCCGCACCAACTGGGGCCTTTGGGGTGTTGTCGTGGAAGCAGAGATATGAATTCATCGCGACTCTCTCAGAGGCGGCCGGTTGTGATGACAGCCAGAGTGGAGCAGCTAAGCCTGGCTACCGTACAAAGAATGGGGGCTCGCAGACCCGTGACTCCTGCGAGGCCTCCAAAGCAGTACAGGAAGCGATCAGATACTGGCGCACACACCCAGTCGTCTTCGGCCAGTACAACAAGAAACAGATTGAAGCGGAAATGCGAAAGCTCGACCGACCAAAGAAAATCAGTCGGTCCAAAGAGCTCCAAGAGGATTAGATGTGGACTGGACGGAAAGCCACTGCCATCGAACATGCAACTGCGAACCCTCAAAGTTAGCCAACCTATGCTGACTCGGTATTTGAAAAGTGTACAGCTTTTTAGACAGTGGGCAAAGCAGCGCAAGTTACCTGGCAGTGGAACTCGTCTGGATGATACGGTAAATAGATATGTCACCTTCCTACACTATGATGGAGCTGAGATCTCAGAAGCAACATATCTGGTATATGGACTTCAGCTTTTGGAATGCAAAGTTCCAAAAGAGCAGTTTCTGGTCACGTCGAAGAATAGTCTGGCTGGATGGAGAAGACAAACCCCGGGGACCATGAGGATGCCTGTTCCTGAGGAGTTTCTTTTTGATGCAGGTGTTCTGGCCATTCAGGAAGAAAGACTGGATATAGCGGTTGCGATTGCACTACAACTGGATGGCTACCTCAGGCCTTCGGAATGCCTGGGGCTTGACATCTCACAGATTTCACCTCCACAGGGAAAACGATATCCACACTGGGGTCTGGTCATTGCTCCCTCAGAAAAGGACCAAACTACAAAGACTGGGAAATCCGATGATTCAGTACTTTTGGGAGACCGTAACCATAATCGCTGGTTGGGCAATGTGTTAAAGCTTTGGATTGGCTCGCAGACAGATGGGCCTCTCTTTCCTCAGCTTTCTTTGTTTACATATGAGCGATGGTTCCGAACTGCCAACACTACACTGAAATATACTGGAGATATTCTGAAACCTCATATTATTCGCCATAGCGGACCTAGCAATGATGTGTACCACCAACGCAGAAGCCTGGCAGAAGTTCAGAAGAGGGGCAGATGGGAAGCTAGGGCGAGTGTCGTCCGCTATGAGAAGCATGCTACCCTTCTTCAACAATGGAAGCGATGTGACCCAAAACGAAAGAATGTCGTCTTGGGCCGATCTCAGTATTTCCAATCAAGCCTTCTGTCAACACTGCGGAATCAACGGTAACACCAGAGCATGAATGGGAAATGGAGCTCAATCTTTAGAACTTTAGGACTTTTTGATTTGAACAAGCATCGATGCTCCATTTTCGTTTGTGCATCGCTGAAGGCGAAGCATCAAACATAGCAACATCAACACTGGCAGGTGTGACTTTTAGCAATGGTCAAAAGGCAACTGAACCTGGGCAGTGGTGAATGGTACACGGAGTTGTGTGCCTTGGAAAGGGGTATAACTCTGCTGAAATGGAAACTGCCCGCCACATCACCACTCAAGCATGTTTTTTCTGCCCCGTGGCCAGCCCATCCTCTTGGAGCTCAATCTTTAGAACTTTAGGACTTTTTAATTTGAACAAGCATCGATGCTCCATTTTCGTTTGTGCATCGCTGAAGGCGAAGCATCAAACATAGCAACATCAACACTGGCAGGTGTGACTTTTAGCAATGGTCAAAAGGCAACTGAACCTGGGCAGTGGTGAATGGTGCACGGAGTTGTATTAATAATTATATAATTATTTTGTAAATTTTATAAATTTTTAAATATAATTTCTAAAATTTAAATAAATTTTTTTTTTTTAAATAAAAATTAATTAATTATCATATTTTAAAATAGGATAATATTTTATAATAATAAAAATTATTAAATAAAAATTAAATATTTATATATATATAAATAAAATATTTATTATATAAAAATAAATA
>VSDK01014043.1:130452-179266 GCA_009767595.1 Symbiodinium kawagutii
TTAATGTTTAATAAATAATAATTAAAAATAAAATTAGTTAAAAATTAATAATTAATATTTATTAATTAATAATTAATATTTAATAAATAATATTATTATTATAATTTTTATATAATTATTATCCAATAATTAATTATTATTATTTAATAATTAAAATTAAAAATAAATAACTAATAATAAATAAAAAATATTTAATAATTTATAATAAATATTAAATAATTAATAATAAAAAATAATTAATTATTATAATAACCAATAACTAATCTCCAATAATAAATAAATAATAACCAAATATTAAAAAATTAATAATAAAATAAATAACCAATAATAAATAACCAATAACCAACAACCAAAAAACAAAAAACCAACAACCAAAAACTATAAATTAATTACCAAAAACCAACAATCAATACCAAATAACTAAATAACCAATAATCATCATCCAACAACCAATACCCAAAAACTAATAACCAATACCCAACACCTAATAACCAAAACCAACAATTAAAAAACTAGCAACAAACAACCAACCACTAAAAACCCAACAGCTAACAACCAATACCCAACAACTAACAATCAACAGGCAACAAACAACCAACAATAAACAATTAATAATTAAAAACCGAATATCAAAAACCAAAAACCAATAACTAACAACCAATACCCAACAACTAACAATTAATAATCAACAGCCAATAACCAACATTCAATACCTAACAACCTTTCATCAAAAGCCAAAATCGAATAACTAATAACCAATAATTTATTATTAATAACCAATAAAGAAAATATATTTCTTAGATTATTTTAAAAAAAATATATTTATATATCTAATTTTCTTTTTAGATCTAAATATATAATATATAATTAAAATATATAAAAACATATAAATTAGATATATTAATATTTTTTAAAAAAATAATATTAAAAACAATTAAAATATATTTAAAAATTATTTGTTAGGGGTAATCCTAGGATTAGGAAAGGGGAGCATAAATTGCGAACCAGGATCTTATGTATGTAAATTTCTAAATTTTTATTTTTGGATTATTCATCGGTTTTCAATAAAATTCTCGTGATCTCGTCCCAACCTCAAAATCCAGACTGGATTGATGTAAACAAGATGTAATTTGGGGTAAATATTGTGGAGAATGGATTTGGTCTTTCATTTCTGCATTAAAATGATTGATTTCCCAAATTACGCTATTTCCACATCAATTTATCTTCTATATTTGGCAATGTACCTGTAACATCAACGAGTTGCATGACAAAAAAACACCACGAAATTACTATAAATGAATGATGGTAAATAAACTACTTGAAAAATCATTACTTTCCTATCTTTCCTATATATTTTCTGGAAACCATATGGATGTTTCTCAAAATCGGGGCACCCCCAACATCATTTAGATCAGTCATGGTACCCCTAAATCATCCTACAATATCCTCTATAGCAGTCATCTATTGTAATCACCTAACCATTTTGGGGGTTCCCAAACTGGCTTAAGAACCTCCCAACTCCTCGAGAACGCCGTTGGGGAACGCCATTGGGGGAACTCAAGGTCCAGGCTCCCACCGAGGGGAAATCGGATGTAGGGCAATCCAGCCTGCGGATCGATGGCTCCCAGCAAGGACTTTCAGATCAAGTCCAACGGTGGTTCGCTGTAATTGAGTAGCTGGAATAAGATCATAAATTCATATAAATTCCAGTTTTTTAGATCTGAAATTTTGCTTCATAATTCCAAATTCCAGCTAAAGCTGTAATTCATTAGCTTAACTAAGCATTCTCAATTTCAGATCAATTTAGCTGTGCTTTCTATGTGGTAATCCAACTCGGTGTCATAAATCGTCCAACCTTTGGTGAAGTTCCGAGTGGTTGGTGGTTGAACCAGCCTGATATTTGTTAGGAATGGTTGTTGGGAAGTCCCATGAAAAATATGAGTCAACCAAGCATTTTTTAGGAATTCATCGGGAAAATAAAAGATATGTTTAAAAGCATCAGCCAGCCCAGTGGTTCAACAGCTGAATGCAGGGAAGCGATTATTTCTTGTCGAATTAATCAATCATATTGTTGTATTTTGTATTCAGTCATACTGTAGCCTTGTACACCATATTCTATCAGATCATATCACATTGTATTATAGTATATTGTATCATCTGATATCATGCAATCATGCTGAATTTTGAGCCATGGCCAGATTATTCTAATGAAGGGTCAGCCCCATCATAGAATGACAGCCACTGAGTCTGCAAGATTTGAACAATACACAAAGAATCCTCGCTCGATGGATGTGATCGCCGACTATCTTGCATCAAAGCAAACCTACACATCATGGGGTAAACTGGTGTGCCATCAATGTGATACATTTGGAAATATTTAGTCTATTTAGTCTTTCATAATCACATCCTTGATCGGATACAGTGTATTCTGTAGTGGTCGGCAAGGTACAATCAATCGTCCTCGAATGGGCTTATCTTGCCATGAATCAATAGTTCATGAAGAGTTCATGCCAAATCTAGTTCAATTCACCAAAAAGAATCATTGATACTAGAAAAGTAGATCATGTTCAATTGATTCAATCGGAGCAGAATATGCTTTGAGAGTATATCATAAAATGAATCATGGCCATTGGTTGGCTGCTAATCTGCCAGGGGCCATGGTGAACGGCTGTAAGGGCAGGCCTGAGGTCACAGTCGTGGTAGTGACTCCGCGAGGTCCCATTTGATACGTGGCACAAAAAAAAGCATACGGTGGTCTCTCAAAATAGGGAACCCCAAAAAATGGTTGGTTGTTTGATACTGAATGACGAATATAAATGATGATAACTGGGGGACCCCTATGACTTGACAAACACCCATTTGGATTGGAATCCCATTGTTTTACTAGGCAAATATCTCAATTATCATTCATCAAAGAGAATCAAAGATAAGAATGGATGATATCAGCAGGGAATCAAATCAACAATATTGATCGATGACAATTAATTCATGGTATCAAAAGCAAACTGTTTGAATAAATCAACCAACGGTTTGGTTTTGCACCTTGCATTCGAAAACCGCCGTGTTTGCGCCACGATTCTCCCGAGTTTGGACGGGTAGAATCACCCATTGCCACCGACCAGAATAAGAATCATCATTGCAATCATCCCGTCATGACAGCATTGGTTGGTCAACATAGTGATGAATTTCATGCCAATCCGTTTGAGGCAGCCAGTCCATGGCTGGGTCCCAAACCCACCGAACCAATCCCAACCCCAGGGTCAGCGTGAGCCCCTGACAGAAGAGAGCTGGGCCATGAACTTTTCATTGAGACTCGGCTCCTGGGATCAGCAGTTGACCTCCCGTTGTGGCTCCCCAGCTATGGAGGACCAACCCGCACCGGTTGAACATAGCGGGAGGCTCCCATGCATCACATCCCCAGGCAGTGCTTGATCTTGCTTCTGGTCTATGATAGATGACAACATTGTGTCTTCGAAGCTCCCCATCACATCTTACTATCACATTCCATCACTCCCGGGGGAAGTACTTTTTGAACGGCCTCAAAATTGATCACATGAAGGAATGGCCGCGTGAGGGCACCATGTGCAAATTTTCTGTGGGATGCCGTTTCTCGCACTCCCTCAGCTGTCGGACGCTGCATCTCCTCTTTCTCATGTCCCGTGGTAAAGTCATCCACCAAGATTGAATCTGCAGACAAATGAGCCACCTGCACCACACATCTCACCCCGGTCCATGCAGTCCAAGTTAGAAACAGCAGTTTCTGACCTCCTTTGTGGTAGATGATCCACAGAAACTGCTTGTAGTAATTGTGAGAAAATTGTGTTGATTCATGCTGCCTATGCTGCTCCGATTCAGTTTCAAAGCCTGCAAGCCGCATGAATCGTCAGCCACAACTGGCCATGCGAATCAATGCCCGACATGGCTGCGATGCTTGCACAAACACAAACACAAACACAAACACAAACACAAACACAAACACAAACACAAACACAAACACAAACACAAACACAAACACAAACACAAACACAAACACAAACACAAACACAAACACAAACACAAACACAAACACACACACACACACAAACAAACAAACAAACAAACAAACAAACAAACAAACAAACAAACACAAACAAACAAACAAACAAACAAACAAACAAACAAACAAACAAACAAACAAATCAACAATCCACCCACTCACCAACAGTCACCAACTAAACAACCCATCACAGAAACACACACACACACAGGTTACACGGCGCTCCGCCACCCTTCAGCAACTGCTGGCGCCTTGGATTCTGGCCCATGGACCACAATGAGCTCATCATATTGGAAGCCCTTGAGATCCAGCCAGGTTTGAGTGACGTTGAAAGGATCCTGGCACGCCACCAAGCCATGGCGCCATCGCCGGTGAATGACCGGTGGTTGGAGGCTGTGAAGCCATGGTGTTTTTTGAGCAGAAGATGTCACCGACAGTGTGCTCCCAACAGTGTACAACAGTTATATACAGTTATTGTGCCAAAAAAAAATGTACTATGTATATATATATATATGTGTGTGTGTGTGTCACCAACAAGAATTGTTGCATTGGCGGCATCGCCATAAACGGTCAAAGTATATCCCCCAAAGTGACCAGGTACCATGTACAATACAACAAGGAATCAACCTGCACCCGATTTCCACCTTGGATGATACTCCCGAAAATCTGGGTTCCCCAATGAATGTCACCGTCGTGTGCGACAAGGTGGTATCACAATTGGGTGGAGGCTCCGCTCAAGAAAAAATGTCATGCAACGCGTGCCGATGGGGATGGAATGGGTCTGGGGTGGTTGTCCATCACAAATCGAAAAAATGGTTTCTCCAAACAGGGAACCGGGAACCCAGACACTCCAGAAATGGTTGGTTGACTATATAAATGGTTCAGTATGGTTCACTTATAGTTCTATGGTTGTTTCTCAAAATAGGGGACCCCCAAAAATGGTTGGTTTATTACTATAAATGACTATTAATGGATGATTTAGGGGTACCCCTATGGCTTGAGAAACACCGGTCAAGGCTTTAATGAACCATAGATATTTTTTGTGTTATTTCTAGTGGTTAGTAACGGTTAAGTTGATAATGTTTAATCATGTTTAACCATTGATCCATAGCCGATGTGGCGGGTCCCCCTCTGTAGCTTCCAACGCCCAAATTGCTGTGGACCAGCCGACCTCGTAGGAGCCTCGTGCCGTCAGAAAGCGGATGAAGTACCGGTCCCGAAGCCTTGCCGCGTCGCGTCCGTTGCCCAGGTAGGGCTCTTCGGGTTGTCATGGCCATGAACCCCTGAGGGGTGGGTCCTACAAGGTGAGGTCTCCGAACGTTGTAAGTTGGTAAGGCACTGAACTCAAGTCATAGCCGTCGGAACTGGTAGGTACCCCTAGTGAAAACCATGTAGTGTGTCACAGTTATAGAACTGAGGTGACCCACAACATCCCCCAACACTCCTTGGGCCTAGGACCTCTAGGGTCCCAAGGCTATGGAATTGAAAGAAATTTCTGCGCAGGATTCATGGCCCGTGAATTTGTATGAGAGAACTGTTTGTGGGCAAATCAGAACCGAACTGACGAGGCATGTCAAAGACCACGTGGAGGTTTCTCAAAATAGGGGACGCTCCAAGTCATCCAATATTATCATTTATAGCAGTAAACCACCCATGTTTTGGGGTTCCCAATTTTGAGATACCACCATGTCGCTAGTAAAACCCTGAGTAGCCAGAAAACGAGTTTACACAAACCAAACCAGGGACAACACTGTACAGCAAAACCAAAAAGTCTTCCCCACCCAGGACGCACATTTCATGAAAACACACCCACTTTAGCAGCATAGCTGAGGTGGCGGCATTGTTGCCACCCTTCCCAATCACACTCATCTTGATGGTTGTAAGCCATCCCAAAAATAGGAGTTCATCAACCAACAATTCGGGTGTTTCTCAAAATAGGGGAGACCCCTCAAATCATCCATAATCATCTTAAATCATAATGCCAACCATTTTTGGGTACCCCTATTTTGAGAACCACCATTCCAAATATTGCGAAGCCACCACGGTTTCACACTCACCATCACTGGAACCTTCTAAGAGCTTCTGCAGAACCAGGAACTGCTTGATCTTGCATCACCTGTCGGCGCTGTCACAGGTTCAAGCACCTCTTACTGTGGAGGGGATCCTATCCTGCCACAATATCTGGAGACAGATATTCGACCTTATCTAGGGCTGCCTAAGCAATGCACCATCCTTTGCCTATGCACCATCCGTTGCCTAGGCAAAGGGAAAGGCAACGCTGGACTCTTACATTTTAGATACATTGCTTAAACATGTTTAAAAGTACTATAGAGCACCACCATGTAGGTTCGGCGGGGTTGAGGCTGCCAGGAATATTATACGTTCGTACAATATTGCTACGGACGGAATACGTTATCCGTGAAACAAATCCCTCAATCCACCCACCCGACACCACCCAACCACCCACCCAACCAAGCACCCAACCAACCACCCAACCAACCAACACCAGTCCACCCACCCACACACATCATGGCACCCCCGCAGCCTCCGCGGCAGTGTAGGCCTTCTTCCCTCCCTTCCAGCGCCTCATGACACCCACAGCCCACCAACCAAGCGCGGTGAGGGACATGTCACTGGACATGGTGCTCTACGTGGCTGTGGGTCAATACCCCAGACCCCAGTGAACATCCTAGAAATGAACAAAATGGTCCTTCTTGGGATGTGCACATGTCTATTTTTTGGGTAAATCTGGTACTCATCCACACCAATGTATAAAGGTTTTGGAAGTATTGATACTCATTTGGTTCTGTGATCTTCAACTCCTTCTTTGTTCCTCTTTTCTCACACTTCCCAACTTACAACACCTTAGAACTGGTGGTTTCTCAAGTCATATGGGACCCCCAAATCATCCTCTATAAGCCATTTTTAGCCATTTTAGCAATACACTAAATCAACTCATTTTGAGATCCCTTAATTATTGTAAGAATATCATCCTTCAAAAACCATTTTGTGCAATAAATCAACCATTTTTGAGATTCCCTATTTTAAGACACCACCATATCAATCTATGCCACTGGTAGCTGCTGGGCCCATCCTTCAACCCCACCCGGCCGCGCGTTGCGCGCGGCCTGATGCGCTCCATGGAAAGGGCCACCACCTCGGCGCAAATGCAATTGGGACACGGTGGGTTCTACTGACGCCCTCAGGGGTTGGAGAAGGAACTTTTCTTTGATGCTTGATGAGTACTTGATTGATCTTGATCAGTACTTGAACCTTCTGGGTTGGACAAGAATCTTTTCTTTATTGATTAATCTTGATTAGTTACAAGAAAGTGATTATGTAGCACTTGGATTATTAACACTACTCATCCATCTGCTTGATGAGGACTTGATTGATCTTGATTAATGCTTTCTAATCCTGGACTTGACCACACTTGATTCCTAGAGGAAACACATGTTGAGGAATTGGGCTGCCCAAAATTGCAGAATTCAAACCAAAGCGAATGGTGCGACTCGTGGTCCTGCGCGTGGTGCCGAGTTTCAAGCGTTGTCAATGTCTACAAACAAGTTCTTGCGCTCTCGACGGTACCTGATGCTGAACTGGATTGCCGCCAGCCTTTGCAAGAAAATTAATGAGGATTGGATCATTAACCATCAACCATCGCTAAAAATACTCATCATCAGTAGTCAACCATCATTGTTGGCCAACATGACGAATCCACATAGGATGTCAAGCACCTAAATCCATCAACTGTCTATGAACAGTGCCCCCATTCACCAGCGAATGGCCTCCACCAGTGAGATCATCAACGCTAAGCGTAGCTACGATGCTTCGGGATGGAACTCTTTATGGTCCAGCTGAACCTGCAGATTTTGCAAGTTGATGTTTATCATAGGCTGGGCTGCGTTTGTTTGAAACCAGCAGATTCTTGGTTGGTATATCATCATCACTGCTAGACACGAGCTATTCCGAATGTCAATGGAGTTCTGATGGTTTTCAATCAGTATCGCAGGTGCTGTAGGTCATGTGCAAGTCAGTCACAAAATTCATAAACTGGTTGGTGGTTGAACCACCCCAATAAAACCAATCAACCAACCATTTGCTAATACTAGGAAAAAATAAGCATTGCATGTACAAAACCGCCAACCAGCAGTTGTTTAACCATTGTTGTTGCTTATTATCCCCTATGTTTAAGCATTATCTGGTTGGTGGTTTCAGTTTCAACCCCTATACAACATATTAGTCAACCAGCCAATTGTTAATAACTACTAGGGAAAATAACAAATGTTTGAAACCACCAACCAGTTTTGATGCTTATTCCACCAACCAGATAAGCCCCCCATCAGATTCACAGGACATCTGACATCGAAACGGCAACCAAGGCCGCACTTGTCGATCACAGCCAAGGCCATCAGCTCAGTCCTGGGCGCGTCCGTCCAAGCAATTTGGTGTTCGAAGCAATGGAGGTGCAAAAACAACGAAGCTAAGAACTAATAGGGATCAGTGGCTAAAATAGCTAATTTAGTGTACACATGTGTATACCAATTTCTTGCTAAGCAGCGAAATTCGACATTTTCAGCGGTGCTGAAAATGAAATAATAGGAATACACGGGTGGGATACGATGGGATACGGGGATTCAACAAGCTAAGCAAAAGTGAGATTGTATCAAACAGAGACCTTGTTGATTCACAAAGGGGGTCCAGGCTGCCATAGTGGATCATGATGATGATGATGATGATGATGATGATGATGATGATGATGATGAGCGCCTCCCCAGGTAATGCTTTCCCCTAGCTAATTAGCGTTTGCAAAGCCTTGCTTCATCACCTCGAAATGTGGCAAAGCGGGCACGCTCAACTCTCACCGCCGTCGACATTTGCAGAATGTATGACCACATGTGACCAAATGCTGTGAAGATCATGGGAGTTCGTCTGTTCATCATCCTAATTAGCTTCCTCAAGAATCGATGATCAAGAGTTGAGATTAGCTGATGAATCTGACACTTCATTCTGTGTTCAAGTCTAGTAGATTCGCTGGTTGATATGAGAGGATGGGAAGCGGATCATGATCCAGCACTTTTGGTCTGCAGAACAGTGACTTGGGATCGTCAATCTCGGCAAATCATGGCCCCTTAACACGAGCTATTCCATGCTATGCCATGGTCAACCTGCACGAGCCAAGATGATTATATAGTTGCTTGTACCAGTACTGTGCCCAAATGTCGGAACTTCGGGCCGGGCCAAGAACGTCTGACTTGCAAATACCTGGAAATTCCACCGTTGACAAACATTTCTTGCATCACATGTGTAAAGCAGGCAAGAAATCAACTACGAGTATCGACTGGTGCGCAAATCGAACAAGAGCAGTCCGTATCATTCACAGTGGTTTTTCAACAGCTGGTGCTGTCCCATTAAAATCTAGAAAAAACAAATTGTGAAAAACACGTCGGCCTCTGTGGACTGCAAGTAGCTGAAACTTCAACAGTTGAAAAAACGTGCCAGGAATGCGCTCGTCGATAGCCTGCGAGCTGGGATCGCTGACTACAACAAGCCGCAGAACCAACAGCGCGAGAGGGTGACACTGCCCTGCCCTGAGCGGTTGCCTTTCGTTTTCTTGAACTCTTTGTAGGTCTTGTGCCAGGAAGAAGGTGCAGGCCTTAGCAACATGCTCCAATTTGTCTGCACCAGTGGCAAGAGTTGTCGTGGATCATCCAATCCTTCACCTCCCTCGCTGATCCCTGCGCAAGGGTCCCAGCGGATTGATGTCACTGGTGGGCGAAACCTGGCCCATTGACTGTCACACTGTGGGAGAAATTCAGTGTGAAACAAATGTTGGTGGCTTTTAAGGAGGATCATGGTGGATCTTGGATGTTGGAAGTACTGTACCTTGTAAGGTCTGAAAGTCCTGGAGGGCTCTCAGTAAAATTGTTTGAGAGGCAACAAGCATCAACCAAGAAGCAACGAGTGAAACAAATATGGATATGTGCCAAAATGGTGGTACCCCAAAGCCATTGGTCTGTTATAGATTTCCCTTACAACTGCCATATTAGGAGTTGATAATCTTGGCACATACCCATATGTCAACAAACAACTGCCCCCCGGTGGGCAGCTGTTCAAACCAACCTCCAGCGTATACGGCGTGGTCTTCACATCTGCATCTTCGGCGTCCCAAATGAAGTCTACACCTTCCCAGGTGAGCCATCCATCGAACATTGCTTGGGATCCATTGGACGAAGCTTGGACCTGGTTTCAGTTGGAACAAATCAAACCCAACCACTCAATGTGTAGTATATTTACCTATGTACATAACTGGGTCATCTTATAGGGAAATGTAGGCAAATGTACCGTAATATGCCATACATGGAGTATCTGGGGAAGAATTCTGAGCCATCCACATTCACTATGTGTCGAATCCCAATGACCCGGCCCATCCATGCCCAGCAAGCATCAGTTCGAAGCCATCCGATTATGGGAAACTCAGTGCAATATGCGGTAAGTCTCAAAGGTGTGTGATTGATGCTTGCAAAGAATGGGTTTATAGGTAGCTCCCAACTAGCACTGAAAATGAAAACAATCAACCTGGCATTGGGTCCCCTGTACTCCTGGTTCCCCCATCACTGACTATTGTTTTCCCCTTGGTTGTTGGTGATGATTCCCCATGAGTTGGTGATAATTGACATTGACCCATAGGCATCCACCAACAAACCACCACTATTGAAGACTTGAGCAGAAGATCCTGTGCATTGAAAAGGCCAGGACAAAATGGGGTTCATGAGCAGTTTCTCTTGTGTGTGTGTGTTGTGGTCACTGGGCTGTGGTAGATCCCTCTATGCTCTACCCAAACACTCAAAACAATGTGAAAGGATGTCAAAGATTCGTGCGGCAATCAGCTGGCCAACTGTGCGGTGGCTCCTGAAAGAACTGTTAGATGTTGAACGTGAATGGAAGCACACTGCACTGTATGAGAAACAAATGTGTATTATATACAGTATCCCTGTACTGAACGAACATCCAAAACTATACAAAACTATGGTCATTGCATGTCTGCCAATTCGGTACTCAGCAAATTCCTATACTAACAATAACCCACTCTGCCTGGCCGGGATCCCATTTTGCCCGGTGGGGATCCAACCAATTCCGCAGAGAGATGTCATATGTCATAAACTTGTTAGAAAAGGCAAAACCAACTAGCGCTTTAGCCACAAATTTTGCCGATTGCGATCGTCCCTCTACAGTTTCCAGTGGGCTCAGCCCACAGACGGATGCAAATTGAAATGGAACGTCCCTCTACAGTAGTGGTTGCTTCGAAAGTGGCTCATACGTTCAGCTTCACAACAGCCCCGTGCCTCCCACGGGAATTCCAGTCCTCGAAGTCATGGGAAAAACCACGGGTCTGATGGTCATAATCCCTTCCACCTATGAAACCCCAACAAGTGTAATTCTGTAAGGAACAAGAAGAGTTAGCTTGCACCACTTGGTTCACTGGTTCCCTGGAATTTGTCTAGGGATAGTGGATCATGGTTGCCCGACCGCGACCGACCAGCACGTCAACAAAGGATGAAGCAACTGACTTCAATCCAACAATCCATCCAAAGAACATAGTGACATAACTTGGTGTCTGTGACCCTCACTTCGGCGGATTTGACAAATCATGGACCGAATGATCGGAACTGAGAAAATCGAAGCCCAAGGAATCTCATTCTGGGACCAGTCCGGTACTCCCGGAGTCTCTGACTCCATTCTGCTACTCAGCGATGGGTGTTTCTCAAAATAGGGGTACCCGCAACTCATCCAGTTTACAAACCATTTCTAGTAATAAACCAACCATCTGGGGGGTCCCATATTTTGAGAAACCACTAAATGGGCCATCTCCCTGCAGCTGGACCAGCTGCGCCACCCGGAAAGCACTTCCCGGCGTCCCGGTTGGAGACGGTGTCCCCCAAGCTCCATGGTGGTTCTCCACATGTGGAGATCTGGAGTTACACATCATGCGGTAGTTTCTTAAAATAGTCAACCCAAAAAAGGTTGGCTTATTACTTTAAATGGCTGATACTGAGATGATTGAGTGGTACCCTTATTTTGAGAAAAAATCAATGTGGAAAGCTCATAGGAATGAAGATTCCAACAGCAATAGGTACCTATCAAACGCGTTGTCCATGTTGAGATTTCGATGCTGCGCAATCAACTATGCTGAACCTTTGCACTGCCCCCAGATCGTCTGAGGGCCCTTTTTGCCAGGGCTCTTATTTGCGAATTCCGCCACATATGGAGCGATGTCTTGCCTTAATATTAAGCTGCACTGAAAGGCCGCAGTTGAATCTGAAAGTCCGATGATAGTATCAATCAAAGCTCTCGGCATCAACACTGTTGATCCCTGCAAAGTGGTTTACACGTCGTTGTTCTGAGCTCTAAGTGCAAGTTTGACTTTACAGGCTACCGAATCAAGCTGCATCTGTAGCCCAAACATTCTGCCAAGGATGAGTTGGATTCATAAATCCATGCATGTTTGACTATCCTTACAGGGGTACCTGTTTTAATCAAAAAAACTTGTGTTGTATCTTTTCATTGTGGCCCCTGACGAAGAACCCTGCTGGTGGCCCTAGCTTCATGTTCTGAGACATTCTCTTGCAGTCCAAAACTCAGCGACCTTAGACCTTTATAGTAACAAACCAGCCATTTTTGAGGGTTCCCCTATGGCCTGAGAACCCACCAAGGTCCAAACATGGGAAAATCAAAGTCCTGGTAGCCTCCAAGATTGCTTGCCTGGCGTGAGGTACATCGGATCGCCACCAGGCAATTACACAGCCTAGAAGCAGCTGAGTATCACATACACGCTGTTGTATCAATGATGACGATTCACCACACTATAGTATAACAATACAAATCGTGGTATATATCATATCATGACCATAGATGGTATGTCAATGTTATAACTGATAACAACATAGACATTTCACATACAATAGTAATAAAATAAGGTCATTGGTCGGTGGTCTATGTTGTTGGCGGGCTATGTTGAGTTCGGTGACCAACTTTATGGAGAACATTGCGGTGCTCAACCACCATCGACCATTTTGAACTAGGGCTATGCTTTTGCAAGTGTCAACCATCTTCAACCCTTTCCTTAAATTCCAGCTATGGTTGCTGTTGTATCTGTTGTTTGCTGTTTACATCTGGCTACTATCCCACTTTGTTTTAGTATGATGCCGGACGCCAACCATGCAATCACAGAAAATGTTGTTCCAGTGCCTGGCGCACCCCCTGGGCCCGCCCCAGGCGCAGCCCAAGTTTCGCCAGCGAGGCCGCTGAAGCAGAATCCAAAGACTTCCTCGCGGTGCTGCCGCCGTGGCCACAGGATCGGTGCAGCTGAAGCCCTCGGAAAAAGGTGCGCCAAGTCCATCAACAATCCATCAACCATGAAGGGTAACCAATAATAATGGATTAACCCTAGAATATTGATTGTTGCCAACCAAATTTTGATGAGGTTACCCTATAACAGCCATCCCAAATGGATTGGTGCCAAGCCATAGGGTAGCCAATAATCAACCATAAAGTGATCATTTTACTAGGAAACTCAACCAGCAACAAATAAATGGATAGAATATTGGATGAATGGATCATCATGATTAAATGGATTTAGTCTAACCAATTGTAAAATCCCAAATTTGGTGGATAGAAGAAAAACGCTTTACGACAGCAACTAATTGAATTGAGCATTGGTTGTTGTTTCATGATCGAACAAATTATTTAGGTCCTTAATCGACCTCAACCCATCGTTGAACCTACTGATGCTTCAGAAGTGCTGATTCATCACTGGTAAACGCAGGTGGAAAGCATCACTCGTTGCAGTGGTTGAGGCTCCAGGGGAATACCCACACCGTCCATGGATAAAAAAGTCCACTGCTTTCGGTCATTGAATTCCATTCTTCTACATGAACACTATAAAGTATGACCATTAGCCGTCATGAGCCACCCTTTTCACAGTCAGTAAGCATTCACAACACTTTTCCCAGCATCATGGACCATTCATTTACCATCATATGCCATCACTAGCCATCATTGTTTTCACCTTTGTGAACCATCATGCCATCACTGGCCATCATTGTTGTCATTACGGTGGCCTGATTCGCCAGTTGTACATCGAAGTGTGCGGGGCGCCTGATTCGCCAGTAGGCATGGAATGGCCTTCCCTCGATGTAGGTTACACGAGCTTCTCGAAGAGCAACCACCTACGCAGGTCTCCGAGCCAGCGGGGATAGATGATGGAAATATATGGTGGTTTCTCAAGCCATAAGGTACCCCAAAAAATGGTTGGTTTATTACTATAAATGACTATAAATGGATGATTTGGGGGTACCCCTATTTTGAGAAACACCCATATGGCAAGCAGTTAACCAACCAGCAACGAGCTGGTGAAGCCTAGCTGGTTAACAGTTAATAATAGGGTATGATAAGTAACAATAAGAGGGACATACCAACTATATGAGGGAAATATTTCACTTTGGTGGGCTATACATGGTTTCATGCATTTCGTTGGTCATAGTCCCTACGTGTTTCTAGTTATACACTCATCTATTAGTTGGACTTCACTCACCAACAATATACCACTCCGGTAGGATTGAAAGGGAAAGCATGGCCAGAACTGGAAATAGCTCGATTCATGGTTCATAGTTTCGGGATGATCGCCAAGGATGTGAACCAATGATATCTGTGCACGTCGAAACCAACGAGACTTTCGAAGGCGCCGAAGAACTGGAGAAACCACTGATTTTGCTCGCAAGGATTCGGCCGAATGCTACGACTCTATGCGGCAGGTAGCTTCATCACACAAGAAGCATGTCAAATGAGGGTTGATCACTGCTCGTGTGTAGTTGTATGGATCAAACCGACTGGAGACTTGCACTGGATCATGTGGATTGCTCACTGGAGCATGCTGCGAATCTGTGTCTTCTTGCCATCCTGTCGTACATATCGCGGTGTCAGCCTTGTAATATCTACCGGACTTGCTCTTGTCAAAAGACTGCATTCCAAGCAAAACATTATGGCTCACCATCAATAAGCTTTGGAAACAGGTTGTACTTGGAGATTGAACCCCCAGAGTCACCATTCATCAACGGTGACACCCACACCCACATACCATAGTGCAGCAGTCCGTCCACCTTGGACTGGACAATGGTTTCCACTCCAGGCAGCGCATTCTCGAAGTGCAGCTTCACGTTCTGCAGCAGAGCTGAGATGATGTCCGGAACTGGTGGTAAATATAGGGTGAGCAGTGGTTTAATAGCATGTGTAAAAAATATAACAATAATAGTAATAATAACAATATTAATGATAATAATAGTTAAAATATAATAATGATAATAAAAATAATAATAATAATAATAATCATCATCATCATCATCATCATCATCATCATCATCATCATCATTTATAGTGGCTAATCATGGTTAATAATGGTTAATACGATGACTATGGGTCAAGCACTTAACCAACCAATCATGAGGAATAATCATCACCAACTATCATAGGGGAAACAATGATTAATGATAGGGGAACCAGGGGTACAGGCTCTTGACTCAATGCCATATCGGATAAAGTAGTGGTTTCATGGTTGATGGTGATCAGTAACGGTTGATAATGGTTGGTTCCTAATGATGGTTATAGTTGATGGTCAATGACGGCTAATCCTGGTTCAGAATTGTCAATGATGAATTCATGATGCTTAATTCTGACATCAATATGTAAATGATAATAGCGGTTGCAGCAATAATGATGGATTCACGGTGGCTAAACATTGGGCTGCATAGGGGACAACGATTGCTCATACTGTAGGTGGTCCATAGGTGGGCTGGAGACGGACAGAGCATGATCAAATACCAATGACCCGAGCTGGAGGACTCAAAAACGGAGGTATCCATGGTGAAGATGGTCAAGGATTGGGCAAGGATTTATGAGAAACCTTAAGAAAAAAAGCATTTGGCGGTTTCTCAAGCCATAGGGAAACCCCCAAAGTTATGGTTGGTCTTTTTATTATACTACAAATAGCTAAATAAAGGATGATTTAGGGGTATCCCTATTTTGACAAACACCCGTTGAACAACATATGATGAAACGGTCAGTATAAACAGAGATAGATTCACATTTTGACTGTTCTACATTGAAATACATATCGATCAACAATAATGAAATGGTTCGAACAAAAAAGAAACAAGAAACGTGGATGGTCTACAACACATCTAACCAAACCACCTCTATAGAAACGCTTTATCGAAACGGAACTGGCAAATCGGCATAGAAATGCATCTGAGTAGTCCCCCCACAAAAAAAAGAAACTCGGGTTTCCCAAGATTCATCATTTGGTGGCTTCTCAAAAATGGGGTACCCCCCCAAATAATCTACTTATTAATCATTAATATTGATAGAATAAACAATTAATAACCATATTTTTAATTTTTGGGGCCCCTTGATTTAATCATTAATATAGATTTCTCTAGAATATTAATCAACAATTTTTGGGGCTCCATATTTAGCGAAACCATCATAGGGTGGTGACTCTCAGCACCCTTGAGATGTTCGGTGACTTTTCTTCTACTTGGAGATGCTGGCCGCAGCTACTGCTTCCAGCATCGCTACTGTTACCAGCTTCATCCACTTGGCTGTGGGTCAAGCACTTGACCAACCAATAGTGGGGGATAATTGTTAATGATAGGGGAACCAGGGGGACTAAGGGTTTTGACCCACTGCCACTTGGGTACAAACTCATCAAACGGTGAACCATCCCCACTGTTCTCTCAAGTAAGCTGAATCAATCGTCAAGGTTTCCACGCTCGTCATTGTCCCCAGAGTCATGAATTGGCTGTGGGTCAAAACCCCGTACCCCTGGTTCCCTATCATTAACCATTAGTTTCCCTATAGTTTGTTGGTTATCAACCACCATTATTGGTTGATTAATATTGACCCATAATAGCCAATTATACGTAGCCCATATTGATGGCAGGTACCGGCCTTGAGAAACTCTTCCTTGTCGGCTGCTTGCATCAAGCCCAGGCTCGAGTATCCATAAGGGTCCTGCGGCTTCCACAAACAATGACCTGCCGTCACTGAACCACCATCAGAAACCAAAACCCTAAAAAAGGTAGGTTTTACCTTCCAAAATATGGGTTATAACCTGTAAAAATGGTGGTTTTGGGGGCTCATGGCATTTATTGACCTCATCAAGCATTGACTGAACACTAACGATCCACGACCCAACATTGTGAACCTGGTACAACATGTACAACCTAAGACGTTGCATTCACCAGTCTCTCTCCAAGGATCTGAATGATGAGGCTGGATTTCTACTGCAACCTGAGCCTTTCTATATATCTTTGTTTTTATCCATCGTATTCGTGGGTATGGGTGGCAAAGCCCACATGATTATGCCTAGCTTCAGCCACTACAAATCCACTTGCGATACGAACTTGACTCCCGAGCAAAAAACAGCAACCTGTCAATCTCAACCACCACCTGCAGCATTCACAACGTTCAAACATGGGCGCTGGAAGTATCCTTGATGACCACCGGAAACTGGATGTTGTCTTGCTCCTCGGCCAAATCGATGATGATGAGACAGATTCGCGACGACAACGGTCGCTCAGAATGGTTGATACAGCAAGGCAAATCACAGGGGGTCAAGGACAAATAGCCAACATATGCCAACATGATATCATGCTGGCTACTGTTATTGACACCCTGTACGTCGAATCGCAAAGTGTCACAAAGATCCTTGTCATTGACCGTCAGAAAATATCAGGTAGCATTCTCCGTGGAAACTCCAGAAGAGAAGCAAACTTCAACAGCTGCGCATCAAGGTGCATCAAAGAAGCAGCCCAGCGCGCATCTTGTGTTGTGATACCGAAATGTGCTTTATCCAATGTCAGGAGCTGTATCCCATCAAAAGACCTTCCTTACTGCTGCTCAACAAAGGGGGTGTGTCTGGTCGGGCCATCCGCTGCATGTCAATTCATCAGGGTGCTGTATCGACTGTATCCAATCAATTGAAGCACCTGCACCACATCAGTTATGGACACAGCCTCAGGGCAGCCAACAACTCGACCATCAAGATACACCAAACTATAAAAACCTCCCAAAAGCAGCTGAATGTCCTTTGTCACAGCCTGAATTTGAATCAATGTATCCAACAAGTCCGCCCAAAACACTCTGACCACAAGGATCCAGGATCCATATGGAATCATATGGACCTATGCTTGGGAGTCCTTGGGCATACCCCGGGGGGGGGCCCCTTGGAGGATGACCGGCGTACCCGCGGGGGCCCCTTGGAGGATGAACTTCTCTGGCGAGCTGCCGCTTCTGCTTCTGCCAAGCTGGAGAACACCCAGGTCTCAGGGATCTTCACCTGGCCGCAGCAGGACATGACCGTAACGGTCATCCACGGGGGGCCGTTGGTCATCCACGACACGACGGGAGACTTGATATGGCGACCGGGTCAAGCACTTCACCAACGAGCTGGTGAAGCCTAGCTGGTTTAGCTGGTTAATAATAGGGGATGATAACTAACATTTTTTTAGGGGATTTACGATTTACCAACTATATGGCGAGCTGGGTCAAGCAGTTCACCAACCAATGATGGTGGTTAATAACCAACAAACTATAGGGAAAACAATGGTTAATCCACTCCAGGGATACTTGACATGAACACATGGGGAGGCCTGGTAGTTCCTCAAGTTGGTTATCATTTACCCCAGGTATACTTGATATGAACACATGCAGCCAACTGTTCATCACCTGTTGCAGGGTAAGAAAGAAAGTGGTAGGTGAACATCGAACAACTTGAGGCCCAGGTGTGCAAGTTGACAGCGTCCATGAGCTTTGAAGGAGGTATGGACAAGGACCAGAACAGAAGTACGCGATTGAACATCCAAAGAATGGGTATGGGTCGAAAACTAACTGAATCAGTCAATATCCTTATTGTTTGTATGTCATCTGGTCACCGAAAGTAGGCCATGAAGCAAATCACTATACCAAAAAAAATCATTGCTCCGTATCATTCTAGACCAAAGTTTGGTAACAATCACCTGCCAGTTTGTTAACTTGTCATGTGCACGTAAGTCTTATTGTGGCGCTTGTCTTGAAGTGTGGCTGTGGGTCAAAACCCTGTACCCCTCGTTTTCCATCATTCACCATTGTATTCCAACTATTATTGTTGATTGTCATCTCCCACTATTGCTGGTGAAAACTGATCCATAGCCTCCCATAGCCATGTCTTGGGTGTTTCTCAAGTCATAGGGGACCCCCCAGTTATCATCATCAATCATTCTATAGTAATAAGCCAACCAGAACGACCTTGGGGTCACCACCATGGCTGGGTCGAAACCACCTGGGTATAGACCAACCGTATCAGCCGATCTTTGGCCAGCCGAAGCAAACACGGCAGGAGAAGGACGTTGTGTCGGAAGGCGTTGACGAACGAAGGTTGTGGGACCACGGGAGACCGAGGTCCCGTCACCAAGCATGGTAAAGCATCACGCATGCCATTGAATCAAGCCATTGGGAGTTCTCAAGCCATGGGGTTCTCCAAAGTTATGGTTGGTTTTATTCCAATATAATGATTGACAATGGATGATTTTGGGGACCTCTATTTTGAGAAACCTCCATGTACGAATATATAAATGATCTCGTAACAGGATTTACTTATTGGCAGAAAACATGCAATCTATCCTAATACGAGTACCCCTGACTAATACTAGTAGCCCATTAATGAAGTAATTAAGTACTAGTACTAGTACTTATACGAATACTAGTACCCTTATCGATAGCTTTAGTAACCCTTGCTAATTATGTTAGTACTTGGTAAACTAATATTGATTTACTGATACAATAGCCAGGGGTACATAACCCTTTTAATAGATTTACCCAGTATATCCGTACCAATGCCAGCACTTTGCTTCACTAACTGAACTCGGACCGACATCTCGGCTCACCACCGGCTTCCCGGAAACCACCTTCCGTTGGTTGAAGAGATTGGCCAAGCCCACCTATGTCGACGTGTTAGGCGATCGGTGATGAATATTTCAGATGGGATCGCTGCGCTATGACATAAGTACTCAGTTCAAGGTTCAAGATGTCAGATTGCATCACTACGAATACACAGTTCAAAAATGAGAGTCAGCTTCAGTTTTCATTTTGCAAGCACGCTGACAGGTACGAACTGAGTTCGCGCTCTTCTATACAAAGCTTGCAGGTGGCAGACCCGAGGGACCTGCACAAACTCCTCCCATTGCCGAATCACTTGAGCGTCGTGCCCAAGTGGTGCCCGCAATGTCTGTTGAAGATCTTTCACTTCATGGCCTTCATGGCCTTCATGGCCTTCATGGCCTTCATTGCTTTCATTGCCTTCATCGCGGGTGCCTCCTCGTCAACGGCCTTCTTCATCGCCTTCATCGCTTTCATTGCCTTCATCGCTTTCATTGCTTTCATCGCCTTCATGGCCTTCATAGCTTTCATAGCCTTCATTGGTGCCATGGTTGGGTCGATTGACAAAGGCGAGCAATTGAGAGCGCGAGGAGTGCTTTCAGGAGGCTTGAGCAAAATGATCAAACGATGAACCGATCTCAGCTGACGAATGGCAAGTTGAAACTATCTATAGTACATCTGCATAAGATCATGAAATCAGGGTTGCTGTACAAGTCTGCAATCTTCAAGCTTCCACTGCATGAGTGAACAAAAGGTTGTAAAGAGGGGGGACAGTCTCGGAGGCAGGCGATCCAGTAATGGAACACAATGGATGATAGAATGCACTGCTCTGACAAAAGAACATTTCAAAGGGAGAGTCAAAGAACAAACCAGCTGCATAGATAGGTGGCAGGCAGCGGCAAAATGATTTGATATATGATTGATTACCAAAATGGGTACGGCGAATGGTACATGATAGTGATGACAACGGTTTTGATGAGAATAAGGAAAACATATCAGCAAAACATCTTTGTAATGATGATGACAATGCTGACGATGACAATGCCGCTTATGATGCAAATAATGACGACGATGGATCACAAGTTATGGAGCAGGCAAAGAACGGAAGCTGATGGTCATGATCATAATATGAATCATAGGTGCTACAATCCCGTACTAACCTTTTTTAGAAGTCATGCCCAACAGGTATACCGCATAACGGCAATTGCTGGGCTGAGTTGTCTTGTTCATCTTGTCCGAGTCAAAACTGCTTGAAATTCGGTACTCCCTATCGTCAAGTTGTTGCTGACTTCGCTCAGTAGAGGCTAGCCCTCCAACACTTGGAAAACCTTGGCAAATGTAGATATCCCAGTGATTGCTAGCCATCCAAAGCAGTAGACTCAGTAGCTTCCAAGTCGTCGGAGTCAAGACTGCTTGAACAAGAAACCACATTTCCTGGTCTGGGCGAGACGACAAAATCACAGCTTCTCCCACCAGCGACTGCCACAGTGACATAACGCAACGTGTGCAGAAACATCTAAGACATTGGATCAGCTGATGAACAAAATCAAGGGGAAATCCTTGTTGGAACATATGAGAACAACAATTCAATGGCTTCCCTCGCTGGGAAAGTCACGATCAAGTATGACCGTGCTAGTGTGATGCCTGCAGCGAACGTCGCTCAGTGGATCAATGAACAGCAAGAATAAGGGATATTTTTCCAACGATATACAAGTGTAAGTGATTCAAAATCAAAGTCTATAATGTAGACTGTAAATTGTATATATATATATATAAATATATATATATATACAAATAAAGATATATAAACATTGTAAACCAGGTGCACCCATGATGATCAGTCCACCCAGGTTGGCCTTTCATGGCCTTTCACGCTCAACACTCGCACGGGCGCCACTACGAATCCCCACCAACCGGGACGCCTTGTTCTGATAGTACACATAGGTCTCCGGGGGTGGATACAGGACACCACCTGGACCCAGCGGAGCATGGCTTGACTTCTCTGCGCTGGAAATTTGCAGTCCATGCATGGCCCGTATGACCGGCACATGAGTCCTCACGTGGGCGTAGTGTATACCATGAGATTCAGCTCAATTACAACCAACAGCAGCGCTGCCAGCGCCAAGTTCAAAGCGGAAGCAAACGGAATTCCATGCTGCACACATCATATACTGTAAAATAGCCAGGGTATGACATCTAAACTTCAAGATCAACCACATATGTTCACAGCTTAAATGTTCATTTATACCAACTATCAGCATCTATCAGCAGCACATCCGCACATCACGAGGACCAACACGTCTCCGTACCTCGTTTGGAAAATCCCGCATACCACTCTGCAATTTGGTACGGCATCCTGGCGTCAGGACTCCGGTAGCCCACTGTACCCATGGCAGTTCACATCCTCCAAATGACCAGTCACTAGTAGTCCCACCGCTGGCATGTTGATCCATCCATTTTTGGGGATGTTGGTGGCTTGATGCAGCACAGTTCGTCCAAGCAATGAGGAACTATGACCCGCCAAATCCAACAACAATATACTCATGAAACAAATAAATACATCATTTTATATACATATATATATATAATGTACGTCATATGGGACTGTCGAAACATGGTATAAAATGGTGTTTCCAGCAAACCGTCCAATAATCAGCAGTATACACAGGTAAATCACTTTTGGGGGTCATGCCAGTTATTGGACAAACCCAAATATATCTTTATGCACACACTTATTAACAAACAAGCCAACAATTCATTCCCTCATTACCAGTACATACCAGTACTTACAGGAAACATGACCTAAACTCTATTGTTGGCTCAATTTGCCAACCAAATCCAACAATTACATCATCAACACGGATAGTCAGGTATGTATAAATGCATATGCACGCACAACTTTAGTGCCATGCACATCAGGGATCATGATGCTTCATGTGCTTGGGGTGGGTCCGGGGCACCCTGCGAATCTTGTACCGGTATGTCCAAACCAACCACGCATGAAAGCAACAACGACGAAGACAGCTAACAGCAAAGGCAGCGGCAGCTAGCAGTAAAAAAAAACAAGCAAGCAAACAAGCAAGCAAACAAACAACTTAATCAAACAACCAACCAAATGAAACAACCAACGAACAAAACAAGGAAAAAACAATTGAAAACAAAGCGGAAACCGGAACAGCAGCAGCAACACCACCAACAGCAGCAACAAGAATTGTCTCCCATCGGCCCATCAAGGCTTACAACATCTTGCCACTGGGGTACTGTACCCAAGCGCTGAGACGGCCCCAGCGGCTCCAAGCGCCGACCTCTTTTCATAGAGTTCACCTTCCTTCAAAGGAAGTTCAAACTCGTGGGCTCCTCCCACCCTCCACATGTACCTCGCACGCTGGGAGCGACTAATTGGATCGTCCTTACTGGAGGCAGCATGCAACCAGTGACCTACACAACTTTTCATGATCTTCATCTGTCGAGCCAGTGTAGTGAGAACGGGGGTTCTCAAAATATTTTGAGAACCTCCAAAAAAACAAAAAATGCATGATTTATTACCACATAAACGGTTGAGATTAGACATTCTTGGATTGTTTGGAGGAACCCGATTTTGAGAAACCACCATACCATAGCTGAAGTCCGCCACGCCTGACGCCTGATCTTGTCTCAGATTCATCGTCGATCAAGTGGGGCCTCATCCAACAGCGAATTGCAGCTCAGTCCGTCCAACCAAACCCAGCCGGCCCCTCAAAGAATCAAAGAGGTCGTGGAGATTTCGGGTAGACATCAAGGGAATCTCAACTGATCCAAAAGAAGTCATGCAACATTTGAGATTGGTTTCTTGCTCAACATTTGTGTTCACAGCGGTTCCTTGGGTCTATGGAAAAAATGTACCCCAGGAACGTGGCAGCAGTCACCTTTACCGAAGATGTGACCCACCCGAACGTCGACCCAGCAACTGCACCTGGACACACCAAGTGTGGGGAAGGTCTGCAAGAACAACTCTCGAAAGAGCTCCTGAGACAGGCTCCGCTCTCCGGCACCGGCTCAACAAGCACCCCAACCTTTCCATGAGCCGTCGACAAGTTCATATATATATATATATAAATATATGTAGTATTCATTTATGTACATATGAATATAAATATAGCAAAATGGAATGCATTTCCCAGTTGATTGTTGATGAGCTATCAATGAATTATTGATATGCGAGGGCAACAAACTTGAATCATTACCTGAATGTCCCAGAACGACCGATTCGCTGAACTATTTCATAGTTCAAAGCATCACAGGTTGTTGATTAGCAGAATTGGCAGCAGACTGAACAAATCAACAGTGGCATAGCTATCGATCACAACTTACCACGTTCCGCGACGGTTTCCGAGTCCTGGTGATTCACATGTTTGCCCGGGGTGAACCTCAGCAACTCCGGCGCTGTGTCATAGTCGCGATCAGTACCATGGGTGAAGGCACTCACCAGAACCGCAAGGGGAAACCAGGACCGCTATCAGCGGTCAAACCAGCTGAGAAACACACCTGGAAGCGAAAAATGGCGGTTTTTGATATGAGAAACAGCTACAAATGGTGAAATTTCATGGGCTATCTGCTTTTGGGTAAGGTTTCCAGAGGGTATCTAATGGGCAAGTAACGGCTGATGATGGTTCATGACGGATGATGATGATGATGATGATGATGATGATGATGATGATGATGATGATGATGATGATGATGATGATGATGATGATGATGATGACGATGACGATGATGACGATGATGACGACCAAAGATGGCTCACCTGATGCTTACTACTAGCGATCCTTAACTCGATAGCCACTGACCAAGGTTGCCTTGATGGCTACTGAGTTTTCAAACGACGGCCGATGGCGATTTAACAAACGATGTAACAAACACCTCGGTGAAGTAACGAACCCAACCACAACAGGACCTGTTGAGAACTGATGCTGCCCCCCAACCATGCCCCACAGGATCCCAGATGTCACCAGCGTTGTATCCCAGATCGATGGTATCAGCGGGAAAGACCACACATGATGAATTATGGATGGTCAAACTAGCCTGGGGTGCATTTGAGATGGTCAAATAATCACTCTGATTTTTTTTGTCAGCCTAACTGGGGTGTACTTGAGGAACTTGAGGAAGTCAAAAAATCAAATCTAATGTCTTGGATTTTTATCCTTCACATATTTTACAACATATTAAAACCCTGACTTGTACTTAACGAAGTCAAACCAGTGCAGTGGAGTGGTATTTTCTCACTTGCGGTCATCCATCCATCCATTCATACATCCATCCATACATCCTTATATCATGACATCCATACACATAGACGTATACATACACATACACACATGCACGCATAGACGCATGCACGCAGGCACGCATACACGAAACCCATACACGCGACACATACACACATACACACAAACACAAATATAGTTTGTGATAGCAGACTGCCGGTTTAGTAAACCAAAAAATATTCGGTTCTTAACAGTGTTATTCACTTTACTTTGCGACTTCAAACTGAGTTACTTAACTCAACTCTAGCACCGTAGTAAAGTTATGTGATTTTAAAATTAGGTGGCTCCTACTTCAATAAAGTTAGTTGACACCATTAAATCTGTTTTAAACGTTGGCACCACTTAGTCTGATTTAATCATATGTTTTTAAGCTTAATTCGAGTAAGACCTGGGCTTTGATACACTTGAGTGGTGAGTAAATCAAAGCCTCATTGAAATGCATCGAGTCCACTTGTTTAAAATTTAGCTAGTCGAACTGACCTATTGACATGTAGACTTTCAAGTTGCCTGCTCTAATTTAAGTTTGTCATTTAGTTGCTACCATTGGATTACAATTGTAATTGTTCAAAGCTTACTTACAAACTAGACTTTGTCTTAACATGTCTTACCTCTGTTTACCCGCTAAAATTTATTGTTACTTTATGCTACTTTAGTCACACCACAAGTGGTGTACTAGTTCATCTAAGTTACTTGTCAACATTTAGACTTTCGTCTGTGAATTTAGTTTCTACTAATTGGTTTAAAGTCACCATTGGGAGCGCTCCGGAGTGTTTTTTTAAGCCTGGTTGAACATCATTCGGGAGCGCTCCGGGCTGTTTTAAGCCTGATTGAACATCATTCGGGAGCGCTCCGGACTGTTTTAAGCCTGATTGAACATCATTCGGGAGCGCTCCGGACTGTTTTAAGACAGGTTGAACATCATTCGGGAGCGCTCTGGACTGTTTTAAGCCTGGTTGAACATCATTCGGGAGCGCTCCGGACTGTTTTAACCCAAAATTATTTTTTCATTTTTTTTCAGCTGCATTTAAGATAATCACCTTGGCCAGGAGGGGGACGCGGCGTCCCCGTCCTGGCCAAGGTCGGGAGCGCTCCGGACCTTGGCCAGCCCCTATCCACCGTAGTATGGGGCGTTGATTTTTGAGTGTTTTAACCCAATTTTTTTTTTTGGACGTGCACTTAAGATAGTCAAGGAGGGGCTGGCCCTGGAACACAAAAAATCAATAAAGGCTTACCAGCCCTAAAATCTACTTAAACTGAAATCACCTTGGCTCACCAGTCGGTGCGCTCCAGTGAAAGTCTTGATACATTTAAATAAGTCTTTTTTACTTTTGGACCCGACCAATTTTGATTGGTTTGTGGTGCTTGCCACGGCGGTTAGACCAAAGTAAAATAAGTAACTGAGACCAATTATGGCTTTTTTTTTGCCAGGGCTTCCAGAGGGTTTGCCCGATGCCGCTCCGCAGCTTCGCTATGGAGTCCGGCTAGTTGCCAGCAGCGCTTTCGCATGTGGCGTGAAAGAAAACGAGCACGAGGTCAGCGTGCCTATGACTTAGTCATACCTCTGCAAACAAAACTAGGGCGGTGCAAAATGCATGAGCCGTTCTTCAAGAGTTACGACCAATAGCCGAGCATAGATCACTTGCACTGACAAAGGTTTCGAAGGAGCCTGTAAAAGTCTAAATGTTGACAAGTACAGTAACTTGAATTAACGATATAGTGCACCAATTATGGTGTGACTAAAGTAACAAAAAATTTGGTGAGTAAACACAGGTAAAACATGTTAAGACTAAGTCTAGTTTGTAAGTTTGTTTTTAAAATCACAACTGTAGACCAATGGTAGCAACTAAATCACAAACTTAAATTAGAGTAGGCAACTTGAAAGTTTACACTACATGTCAATAGGTTAGTTCGACTAGCTAAATTTTGAAGTAGTAGACTCGATACATTTCAATGAGGCTTTGATTCACTTACCACTCAAGTGTATCAAAGCCCAGGTCTTGTTACTCGAATTAAGCCTAAAAACAAATAATTAAATCAGACTAAGTGGTACCAACGTTTAAATCAGATTGCCTGGTGTCAACGAATTAAAGTAGGAACAAAATAACTTTAAAGCCACACAACTTTACTAACGTGCTAGAGTTGAGTCAAGTAGCTCAATTTGAAGTCGCAAAGTAAAGTTAACAACACTTTTCAGGTCCTAGAAGTCACAAATTAAGAAAACAAAGGTTTAGTAAAACGCCAATCTGAGATTACAAACTATATTTCTGTTTGTATGTATGTGTGATTGCGTCGCGTGTATGGGTTTCGTGTGTGCGTGCATGCGTCTATGCGTGCATGTGCGCATGTGTATGTGCATGTGTATATGTGGATGTGATGTGTATGGATGTCAGGATGTAAGGATGTATGGATGGATGGATGGATGGATGGATGGATGACCGCAAGTGACAAAATACCACTCCACTGCACTGGTTTGACTTTCTTAAGTACAAGTCAGGGTTTTAATATGTTGTAAAATATGTGAAGGATAAAAATCCAAGACATTAGATTTGACGTTTTGACTTCCTCAAGTTCCTCAAGTACATCCCAGTTAGGCTGACAAAAAACATCAGAGTGATTATTTGACTATCTTAAATGCACCCCAGTAGCTGATGGTTTAAAATAGAGGATAATAACGAACAATACTAGGGGATATACCAACTAACTCTCAGCTAGTTCACCATGCTCATTTGGAAAATTCTGGCAAATGACAGTCACAACCTAGACATTCGGAAAAGTCGTCATTTTTACATTAATTATCGGCAACCAATTATCATTCGCAATCATTATCTAGAAATTAGATGAGCCAGCATTCAAGTAGCATAGCCTCAAATATGGATTCCCGAAAATAGGGGACCCCCAGGAGTGTAATAATACTTCATCTTCACAGGATTTTCCACTGCCAAACATCCGCACCAACCTGATGTCCCGGCCGTCCACTTGAGCATGTGGCTCAATCCACCCCATCGGAGGTACCATTGGATATACGACTGCAACCTTGACAGCATGAGGGAAAAGGATCTGTGGTTTCATATGGCCACGGGTCCTGGGTCAGAACCCTGCACCCCTGATGTACCATTATTCACCAAGGTATTTCCTACAATTTTGTTGGTTGGTAATGGTACACAAGGGGCATTATCCCAACTATAGGAAATATAATAGCCCATATTAACCAGTTAGAGTAGTATTTCTTATAGTTTTGCTAGCTATTAATGAATGGTTATTATCCCAACACAAGTGATGGTAGAGTGCTTGACCCAACTCTCCACATGACCCCATCCCCTGACCAACTGCAACTGGTCCAGTTCCCCAAGGCCCCAAGTACACAAGAAGGGTCACTTGCCAAAGTTGGGAGGTGGGGTAAAGCAAATGAAACCATCATCATCATCATCATCATCATCCTCATCATCATCATCATCACCACCTTATGTACATGAATGGCATAGACTGGCTATATATATGATTGTGTATTATACAATCATATCAATCATATCCAATAAGTGTCACACACTTGCAAATCACAAAGCATTACGAGTGTTTTCGATCTCCCCAAGTGCCTGGATGCTCCAGGTCGACCCCGTCGGTCTGAGCCACAGGCCATGCCCTGTACCTTCTTGATGGGTATATTCTTAGGCCTTGGTTCCAACTGACGGATAGCGTCCCCAGTCAGTTGCACTGTGCGATTGTTGTTCTCAATATGGTTGGTCAAGGGCCTCTGTATCCCTGGGAGACCAAACGTGTCCAACTGTTGGGCTGTTCATCTTCTCTTTCTTGGTTGGTTGATACCATAGCCATGCAGCACTGTTGCGTTGCGGCACAACGATTTGCGGTCCGGACGTGGAGAACCGGAGCATGGACTTGCCATTGGTGCCGTTGAAGATGTGATGACCTGAAGCTGCCATCCTTGGGTCCAGCCAACTGGTTGATCAACAGTAGGACTCAATCTTCCAAGTTGTGTGGTTACCGGGTGACTAGACAACATATCAAGGGGTCAATGTTCTTCAATCTTCCAAGTTGTATTATTCACAACCCGGTGACAAGATGAGTTCAGGAATTCCCACAGCTCCCCTTTGGTGACCAGGTGGTATTTCTCCCTAGAATTTGTCAACAATGCTTGAGATTTCTACCCGATTTGTAGGACACAAAAAAGCCCATTGAGTGGCCGTATCTTCAGCGTCAAGATCCCAATAAATCAGGACGCTAACATTGTTGTGCTACAGAAACACATTTCAGATTTTGAACTCACGATGAGAAATAAGAGAGCACGAGTTGTCATAGTATCAAAGCCGCTCTGTCTTTCAGCCGCCCCGATGTAGTTCACATCCAATTCTGCAACAATCAAAAAATGCAAATTCAACATCCGTCCAAATACTTCAAAAGAAAGGCAGTTTAGGCCCCTGCGCCAATGACTGTAGGCACCGTTGCCCTTCTCAGCAATGTATTCGTGGCTGCTATGTGCTGGTCCTGCAGGAAATCGCACGATTCTGCAGTAGTTTGTACTCAGGCATACATTGAGAGATTGATCCTGTATAATGTAGCTCCGGCAACAAAAGCAAGCGCTTGATGTAGTGCCAAACCAAATTGACCAGAAGTTCAATGCTGTCAACTAGCTTCCAATACTTGTTCCCAATGTTGCTCGGGCATCTGACGGCCAACATCTTGAGGAATTACTAAGTCTAAGTTCTCCCAGTGATATGAGCCAATGCTATGGTCTAAATGTAGTCAACAAAGGCATTGAACACAATTGAATCTACTGAAACATGCTATTAATATTGATAAACCTGTGCTTTCAGCCTCCATTTGTGGCTCGCAACTTCCCATTAAAGGCTCAAGAGTGTCATGAGCGGCTGTACAACTCCCTTCTGGGACGGTCTAAGGTGCCATGCGCACGGACACATAGGAAGAATATTGGGACACCACGGGGACACCATGGGGCATCGGTTCCTCGTCTATGGACGAGGCCAGAAGGCCACCTAAATTGGATCTTCAAGGGCTACCTGTAATGCTGGTAGGCCTCAATATCTCCAGTTTGCATCTCAGGAATAGACGAATTCCATCGAATTCCCACATCTCCAACCATGACAACGTATCACAATCAGTCAAAACCTCCAGTTCACTGCGGGTCAAGGGTACCTCTACCGCTGCCGGATTCACATCCCATACCCAAAGTCCTCCAACTTTTGCATGTAAAGAAACATCCACTTTCGGGAGTTGGTATGGACCCACAGCCCACAGCCAACATATCTACACACCCGCGGGCTCAGCAAACCCTCAACATAACATTCCAACATGGGAACTTTTGTGTGTTGATGGTGGCGACCTGGCAGGGGCCATATCACTGTATGGTGGCTTCTCAAAATAGGGGACCGCCACAATCATCCTTTACATCAACCATTTACAATAATAAGCCAACCAACATAGTTGCTAGATCGCCTATTATTGCTTATGGTCCCTTTGTGAATAACCATTGTTGGCTATTGTTAACCACTAATAAACCAACAATCATCCTTTACATCAACCATGTATAGTAATAAACCAACCATTTTGGGGGTCCTCTGTGGCTTAAAAAAACCACCATGAAGGCACGCGCAAGCACCAAATCCATCAGCAGTTGCTACCGGCCTATTGGATGAAAAGCTCCACGTGGATCCAACGTAAAGAGCTGGAGCCTCCGCGATCCCAGCGCGCGAATGGGAGCAAATCTCAGGCATCATAAATGAATGGTTGGTTGGTTGGTTGGCTGGTTGGCTGGCTGGTTGGTTGGTTAAGCAAACTAGTGGCGAATGATCAACTAATGATCATTGAGACGATTAAGCAAACTATTGTTGATAGTGGTTGATAGCAAACTATGCTTCACTCACTGACGATCAACCTCTCAACTATGGGTCAACCATGGCCATGAACCACCTATTGAATCCTATCGATGGTAGTGGGGTAGTGGTGAATGATCAACCAGAACTAACGACCAATTGATAGATAGCCAGGATTCCAAGTTTCCCCTTGGTCAAGGATTTTCATTGTCATAGCGCCGCATATGGAAAGCACCTCTTGCCCCTGCGAGCATGAAAAGTGCCAATAAAAAGAACATTCACTGGATACTCAACACTACGTCGCGCATCGACAAGCTTTGAAGACTGGGGGGCAAGTTCACACCCTCTATGCTCTGGTTGAAGCCTGCGCCAAACGTCAAGCTTTGAAGATTGCTGGGCAAGTTCACACCATCTAGGCTCTGGTTGAAGCCTGCGCCAAACGTCAAGCTTTGAAGATTGCTGGGCAAATTCACACCATCTAGGCTCTGGTTGAAGCCATTGCCAAACGTCAAGCTTTGAAGATTGGCGGGCAAGTTCACACCATCTAGGCTCTGGTTGAAGCGAGAGCCAAACGTCAAGCTTTGAAGATTGGCGGGCAAGTTCACACCATCTAGGCTCTGGTTGAAGCCGTTGCCAAACGTCAAGCTTTGAAGATTGCTGGGCAAATTCACACCATCTAGGCTCTGGTTAAAGTGATAGTCAAACGTCAAGCTTTGAAGATTGCTGGGCAAGTTCACACCATCTAGGCTCTGGTTGAAGCGATTGCCAAACGTCAAGCTTTGAAGATTGCTGGGCAAGTTCACACCATCAAGGCTCTGGTTGCAGCAATAGCCAAACGTCAAGCTTTGAAGATTGCTGGGCAAATTCACACCATCTAGGCTCTGGTTGAAGTCTGCGCCAAACGTCAAGCTTTGAAGATTGCTGGGCAAGTTCACACCATCTAGGCTCTGGTTGAAGCCATTGCCAAACGTCAAGCTTTGAAGATTGGCGGGCAAGTTCACACCATCTAGGCTCTGGTTGAAGCGAGAGCCAAACGTCAAGCTTTGAAGATTGGCGGGCAAGTTCACACCATCTAGGCTCTGGTTGAAGCGAGAGCCAAACGTCAAGCTTTGAAGATTGGCGGGCAAGTTCACACCATCTAGGCTCTGGTTGAAGCCATTGCCAAACGTCAAGCTTTGAAGATTGCTGGGCAAGTTCACAGCATCTAGGCTCTGGTTGAAGTAAAAACCAAACGTCAAGTTTTGAAGATTGCTGGGAAAGTGCACAGCATCTAGGCTCTGGTTGAAACCATTGCCAAACGTCAAGCTTTGAAGATTGCTGGGCAAGTTCACACCATCTAGGCTCTGGTTGAAGTCTCCGCAAAACGTCAAGCTTTGAAGATTGCTGGGCAAGTTCACAGCATCTAGGCTCTGGTTGAAGCCTGCGCCAAACGTCAAGCTTTGAAGATTGCTGGGCAAGTTCACACCATCTAGGCTCTGGTTGAAGCGATTGCCAAACTTCAAGCTTTGAAGATTGCTGGGCAAGTTCACACCATCAAGGCTCTGGTTGCAGCAATAGCCAAACGTCAAGCTTTGAAGATTGCTGGGCAAGTTCACACCATCAAGGCTCTGGTTGCAGCAATAGCCAAACGTCAAGCTTTGAAGATTGCTGGGCAAGTTCACAGCATCTAGGCTCTGGTTGGAGTCACTGCCAAACGTCAAGCTTTGAAGATTGCTGGGCAACTTCACACCATCTAGGCTCTGGTTGGAGTCACTGCCAAACGTCAAGCTTTGAAGATTGCTGGGCAAGTTCACAGCATCTAGGCTCTGGTTGAAGTAAAAACCAAACGTCAAGTTTTGAAGATTGCTGGGAAAGTGCACAGCATCTAGGCTCTGGTTGAAACCATTGCCAAACGTCAAGCTTTGAAGATTGCTGGGCAAGTTCACACCATCTAGGCTCTGGTTGAAGTCTCCGCAAAACGTCAAGCTTTGAAGATTGCTGGGCAAGTTCACAGCATCTAGGCTCTGGTTGAAGCCTGCGCCAAACGTCAAGCTTTGAAGATTGCTGGGCAAGTTCACACCATCTAGGCTCTGGTTGAAGCGATTGCCAAACTTCAAGCTTTGAAGATTGCTGGGCAAGTTCACACCATCAAGGCTCTGGTTGCAGCAATAGCCAAACGTCAAGCTTTGAAGATTGCTGGGCAAATTCACAGCATCTAGGCTCTGGTTGAAGTCTGCGCCAAACGTCAAGCTTTGAAGATTGCGGGGCAAGTTCACACCATCTAGGCTCTGGTTGAAGCCATTGCCAAACGTCAAGCTTTGAAGATTGTTGGGCAAGCTCACGCCAACCAGGTTCTTGTTGAAGACTCCGCAAAAATCCAAGTATTTGAGGCTTGGTGGGAGGTTGTGCAAGTACACACCTTCGATGGCATTTCTTAGCGATGTCACCCCATCAAGGGCAAACTCTTCTTCAGGTCGCGCATGGCCTTGAACGCGCAACCATGCGCGGTACAAATCTGTCTTGCTGAATGTGCATGACAACGCTGCACTGTCGCCGCAAATGCCTTGCTCTTGCAATCTCTGTCTCAGCTTCAAGTTCGAAGTACCATGATGCAACGTGAGTTTTGCACCTGGGCAGTTCACAGTACGGCTGAGAATTGGTGTCCTGGTGGGTAGATATCATAGATGCAGCTCTTAATACAACAGCATGAGTTTATCCATGAATGGCTGCTGACGGTATGGAGGTGGATAAATGGATCTACGATATTGTTGGTTGCTATCCCGTATTATGATTTTGAACCACATCCAGTTGGTTGTTACCCCATCATCAACCAATATATGGTTGGCTAGATCTCTACTCTACTATCAATATGCAGCTTATGAACATTTTCTCATGCTTATTATGCTCCCAGCTGTAAACCATCAATGGTTTCATGATGGTTTCCTGTTGCCAAGCTCACCCTTCGGGGTAATGCCGACCTGGCTTCGCGTGGAATCTCTCCGAAGCCATCTGGTGGACTTCTCGGCCCAGGGTGCTGCGCGAGACCCTCAGCAGCAGTTCTTCTCCATTTAAGGACCGCAGCTGCAGATCTACGTCAGCGTGATCCGATTCCACAGCATTGCTGGCATAGCCGCCAGCCGATGACATTGCACAGTCGCCCCAAGTGTAATCGACTGGACGTCCTACACGTTTTCCAACAACCTCAGCTGATAGTTGTCTTGGCCCATGGAGCTACTAGGCTTGGAGAAGAATTTGTAAATCAAATGACCAGCCAACTCCAAGATGGCTGGTGATTAAACTCTGTTAAACAAACCTCGAGCTTCAAGGTCACCAGTTGAGGTAAACCAGCGATTTCTATGGTGGATTTTCCAGGTTCATTTGCCAGCCAGTGCTTGGAAATGGCCAAGAACAAGCAAAAACAGCAGGAAGTCAACAAGGGCCAGGTGTGCCGCAGAGCCAACAGCGGAGCGAACATAGGTCCGTGTCATGACGAAGGGCGGAGAACAACTTTGGGAAGCTAATGGCAATGTGATGTTTGAGCATGGCGAGACCCTGGGGAACTTGTTGGTTCCACTCTTCCCAAGGGGAATGGCGGATACTGGTATCAAGTGTGATCAGCAGTGGTACATTAATGATGAACTGTACCCAACACTATGGTAGTGATTGATATGATGCTGGCAATCAATATCTTGCAAATGCATACATGTTGGAATTCACAGCTCTTGCATCAGGCATCAATGATAATCACAGCTTTATATCAAGTAGGTTCAAAACCACCTGAAGATGAGCCAACAGCCACCTTCTTTGACATCTTTCACATTGATACCGTACCTGTTGTGGTGATGTGGTTGGTTAATAATGGTAGCGGGAAAATGGTTGGTGGATGTGGAATTCCCTCAGATCTTCAGGAGTCCTTCCTGGTTATTGGGTTCACCCAGCAATGAAGACATTCATTCGGCAAGGCCTTGGCCTTATCTCCGAGGGGTGCAATCGAGAGCAACATGCGAGCAATTGCAAGTGGATTGGTGATTGAATGTATTTGATTTGATAAATCTCACAATTTTTCATATATATCCTGGAAGAATGTTCAATATCTAAAAAAATATACATCCACATCTCACCATTTCTTGTATCATCTTGGGAGAATGTTCACAATCTCAGCCAACGTATCCAGGCTCAATGATTGTTTGATATTTCGGTATGACCGTGTGATGGATTCTACGAACCAGAATGCGGAATCGCCGGAACGATCAATCTGAACTAAATGTCTAGTCAGCCAATCTAGATCGAACGATTACTTCGCCTCTCCTGCGCGATTGGCGAAGTCATAATGGTGGCGTCCAAACAATTCCAGGCTCGAAGATCACCAGCATCACTGGCCACCGTGACATCCCCACGGATCCTAACAATACCGAGCCGCCCCGAGTCCACCAACTCACCAAAGACCCGCCAGCGCTCGCAGGTCAACCGAGGCTCCCGGCGTGGATCGTTTGGATCTCCAGCTGCCAAACTCATCCTATAGGGACTGCCAATCTCTGAATGAAACATTAAACAAATTCAAAAAATGTGTTGAAGGCCATGCTTTTCCAGTATCAGGATCATTTCCGATCATCTTAGAGTCATTTGTTCTTTCAAACATGCAGGGCCCGAAGAAAACTACAGCATTCTAGCCATCCATCCACACCTGCACACGCACAACGTCTCAAGGCATCTCAAGACCAAACGCGGGCTGCCAGCTAAGCACCCAACGGCTATGATGAAATGTGGAAAAGGCATCTCGTAGGCATTATTTTTCACCTTCTCGGCCTCCAGGCACATGAACCAAGCAGCGCAAGCAGCCCGTGGGAATTGGCTTCCGGTGAATCGGTCAGCGTCAAAAAAAGAATCCCTGCTGAAAAACTGATGAACCATTGTTATCCATTGCTATCCATTGTTCATCATTAATTAATTCCATGGTGGAACATGGGTCACATGTTTTAACTGAACAGGCCGGGCCTTATGCAAGTTCAGATGAAAGACCAGCGCCTGAAGCACCGAAAAAGGGAACATGATCCGACTCAAGTTGGAGAAATGTCGCTTTGAGAATCATGACCATCTGGCTGGTATCATCATGACCATAAGGGGATTATAATGATTCATAGGGATTTACAATGATCTATAGGAGATAATAACCAACAATTCTAGGGGAACATGGGGGATATACCAACCAAATGGTCTTTTCTCAAAATGAGGATACCCCAAAATGGTTGGTTTATTAGCTATAATTGGCTGATAAGGGATGATTTGGGGGGTCCCCATTTTGAGAAACACCCATACAGCTAGTGAAGTGGTCACTAAATGTCACTAACCCATAGTTACTGAACAGGTCAACGATTGATAGTAGTTGATAAATGTTGATAATAACCACAGTAATATGATATATGGGATCTACCGCCAACTAAGTAACATTAAGTAACTAGGGGTATGGGGTCATAACCCACCAATGGTTAAGAACTCTTGGTCAATGATGGTTTACAGCTGATACTCAGAATGATAACCAACCAGCTCCGCGGATGAACCAACTATATGAGGCTATCGGTCAGAACGTACCATCACCAATGATCAGAACCAAGGGTTAATAATGGTTAGTGATGGTTATATTGATGGTTGGTGATGGTAAATGATTGATATTCGTAGATAACAGCCAACAAGAATAGGGATTGTGAACGTACAATTCAGTACAAGTCTCGAGGATACACCTTTGCCATGATATTGCAGCCATGGCAGAAGATAAAGCTCTTGCAGCAAAAGCCCTTCCTGGTAAACTAGTTCTTTCAACCGAACTGCTTCAAGCACTCCTAGCACGACCTAGATCGAAGCCACTCCCGGCCTCGCGATTTAGGTGTAAGCAACTTGGTTTGGGGGGCCTTCCTTGTCCCACTCATCTGACTAATGCTCTGGTGTTGGGTTTTTTTGCTCAACCAGGGCTAAGACGTGCGAACGTATTTCATCGCACTCGGGAACAATCGTCAGGCATTATGATTCATGATGGATTTGCATGATTAATAAGTAGTTAGTACTTAGTAGATCGATCTGATTAGGAGATATAAACTACTTTAGCTACTCTTATTAAACATTCCGAAGCAGTCTTTACCTGTCTCAACCCTCAAAAGTGGCTATTGACCATGATTCACTACTGCCATTGTTATCCATCACTCACCGATTACAATCATCCTCAAGCAACATCCATTAGCCATTATTAGTCATTATTAGCCATATCAGCACTATTCGCCATGATTAACCACAACAGCCATTCCTAACACATACTATTCGCCATTGTTCAATATTACTTAGAAATATTAGTTAATCACTATTGGCCGTCATGAAAAGAATCTATTAGCCACTATTAGAATCTTATTAACGAGTCTTCGCCATCCTTAACGACTCAGAGGCGAACCAGTGCCGTGGTCCCCGTTGTCAACGGCATGTCATTCGCCATCCGCGCTTTGCCACAAGTCGCTCCTGTCCACGACGTTCACACTTGACCAAGGTAGCCTCAGCGAGCCGTGCCGCAGCTGAACCGAAGGCTTTACTTATTGATGCTTGGGGGTTAGTGATGCTTGGTGGTCATGAATCAAGGCTTATGATTTATGATTGACCCTGGCAAATGATGATGTTTGACATTGTTTGACCATGCTTCATCATGGTTTTGGCTGTTGATGCGACTTATCTCAAGTTGATGCGAGTTGGCTGTTGATCTTGGCTATGTTGGGGAATCCATGGTGCAAATACGACTCATGATGCTAAATAATGATACTCATGGTACTTAAGTGATGCTTGGGGAATGCTTGGGATTCAGCCTTTTTCTATCATAACCACCCTGCATGAGCTGGTCACCACGTGACGGCCACTCTGCAGCAACAACACTCAAACAACCCACGATTGAGAAATTCCATGTGACCAGGGTCAATTATGGTGCAGCGTCAGCGCTCTTCAGGTCCAGATATATACATTCAATATGTGCATATGAAATCGACACACTATATCTATATATGCAAAAATATATATTTATATATAGTGATCCTGGAGTAGATAGAATATCCGATTGGACCATCCCCAATAGGCAAATGGTTCTAATATTGAACATGGAGGATATTCTATCCACTCCAGGATGGCTGTAAATGTGTATCAATGCAACTATATGGTGGTTTCTTGAAACAGGGGTACCCCAAAGTCATCCAATAGTAATGATTATAGTCACCATTCATTTGGGGGTTCCTCTTTTTAAGAAACAAAGAAACACCCACATCATGAATATTACCCATTCAACATGCATGATTTATTTCCGTATAAATGATTAGTAAACATCTCTTACAATACATTTGCAAAATATATCCATGCAACTATAAATATCATCCAATATTATAGTGACTCAATCATTTACAAAATACCTTTGGCTCACATAAATATCATCCATGCTCAATGACTACCATCCAAAAAAAAAACACATCGGCCGACCAACATCGCTGCGAGCACTGGCCCCCCCCCTGGGCCCCCCGGGGCGGCGATGCGCCTCGCCTCCGAGGAGTTCTCCTTGATCATCTCCAGATCTTTGGATGGCACCTGCCAGGCGTCGGCGGCACGTGTCACCCGACCGGCAAGGACCACGGGAACGGCACAAGCGAAATGCTGAGGTTTTGGAGATCCGTTCACTTGGATTAGGCATCATTAGCCATGATTAATCGATATTTTAGTGAATTCAGTAGTCATTATGAATGATTATTATTAGCCATCATATTTATACTTCTTAACCACTATTATCATTGTTTGTTGGCCTTTATTGCGGGTGATACTGAATTCCGCCAGCAACAAGCATCCATTTTTTGATACAAAAACCCTCTCTCAAATGCATCCCATTGGCGCAATCATGGCACATGACACTACAGCATGGCAACGACTCCTTACCCTAATTCTATTCTGCTGCAACATCATTGATCAATTATGGCTAAGTACTAAATCATCAAGAACAACATCAGCAGCACATCATCATCACCACCACCACCACCACCACCACCACCACCACCATCATCATCATCATCATCATCATCATCACCACTATCTTCAAGGTGATTCATTACTTACTACTGTATCTGTTGCGATATCTCATGAACAAGCACCAACCAACCGCCGTTGCTGCCGGCGGGAGATCAACGTCTGACCGCTGCGCCTGCCGCCAAGTGGACCTACCTGCAACTGGAGCCAGACAACCTTTCGCCGACCTAAGTGTGAAAGCAGGTGGTGAAGTTTAGGAATTGACACATGGCCACAAGCCGTGTGAGGAATGTTCTAGCAGCTGATTTGCTTGAAGTTTAGGATGTTTCAGCATTGTCATCGTTTTACATTGTTTATACATTAAGCGTTGAAGTGAGTTTGATCATTGTTTTGAAACATAGATCATGCTTAGCATGCACTATCCCCGGTGTGCACTGGTGATTCGTCGTGCTTTTAGGTTGAGCACTGGTTGAGGTGGGGCAGTTGATCTAAATCACAGCTTTCGAAGCCTCAGCAAAGAAGCCAGGACCCATGTTTATCTATCCTTGGAGCAGTGGGGTTTCCCATCATCCATCCGGATTGTTCCCAGCATTTCGATCCTTTTCCCACCGAGATCGATATGGGTGTTACATGTTTCTCAAGCCATATGGATGCTATACATGACTAATTTGTTCGATGATTGGTACCATGTCACCATTTACGTCTTCGCTCTTGATCAAACATCGGCTTACAGGGTTTTTTCACTGAGGGTTTTTTGGATCAACTGTTGGCCCTAGAGAAATCCCAGCTGAGGCCATTCATGGCTGTGGGTCAAAACCCTGTACCCCTGGTTCCCCTATCATTAACCAGCTTGTTTCCCTTTATTATTGGTTGGTCATTATATGCCATTGTTGATGCTTAATATTGACCCATAGCCTCATAGAACCCGCAGCACTTCCTGGTGGCATCTCTGTCAGGCATGGGATCTGCTGAATGCAAGGAGACACGACCATGGTTTCGAATGCCAGGAATGGCATTAAGCCACAGCCACAACAACAGCAACAACAACAACAACAGCAACAACCCATACACTCATACGGCTATGGGTCAAGCAGTTAAGCAACCAACTCATGGGGATAATGACCAACCAATAATAAACAGAAACAATGGTTAATGATAGGGGAACCAGGGGGACTAAGGGTTTTGACCCACAGCCATACAGTGCTACCAGATGTTACATACTTATCTTACATTCAGCATCATTCAGTACAACTGCCCGCCGTTTCACTGGCCCACAATTCTTCCGAGCTCACTGCAAAGGATCCGCAGATTCTGATGGTAGGGATGGTGAAGATTGCTTGTGTGACCTGGGTCGGCAACACCATGACGACAGAAGTCAACCCATACACAAAGCCACATAAAGCTACATGGGTCATTGGATCCACATACACAAGACTCTCAACCACCAGAATATTGTAGAATATTCATTTCGGTGCAGGGCAAGAAGCAGCTCTGGAGGGTGCATCATTTCTGGACGACCCCGCATCAGCTTTCGCCAATACAAATAAACCATACACAAATGGATCGGTTGTGACGGCTTGTGATTGTCCTGATCGTCCCAAAAAGCATGTTCAAACAGGTTTTTGACTGCGTAGAAGAAGTACTGGATATTGCAAGAGTCAAAAACCTGCTTTCCTTCTGCCGCATGAATGCAACAACCACCACTGTACCACGTGAGGAAACCGCCAACACAAATGACAACAATAACCAGAACGACAAAAGCACTGAAGACAAGCCAGCATAAAGATAAGGCTCCGAACAAAACTGGAGCCAAGGCAATCTTTCTTGACAGTTAAGTTGGCCCTGGATCGAACCACCCAACCTGAAACCATACACCCTATATTCTCATGACCAACTGAGGGCGCTGCAAGCTACTGAAGTGAACACTAAGGAGGGACACGGCCATTTCTGAGGATAGGTTGCTGAGGGGGCACACCTTCAGTGATTTGGACAGTTCCAGATTTTGCAGGGCATCAGTGACTTGTTCATACACCACACGAACCAACCCAATGATTTCCGTTGGTCTGCATTGTCATAATATCATTGTCAAACTGATCAGCCGGGATATCTGGGTACCCTTTGGCACCCCACAAAATGCTGCGTCGTTCGCTGTGAGAATATGAAACGGACAACAATCCGCAAACATCGGTTTTCCTAAATGCAACAGTCCAGCCTCTGATCATGGCTGTTGCCTTCGCACCCATACAGTGTTACAGTGTGTTGCATACATATCTGACGTTCAGTGCAACTGCCTGCTGCCGCACAACCACAATTTTTCCGAGCTCACTGCAAAGGCTTCGCAGATTCTGATGGTAGGGATGGTGAAGATTGCTTGGGTGACCTGGGTCGGCAACACCATGACGACAGAAGTCAACCCATACACAAAGCAACGCAAAGCTACATGGGTCATTGTATCTTATGCATTGTCAAACTGATCAGCCGGGATATCTGGGTACCCTTTGGCACCCCACAAAATGCTGCGTCGTTCGCTGAGAGAATATGAAACGGAAAACCATCCGCAAACATCGGTTTTCGTAAATGCAACAGTCCAGCCTCTGATCATGGCTGTTGCCTTCGCACCCATACAGTGTTACAGTGTGTTGCATACATATCTGACGTTCAGTGCAACTGCCTGCTGCTGCACAACCACAATTCTTCCGAGCTCACTGCAAAGGCTTCGCAGATTCTGATGGTAGGGATGGTGAAGATTGCTTGTGTGACCTGGGTCGGCAACACCATGACGACAGAAGTCAACCCATATACAAAGCCACATAAAGCTACATGGGTCATTGGATCCACATACACAAGACTCTCAACCACCAGAATATTGTAGAATATTCATTTCGGTGCAGGGCAAGAAGCAGCTCTGGAGGGTGCATCATTTCTGGACGACCCCGCATCAGCTTTCGCCAATACAAATAAACCACACACAAATGGATCCGTTGTGACGGCTTGTGATCGTCCCAAACGGCACATTCGTACGTGGGAGACGTTGACCGGAAGTACAAGGGATTGATGATGCCAACCCCACCGATTGATGATGTTAACCCCATAGATTGATGATGTTAACCCCATGTGAAGCCCATAGATGGATAATCCCAGCTTCACCACTTGTTGGTTTTGACTGCGCTTCTTAGAAGCAATACCAACCTCACGCTCACTGAGCTTGTGGCAGCTGAAGGGGACGAGGTAGCCTTCAGTTGCAAGGCGTTGCGCTGGGTTCGTGGGAAGGATCATGGTGAGACAAGTCGACAGATGTCGACAGCACCTGAAGCTCTCTGGTAACTATTGTGGTTATCGATGTTTGATAGCCTTTGCTAGCCGCTAGCCACTGTTCACCAACATGTATCAATCAACCGTAAATCAACTGTAACTGGTTTGTGGTTGAACCACCCCTATAGAAAATATTAGTCCACCACCAATTTGTGAATGATGAACTAGGGGAAAAAAAACATGTTTGAAACCACCCACTAGCTTTGTTTCAATGGTGCTGCTTGTGTATACCACACCCTGTTGTTGCATGATTTTTGTCAAGAACAGGCTGATGAGAACGGTGGATTGTCAGATCTGGTGGGTGCGCCAAGAACTCGTGGTTGACATGCCATGTTGGGGCCAGTTGGGAGTACCACAATTTACACATAACCCTTGTCACAGTCGTCTCCACAAAGGTTTTACCCCTGATAGAGGCAAAGCACCAGCAGGTTCTGAACCCTACTTTCGCCGATATTTGCGAGTTGCAGTGATAGGCTATTACCCAAAGTGATCATCTTTGAGCCCCAGATTTCCCAGCGAGGCTACCCGTGGGTACCCCATCACTTCCGGTGCGTAGCCAATGCCGTCACTGCTGAGGCCCTATCTGTTGGACGAGATCAGGCACCTGGTCGAACCGCCACTACAGCCATGTGGCTGTTTCGCAAGTCATAGGGGGCACCCAAGTCATTTAATGACATTTATTAAGCCATCCATAACTTGGGGGTAAGCCATCCATAATGATAAGCCATCCATAATGATATACCCAAGAATAAATGATACCCATCCATAATATTGGTAATACATCTTAATATTGATCCTTTATACAAATCAGATGTAATGATAAGCCATCCACAACTTGGGGGGTATGGCCAACCACCATGTCAGTTGCCTGGACAGCATTGGTTTGACGGCGAGTCACCATTTCATTGAGAGGGGCTATGGATCTCCCTGTGCCACTGTTGATCAACATGGCCCCGTGGTGCGCTGAAGAAACAGGAAGCTTCCGATGGGACCCGTCCTTCCATGGCTGTTGCTTTACCATGATCAGCTGTGGTTGACAACCCCCACCCGTGGAAGGGTTCCCTGTGCCGTTGCCCCATGTCCTACTGAGAATCATCATCACCTGGAGGGTGCGGATAAACCCCAGAGAGAAAACCAATGGATACAGCTATGAGAATGAAGTTGTTGTTCATAGATTCCCAGGTTATGGATCATGAAAAAGTGTCGAAGAGTTGCTCAACACTTCTACCAGCAAGGCATGGCAAGGAATAGGTGCAAAACTGACGGGTTGCCCAAAGCATCTTTGACTTTCATACGAGAAACCAGCAAGTTGATGGGACACATGGACACGCCTGATATAAATAAGAGCATCCAATATATGACTCTATGACCACGGGAGAATCTTGATTGACAGCCAACTAAAGGTAACATCTCCACCAATCACATGTGCAGCATCTGCGAGAACATAAAATTGAGGCCAATGTCAAATATAACCAATAACAAATGGCAAGCTGAACACGTCACTGTTCATTTTGGATGCTCACTAGCAGCAGAGGAACTTGACATCGTATCTTAAATCACGTCTTCTCAAAATAATGAGTGCAACAATCCAGCAACCAAGCATCATCTTTGGCATGTTGCTCGTCGAAACTGGATTATACTTAATACTGTACATAATTTAACAATCCAACAACCTTAGTACTGTACACAATTCATCATAAATTACGGCTCCTCGAAACCTACAGTACTGCCAACCTATCATTTGGACAGCCTCCCCCAGGGCTTTCGCAGCATGCCTCACTCCAAGAGTGTTCTGCCAAGTTGATAAAAGGAATCTGGAGCTCCTGGGGTGGCAGTCCGGATACCCCCAGTTCCCACAATGGATACTTTCCTTCGGGAGTGTGGAATCAGCTTGTGATCTGCCCTCACTTCGGACTTTTGAAGCGCAAACTACAAATCATTGATAGGGTCTCAGGTTCTTCGCATTAAAAAACAAGTTAATTTACAGTTTTACTTGTTCCATGCCGACATGAGACACCACCGGTGTCAGAAGCAGAAAACAACCACCATCCACCACCAGCATCAAGAACAACAACGATATCACAACGACACAAGCGTAAAACTGACCGCGTCCTTCAGTTGCTTCTCGGAAACTTTGTCCAAAATATCAAGCAACACAGAGCTTCGATCTAGATAAGAGGTCCTGCGCAAAAAAGGTCGGAGATGGTTCCGGACTGGGAATCTATGTATATGTAATTAAATAAATCAATACATAAACATATATATAATATATATATAAATATATATATGAGTAGTATATACTGGAAGTAAAAGCATCTACATATTGATCATATGACACAACATCTTGAATCAACAGCTATACAGCCTTTCGTGATGAAAAGTACATGACAATACATCTACACGTGATACATGTATATAAATATATCATAGACAGTATGTAAATATATATATATACTGTATATGTAAATATAGAAAAATATACATATGTAAGCAATAAATACATGGTGTAAATAAATGATCAAGTTGAAATCATGGAAACGAACACCCTTTGCAGATGGGTCTTCTGATTTTACCCAGCTCAATTTGCACAGGTGCTTTCGTGGTGGCTTTGTCGGATTCATTCCTGTACGTAACAACTTCTTTTGTGTCAGTTGAGGCTTTCGCTGCATTTTCTTAGACGATGACCTTTGGTTCCGCTCAGCTTTCGTGCACAAAGTTTTGGCTTGGTGGTTCCACAATTGATCAAATCTTGAAATTGTCTTTTCTTGTTGCTCACGATACCACAAATTACAACAAACTTCAAGCCCAACTTGCATATGAGCTTGTGAACAAAGGTCACGCTACTGGAAAAGGAAAAACAAAGCACGCTGGTTGCTGGAGCTTCCCATCTCAAGTCAAGTATCCAGGTGCCTCTTCATGTTGATCATCATTGTGCCGAAATTACACAGCTGATTGGGATAATGAATGCCAAAAACAACTCGAAAACAGCTCAGAAGCCAATAGATGTAATCCGTGTGATCCACTGTGATCCATTGTGATCCCATTTCGCCGGGTCCTATGATTCGAATTCTGCAGGAAAATCACGTCCTTGGCAACACGAAACTACGTGTTGCATCAAGTTGCATCCCTGCCACTGACAAAACCACCCTATGGTGTCAAGCAAAAAAATAACATGCGACATCCCTTGCAAATGATTCCATCAACCAGCAAAAATGGCTTTGTCAAGCTCGGCACAAATACATCTGGGCATCTGGCGTCAAAATCAAGTTTGTGGAAGCGCAAGCGACCAAGGGTGCTGTTCACTGGATCCTGACTTTGCTGCAGCAAAGCATCCTCTTTGAAGCAGGCCCTGGTATGGGGCAAAACCATGCAAGACCAACAAAAGAAGAGACAACATGTGGTAATTAAATCAAAAGGATCTAACATGCTTAATCAATCAGGATAAAATCATTCATAACTTGTGGTAAATCAAAATTTCAACGATCAAAAGAGGTAAGGACACTGATACAACCATGGTGACTATCTAGTTGGTCAATGTTGGTGGTTGTGAGCCATCGCAAAAATATCAACTAACCATTTGTTGATACCCGTGAAAATAGAACGTGTTTAAAACCACCAACCAAATGATGATCACACAAAATGCACATCTGCTTGGATCAGAGATATCCCAAGGGCAGCTTCCAGGCCACCCTCTTTGCGCAGCTACCTGCATGATTAATGAGACTTCCAACCAGTGCCGCCATTCAAGCCCGCCAAGCCAACCGGTCCAGTTGTGTTGCTCAATTGCAATCCTGTTTTCACTTGTACTTACTGGCTTCAACTTGTTGCCCGAAACCTTCACACATCTCCCATCACTCCTTCTGTGCAGAAGGTAGGGTCAGAAGCCGGAGGAAGAAGTTCCTCCAGGAGAAGTTCAAGGGAAAATGATATATCCAAGATCGATGGGGGGATGAATCCCATCAAACATGCGGAAATGTATTCTAATGCCTGGAGCTTTTTATATTGGTGACACTAACAGCCACATGACTTGAATACAACAGGTAGAATGTCAACATTTTTTTCAGAAGAATGGTAGGTCCGGTTAATGTCCTAAACAAATCAATCACACAGCAAGCTCCCATATACCAATGCTGGCCAGCACCGTCCATTTGATGATCCAGCTGCGATGTCTTGATTAGAGAGAGAGAGAGATGGAGGATTGGTGCTAACACGGACTGTTTCGCCATGCACAAGAGAACACGATGAAGGAAATACATTGTCGAACATAGCCTGAATGCTCGTCTCAGCGGAGGTATGTGATTGCTCTGAGTATCAGTATCATTGAAGCCGTTTTCTGTATATAAGTGTGTCATGAAACATACCCTTCTGTTTCTGAGCAGGGAATCGCGGGAATATCTAGCTTCAGTCTCTTGTCAATCACCATAAGATACTCCTTTGCCAATTGTTTGGGACCCCGTGATCTACAGGGAGCATAAAACGGCGTAAGACCCTCTGCGGACGTGGTAGGTTGCCAGGGGTTCTCGTCAAACGTGACTAGAGCAATCTGATACTGAAGCCCGGTATAGCCCCCCAAAAGAGTAGTTATTTTTGAGGGCACCAAGACGACAAACGAAAAAAACACCAACAGCAACAGCAACAGCCTCTGCATTGTCAGCCACACTTGCTCATGCCCACTTCTTTTTTGTTGTTGTTGATTTTGATTTGTTGGACAGTGATACGACAGGATTGATGTAGAGCTACAAGAGCTAGAGATAGATTGCAAATGCATTACATCTCCATTTTGAACCATACAGTCAGTACTGGTTGGCTACCAATATTGCGAAATACCGATTTCTATTGTCAACCAGTGCACGTATCCACTTATCACTTCTATGTCATTCGATGTGTTACTATCTATCTCCACCGTTGAAGTGAGGTCATCTAATCCAGCAACAATCATTTCCGGATCAATGGATCGACTGAACTATACAGGCAGTGGGTCAAAACCCTGTACCCCTGGTTCCCCTATCATTAACCATTGTTTTCCCTTATCATTGTTGGTCATTATCCCCCACTATTGGTTGGTTAATCTTGATCCATAGTCATATCGACTGAACTGTACATATTCGCCTCGCTCTAGATCATCTGATCCCTTTCTGAAATCTATTTCTGATTGGCATTGGTGCTTGGTCGGCATGGCAACGTGCATGGTGATAACGTGCTAAGAACCGGCCATACTGGAAATGTAAACAAATGTAGGGTGCCTTTTGGGACTAATGATTTATTTATTAGTAGGTGCCAACAGTTCGTGGTTGCTATAAGTCCCTGGAAACAGTTGTTCTCGATCCAAGAAAGGACAGTAAGAAACTATCATCAGCTACCTTCGGGTACTGGGTATATCTCATCTCTGTTGCAACAGGTCTCAACTGATACTGTGAGGTCTGTGCATGACAATGACTGCAATCCAACTATGCACCTCGGATGAACATCTCCCTTCTTGATAATCCATGAATTACTTAACTAACTAGTATTTGATAGGGCCATTATTCATCGTTTTGAGCCAATGATGAAAATAGCTAGGCAAATGATTATCTAGATGTCCGTAGCCATAGCAAAGGTCAATCATAACAAATACTGCGCACTAAGTAGTATATGAATCATGATCAATGATTGATCAACATTAAGCATTCGGATGCAACCATTGACTAGCCATTCTTGACCCAAATGTTAAGCATGAATGATAATTCATCTTCATGAACCATCATCAACCAGTATGTTCACTGTAGTCTTAACCATTATTCAGCATCATCACCCAACTTCATGACCATCATGAGCCATCATGAGCCATCATTAGCCATCACCACTAACCATCATTAATCATCATCATCATCATCATCATCATCACCATCATCATGAATCATCATCATCATCATCATCACCATGATGATGATCATCATCATCATATCATCATCATCATCATCATCATCATCATCATCAGCAGCATCATCATCATCATCATCAGCAGCATCAATCACCATCATCATCATCATCATCATCATCATCATCATCATCATCATCAATCACCATCACCATCATCATCAGCATCATCATCATCATCATCATCATCATCATCATCATCATCATCATCATCAGCAGCAGCATCAATCACCATCATCATCATCATCATCATCATCATCATCATCATCATCATCATCATCATCCTGATTCATCAACGATCAACATTTTTACAAAATGGTATACAGTAGCCTAAAATTGGTGCTTTTTCCATGAATTGTTCGTAGGTACCACCATTCACGGACAAAGCCCAGCAACCACCATTAACTAAGATTAACTGT
>VSDK01014060.1:0-15596 GCA_009767595.1 Symbiodinium kawagutii
GGACTTTCACCCGTGAGCAATGAGGATGTTACGAGTTGGTTCGGTGTTTGATGGCATTCACACCTAGTGATGTTGCAAGTGTTGCTCGTGACACATCCTGACATTGTCACAACTTTTGCCAAGCCACAACCCAGCAACTCGGGTTGTGGTCCCAAGTTGTTGCTCCGTAGCTTTGCTGTTAGGTCACTTGGTATTACCTGCGTGTAGTGTGGGGTTGGCTGCACTGTTGGTCGGCTGGTTGGCTCGTTGGTTGGTTCGTGATGGCTCATAACAATTATATCACTGGTCGATTGTTGGCTGAATAGGTGTACCTCAGATTATCTCAGGATCTATTGCTTGGCCCCTCCATGAATCCCCATTGCTGTCCCCCTTGCTGTTGATGTATTGGGTCATCCTCCAAGGACAACACCAGCCAATCGCAAGCGCATTCGCAGGCGCGTGAAGAGCTTGGAAGACTCGCAGCGTTTGGAGTTGTTGGAGGCAGTACACCAAGGAGAGGGCTGGGTCCTGGATGGGATGAGCGTGTCCCAATGATGTCAGATCCATATTAAGGAACCACTTAAGCACCCATATCTGGGATGAATCACCCGCTATGGAAGGTAAACTGGGGGTAGGTTATGAATATGGATCTAACAAAAGTTGGGGAAAAAATATGAGGAGCCAAGGGTGGAGCCTGGACACCAGCGGGGGAGTATCATGGATGATCCACTGACTAATGATGGTTGATAGATCATGGTATAGCAACAATGGTGGTGTGATCATGGTCCCATGTACTTGGGTATGATACGTCATCACTTTTTTCGAGGGACACGCACCATTTACTTTTTTCAACGCAGTTGATTAAATGGAGCAACAGCCTTTTGCAGGGGATGACCTTAGGTGAAGGTGGTGTTTGAGGATGTTCCAGTGGGTAGCTTTTCCTAACGCGTGATTCATCCACGGATTTCAACACACCGATTATATTTATATAGGTATGTATGGATATATGTATATATGCATATTTAGTTGAATTTACATATATGAATCCAAACGCTGAGAATCGTTACCATTAGTGGTCATAGCTGCTAATGGGGATTGTGATTTATGCTCAAAAAACAAATGCCATAATACACCTTCATTAGTATACCATGACTATCATACCATTTATACCATCTATCAAATACACATACATTTATACCATCATTCACCATCCTTGTGCGTTGCATGGCCATCCTTGATGGCGCCGACCAGGAGCTGTGACCATAATGATTGAGCTTAACGATCAGGGCCACGAGCACATTTTTCCCATTGCTGCTTGGTCATCGGTTGGTCGCTAGGGTGGGGGTTAAGGGCACATAATGACACATCTATCCACAGGTCTTGTTTGTATCATTTGTATCCATCCGTTTGTTTATCCATCTATCTACAGCATCTAATTATTTAGTCATCTATGTATCTGTCAATCTATGCATCCAACAACAAGAATATCTCGGGGCATAAAGACAATCGTACGTGTTTGTCGTGAACTGGTGGGTAAGCCTGGGTTGTTGCCACGGCCACAGCCATGCTGGTAACTCATGAAGTCTTAGAAAGAAAACAAACGGATGAAGACTATGATGGTCAATTCATGGTCAATCATCATTGTTGATGATGTGTCAATAGTAGTAATTGGAGTCAATGGTGGTGATTAATCGTTGCTAATCATGATGATAATTGATGATTGGAAATTAAGCGTTCGTAGAATGGCAACCGAGGACAAATGGTTGCTGGTTGGGTCGTGCATAAGTTATGGGGACATAGGTTGATGGCTATGTCATGGGTCAAAACATGGTACAATCCATGATATCGGACTATTGGTACATTGACAGCAGGAGCTGGCTTGCAATGGGATGAGTTCATTTCTTTCGTGTTCATTTTCCATCAAATGGTCCAATTTGACTGGTGTTCTTTTACAGGTGGTTGAAACGCCAACTGAACCAGACAATGCCACATTTGCTACCAGTGGACCTGTCAAAATAGCGACCCGTTGGACCGGTTGCATACAAAGCTGTGGCCACGGCATTGCCAATGAGCAGTGGAGGATAGCGACTCACTGAAATTCGCCTAAGTTCAGAATGGCCAACCTATTGGAGTTCACCTTTCACAACCTACCTAGGTTACCCAAGTACACTGATCGATGATCATCAAACACCTGTTGATTCTGTGTGTTTTCTTCCCTCAGTCGTTGTGCGAAGTTTGACTCAGGAAGAGACGTGGGTCGATCACGTGGCAGTTCTCAAAAGCGATGGTTTCCCCTGGCCTCAGCACGATGCCTACAGCTTCTTCGATCGCTTCGGTCTGCGGAGAGTGAGGTGCGCCTTCGTAGGAGCGGCGCGGCAGTTTCCCTTCTCAAAGTACATGGTGGTTTCTTAGGGAACCTCAAAAATGGTTGGTTTATCAATAAACCATGACTCATATGAGATTATAACTGGGGGTACCCTTGTTTTGAGAAACCGTTCTCATGGTAATCGCATCCGATGTGGGCATGTGCTTCACCAGCTCAACTATAAGGCAAGGTTGCCATTATTGATGAAACTAGCTCAACTATTGGGCTTGAAGCATTCAATACTGGTTCATCCCACATGGTAATTCACCAGCTCAAGAATGCTTCAAGGTTCAACCCATATTGGTTTCAAGATGTTTCAAGGTTGCTGCCTAAGCCTCAGGCTGGAGGCGCACAACGACATGCAGAGCCTACCGAAGGTCATGGAGGAGATCAGGAAGGACGTCACCACTGAAGGCGCCTCCGATCTTCGCAGCTCCAGAGGTTTCGATGAGTTTTTTCGGACGGTGCTTGGGAGGGTCGCCAGCGTCAGGGGCTACTCTAGCTGTTGCCAGCTTTTCAAGCTGCAGGTTTTTTTTGAAAATTCACTGCCACCTTTGTCTTGGTGTGGATCTTCTCCGGTTGATTTGGTAAGAGACCAAGGAACCCAACGCTGTCACAGTTCACAACTGAGTCAAATAGATAGATGGATAGAGAGATAGATAGACAGATGGAGACACGGCTTGCACCCCGAAATACTGGGGGTTCTACTGAGCCAACTGCACGAAGTGTTGCAGGGCCTTGCAGCCTCGCCTTGTCAGCCCTCTCGAGGTGCCGTGCTGTACCTGGAGCGTTCCGATGGTGTCGCCATCGGCCTCTTAAAGGTGAAAAGCTCCTCGGTTGACCAAAAGGGCTGGCGTACAAGCTCCTGCCTGTCACTAATATGGCGAGCTGGGTCAAGCAGTTAACCAACCAACTCATAGGGGATAATCACCAACAATAATAGGCACAATAATGGTTAATGATGGTACTGAAAAAGTGGTTTACGCATGCTTTTGTCTTGAACATGTAACACCGACATTATGCTGCGTCGACAATATTGTAACTGCACTGGCTACATTCTATCTGGGCCTCGCACATTTTCAAACAAACATGAAACTTATCAATGCAACAAAAATAGATTCTGACTCCTGGTCCTTAGGTCCTTGAATGTACCCTGCCTCAAAAGGATTTTTGGTGAACCAGCACCAACCATCCCCGCACCGCTGGCCACCCAGCTTCGCCCTAGGTGATCACTACGTCATCGCGCGCCGCACGCGTGAGACCTTGAGGCGGGCCCTGGTGTCGTAGCAGCAGTGCCATTTTTGTTCCCCAGTTAGCTGACAAGCTATAAGGGGTTCTTACTTTTGATGTCTGGGGTCTATGCTGGTGTAATTTGACAATCAGGTTGTGCAATCATCAAACAAGCCCAACCTGATCATCAAACACTCCCAAAATCTTGGGATCAGGTTATCCCAGATCTTGGGGAGGATTGGCTGACCGTGACCAAGAAACCTTGAAACCTCTCAATGGTAAATCGGAAATTTTTGTGGGAACTCCTGCGATTGAAGAGGATGGCTACAACCATGGTGCTCCGTAGGTTTCTCCACTGATCCGGTGACTCTTCATCCAATTTTTTTCTGACTTGGCAGCACTTGAGCTTGCCCAGTGATCCAGAATCTCATTTGCCGCCCTATGTGGACTCTCACACGTTGGTCAAGCCCGCCATGAATCAAAATAAATTTTCATATTACATGTGGACATGTTATACATATCGCAAATGTCCCAAAAAATTGGACATGTTTATATATATATATGTATATATACACCTGTAATGACTATAATTCTGTAGTCTAATCTGTAACCCCAAAAAAGTTGGATGATGGGATGATGATTCGGTGGCGCCGCCATCAGGTCCGCGTTGGTGAAGCCTGCGAGCGATGCCCTGGCAGCTTCCAGGCCCTTCGGGCCGCAAGCCGAGGGCATCCTGGAGAAAGTGCGGAAGCGCTTGAACGAAGGTGCCACGTTGGTGGTGCTGGGTTGATCTGCCAAGGGGGGATGGCATGGGTTGGTGAAGGTTGGGTTGGGTTTGGGTTGGGTGGGGGTTGGGTTGGTGATTTGCCATTTGTGTTGGAGACTCTGTTGATCTGCCAGAATTATACTTTGAAAACTAATGAAGCTTGGACGGAGGGTTGGGCATATTTTGGAGACCACTACACTTTTACATTTGAACTCGGTGGTGGTGGGGATGAGGGCAAATCAGGTTGATTCCTTTGATTCCTGAGTCATACCCCGGGAACTGCATGAACAGTTGCGCACACAGAATATGATTTTCTTGTAGTGATGATTCCCTCTGCCCTATGGTCATTTTGACCGATATTACTGTGGCTTCTAGGAACTTCCAGGTGTCAGCAGTGACTTTTCAGTGCAGGCATGGCGAGCCTGACCCATGTGGCCGGCTGGACAGCTGATGAGTGGCCCAAGTGGTCGGCCCATGCTTTGGCTTTCGCGAGCTGTTGGATGACGGCCTTCGTGGAGAGCAATGAGATCACACGTGCCTTGTCTGCGGGTCGTGCTATGGTTGGGAGATGGATGAGACTATCATGGGATAGTCAATAGATATGGCGCCCTTAAGGTGCTTAGCAGATCTTGGCCATACCATCCTGTACCCGTGGTTCAACACTTTCTGGAGTGGTGGTGGCGAGACACCAGTTGGGATCAGCGTGACTGTTTCTGACCGTTCTGGCTGAGGAAGAGCTTTGATCATTGAGTTTCACAACAAGTTCGGATCTCTGTCCTTTGCTCAGACAGGAGACCCCATAGCTGGCACGGTAGCTGAGGCGTGCTCCCGATAATTTTCATTGAACATCGGCACATCATTTGTACCTGGAGGTTTTCAATGCCTGCCAGGTCTTGGCCATGCCCTTCCTGAAAACTCTTCAGCCTTTTCTTTCGTTCAGAATTCTTCAATCAAAGGTAGTTGGATCCATGGTTTCAATGATTTTCCCACGTTTTTTCTCCATTTGCATAGGAAAAGACGTGATTTCAATCCCAGATATACCGCAGCAGCGTGGTCCATCCGCTATGGCGTGAGCGCTGAAGCGCTGCATTCATCACCTGGCTCTGAGGTATGAGCGTTTCGGTCGGACAAGCAAGGCCAGGGATGGCCTGTTGGTCGGGCTGGAGGAGTAGACATCTCAACCTGGCTGGGTGTATCTATATCTCTGCCTTTGGAAAGGGAGCTGGCTACCAGGAGTGGCCAAAGCAAATGCTACCTGTAGCAGCTGCAAGATCTGCTGGCCCATCCCTCCAAAGACAGAGAAACTGATGGATTTCACTACCAAGAGGTCCTGGTCAGGTGGCTTTCAGGGGTTTTCTTCGATGGTTCCAGCTGCTTTGCATAGCAACTTGTCCGCCCGGGCAGCTATTGGTAGGTGCTTCCATTGAGCGACTTCAGCCTGGAAACGGCGCAGCAACTTGGGTCGCACTTGGTGGATGAAGATGTGGCGTTGCCTTCCCAACTCCCCAAGCGTGCAAAGTGGAGGGCGAAGATCTTCACTTCAAAGATATACATCATTTTGTATGGGTTGTATGTATGGGTTGTATGGGTTGTATGAGTTGTATGGGCTGTATGGGCTTGGTCTTCAACCATGATGGTTACCGGAAGAATCCAACACGCTTTGGAGCCAGTGCTGTACTGTAGCTTTCAGGGGCAACAGACGATTCATGCACACTTACATGTGCAATTATGTGCAAACATACACATCAAACACGCACACACACACACACATACACAGGACATACAGCATGGTCAACTCAAAAGAACAAATATGGGTCACACGCAAAATATTTTTTTGTGATATGATTTTTGCAGGTGAAGGGGGTATATCTAATCTATGGGCGGCCCCGAAATTTGAAGTTGTGCAATAGACAATAGACTGATTTCAAGGATTTGTACCTGAACATGTTTTCTCACAGCGTGACTGGATCGTTTATTGGATTCACATGTGTCGATTACATCCAATAGAGGGAGCAGTGGGCGACGCGACTATCAGCAAACTTGGAAAGCAGGGGCTTGCGCAGGGTGCGCTCGGGAAGCACTCTCAACTGGCACCATTTCCAACTCAGGGCATAGTAGGGTGCGGCACAGGGATCTCTCATCCAGTCCGGTTACTAGTGGCATGTACTGCAAGTGCATGTTGCACTAAGGCGCAGGGAATAACCACTGACAATTGCCATCAGTGTCACCAGCGATGCACTGATAGTGGCCATTTGGCCAACAATAACCACAATATGGGTGGATATGTTGTTATTCAATGATAATGGCCAACATTGTGGGTGATCCACCACATTTGGCCAACAATAAACCATTGATTCAATGGAAATTCCACTGATTGATAGTGGTCATCACATCAAACGGCCAAATCCTTCCCATAAAAGCCTTACAAATGCTCTCCCTTCAACCCCCCATGGCTGCTTAGTGGCTACGGTATGGGTGTCATTGGGGGCCAAGCAATGACAACACATGGCCACGCTGAACCACGAGCCACCCGCGGTGCTCACTTAGGACTGCTGCCAACTCCTCCGTGTCGCTTTCGGTAGACCTTCCGACATCGCCTGTGTCGGGCGTATCGGCCGTGGAGAAGGAGTGGCTTGGACGCTTGTGGCCAGCCATCCACCCTGGTGATGCGACAGGATCTTGCGCACACTATGACCAATCACTATCAATAGCAACATTTGATTATACAAGCTTACACATACTGATTACTTCACAAATGCATATGTATGGATATATGATGATTGTACACGTTGATTAGTTACTAAACATATACATATGTTATATTCATACATATACATATCATATGTTGTATTTATACATATGCATATGTAAATACACATAGACAACATCGTGAACCATCGTCAGCCACCGTCTTTCATCACTTCAGGCCCAGCAGCGAGGCAGCAAAGGCACGGCCTCGGCGGCGGCGACGATGAGAGCCGCTCAGTTGTGTCAAGCCCGGGGGGTTCATAGCCAGCAGTGGTCATGACCAGATGGGTATGGGTCAATGTTAACCATCAATATTGAGGGAGACCATCAATATTAAGCCATAATTAATGATTATTAAGCAATATTATTAACCATCAATAGTGGGGCTCTCACCGCATCTAAGACCCCAGGCCCCACCATGCATCTCTGTCCGGACGTTCAAAATTCCATGTTCGACAGAACTGGCTTGCAATTCTCAAGGATGCACTCTCCGGAGTTCCAGAGCAGTCAATGACATTGCTGTGACGAAAGGAATACACCATATGAATGCAGGGCCTATCATCTAAGTCAAGATGCCTTGCCAAAAGGAGAAACTGCTCCACATTCCGTGTCCCACCCACATCCCACCCACATCCAACCCACATCTCACCCACATCTCACCCACACCCCATCCCATCTGACCGCCCCATCCTACACGCAGCCCAGCGCAAATGCATCACCATCATAGGTCCTTTTATGTATTGATTATACCTCTGCATGGTTACCTGACCTGGTTAACCGATGGAACATGATCCCTGAGCTATGCTGTTTTATCACTAATCTTGAAAAAGCGTCATTTTGATGGTTCCCTCTAGCATCGCATCTCAAATGGTACAGTAGCGCAAGTGGACCAAAGGGTGGGGGACGGCATGCTGATTTCTGAAAACAGTTTCTAAGTTACGCAGGTCTTCAAATGTCTTGCTTCGGACCGCTCATGCGTGCCCTTAGAAGCTCTGTTGGACAGCTGTATATGAACCACTTGCACTGTAATCAGTATAGTGAATGTGTGAATGAGATCACTCAATCCAGCCAAAATCGTGTGGGTCATGAAATTAATTTTGCTAGCCAATGATCAATGCATATCAGCCGTTGCATATATGGGGCACCAATGAACCATCGCCTCCTGAAAGCTTGGGGTTCACCGGCAGCATACCAACGCTGATAGCCGTAGAAATCTAGCAACGCCCCAGCGTTCCATTCCAAAAATGAACCAAGAAAACTAACAGGAGGATCTTCCCAAGGATTGGAAGATCAGTTTCCTGTTGCTATTGCCATTCATCCAGGTGTGTTTCCAGCAGGGTACTGGTTTGAACATACGTGGACAGAAACGTGTATCTGGCAACCAGCATATCTTCAGCAAACTCTGTCATTGGTTCCCACACCATTTTTCTGCAAATATCCAGCATGGTGTGAGCGTCACCTGGCTATCCCTCGAAAAATGCTGTTGCCCTTGCACATTCTAGCTGATGAGAACCTCATGATATAGAGGTTTGTGCTGGTTCCAAAAATTGCTATAGCTGATAGCTGGCTTTACTCCCCTGATACTTCCATGATGCATTAGGGCAATTCCGCCACGTAGCACCATCGACTATAACAAACCATCAGGCAGGTGCTTTTTGGCCCTGCTCTACTGCATTGGGTCATGACTTCATTTTTAACCACTATTGACCATCTTGAACGATTCTCCACCTGTCTAGCTACTACAACCATCATCTGGTTATAGACCCTTCCCTATTGCATTTGGTCACAACCATCATCTGGCAGTGGGTCAGTTCACCCTGTACCCCTGGTTCCCATCATTAACCATTGTCTTCCTTATTATTGTTACATCAAGTTCCAGAGGAACTGTGTCCATTGCCCCGAGGAACCCGTCAAAGGTGGAGGACATCTATGACGTGCGGCCGACCGCGACCTGGCGGAGAAGGAAGGAGCAAGGGCCATCCAAGGCTGTGATATGGCGTTGGATCCATATGGATGGACTTGGATGGAGGCGATGGACTGGTAAACTGTGCACCTCGATCAAGAAGCCTCATGCTGCGTCAAACACTGCAAAAACAGCCTCAGGGAATGACGTCGGACTTGGTGAATGAGCTGCCCAGGAATGAGCTCAGGATGACGCAGATGGTGAAGATGATTCCACCATCGAAGACTTGGAGCAGCAACAGGGCAGTCTGCCTTGGACCGCCCCTTTGGAAAGGACGGATGCCCACTGATGGCTGAATTGCAGCAGCCAGAACTCTTCCGAGTGACCTCCAAGGTTCCGGGGGTGGCGCTTTTTGTCCTTTGCAAAGCGCGAACTAAGGAAGGAAAGATGTTGCTACGCAGCCGAGCACTTCATCATCGCGTTACCGACGTGTAATTGGCAGTGGATAAGTTCACCGGGAAGATGGGTCCTCACATTGGTCCAGGCGTTGCTGATATTTTTATTTGGGTACCAAGATGGTATACCTGACTCGAGTGTCTATGGGAGGTATGGGATGCTGGTAGGTTGCTGCAGCAGGCAACTAGGGCTCGCAATCAGGGCTATTTAGTGCCGTGGTGCCAGTGGTGGCGTTCCACAAGGAGCCCCTGCAATGGCAGATTGCAGAGGCGTTGAGGAAGACGCCCATCTTCGCGGTGCATTCGCGGAAGGACACGACCTTTTCCCTGGCCAAAGAGAAGCATCTATGCGAAGAGCTTCAACGTCAGTGGTTGGCCCTGTTCAGGGTTGACCTCTTGAAGCATCAAGGCCTAAGGCTGCGCTTCCAACTTGAAGCACGAAGATAGGGCTTTGGCCCCGGCGTTCAAACTGGGAAGTTGGACGTTGACAAGAACAACTACAATGGTGGAGGACGTCAATGACAAGAAGTGCCCAACCACCGCAGGGAAGCTCTTGTCTGAGGATAGAGCGAAGTGGATGGCGGTTGGGTGAAAAATGGCAACCTGCGTTCTGCTGCGGATGGAGGATGCGGGCGCAGAAAAGGCGCAGTGAGGGAAGCACGCACACGCACACACATGATATATTTCTAGGATGGCAGACATTGATTACATTCACAATCAAAATTTTTGGGGTGCAAGCTCATGTGACCATCCCTTCGCAAGACAACAATGGAGCCTCATCCGTTTCCTGTTTGCATGCCTATTACATAGTGGTTTTAGTAGAGGAGCAAATCAACCGATGCGTGTACCTTGCAAGCAGTTGTCTTTCGCCCAGCAGATATGACCAGGCTCTGCAGAGAGTTAACGCTCTTTGCACGCATCAACCGGCAGTTTTTCAATGCTAAACACATGGTTATAGGATGTTAGCGGTTGAAACTCCAAGTGGCCATCCCAATTCATCATGCACCTCAGGATTTGAATGCAATTTCAGACATTTCCGCAGTGTTTGTTCGGCACCCCACGCCAAATTCCAAGCTGTGAGCCCAGGGAGAGCTTTTTGGTTTTTGACGGGGTCCTTATCGTTGCTTCTCCAACGGAACACCTTGGGAACATGGCCATTGGGTGTTGACAGCGGCAAGGGCTATGAGCTGCCCACCTGGCTGGTTCTCTCAAGCCCTCAACCCCCCCGCAAAAGCATTATACAACACTTCGAAACATTTCCTTTACCCGCCAAAAAATGCAAAGCAACACCACAGTTCAAAAGAGTTCAACATGTTTTTTCCGAAAGAAAATTGTTGTTGGGCCGTTGGGCATCCTTTTCCAAGAGCGCGACCCTGCTCCGTTTGGTTGCTGGGAGCCCTTTTCGCCATGGCGCCAGGTTCGAACCCGAGGAGACCAGCACTTTCTTCTCCCGTGATGGGGGGCTCACTTGGGTTGAAGCCCACAAGGCGCACCAAAGTCGTACGCGGTTGCGCTGAAAATGCTACCACAACACGGTAAGAGTGCTTAAAATGATGTTCAACCAGATGGGAATTGCTTGAACTAATTTCATAAGCATTAATTATTAGTTAATATGTTTAATTGATTATAATATGAAACTTTTCATTTTGTGGGAAAATGGGCGTGGGACGACGTTGGGCCCCACCAGGCAGCTATGATCGGTTCAGCGGGGCCACCAATCGATGGGCCACAAGCAATCGTGTATGTTTAATAGTGGCTAACGATCAATGATGGTCAACAATAATATGTCTAATAGTGTCTAATTGTGGCTAATAGTATGTCAACAATAGGGGCTAACGATCATGTATGTTTTATAGTGTCTAGCATGACCGCTTAGTGATGGTCAACAATATGAACAGCTGGAACTCCACAGCGGCATTTCCCGCTCCAGATCTGCGTGAATTTGGCAGGGCAAACGCTTTTGTGTTAGATCCTTCCACATTTTGGAATTCCTTGGAAACACTGGCTGCTGCAAAAATGAGCTGGCTGGTCTTTGGGAAGGATACCAGGAAAACCCTGTAAATAGTCATACTTTCCTGGATATTTTCTTTCAAGTCCTATGAATGACTCCAGCAGCTGCAATGGAATGCGGGATTCCCATGCTCCTCCGTTGGCTTCTCCGCACACTTCCCTTTCAGGGAGCCTTCATTTACGAGTTCGGCGACCACGGCGGGCTCATTGTGATGGCCGATGATTTGAAGAAGACTGGCGAGGCGGCTGCGTCACAGCAAGAGGTTCACTTGGAGGATGGTCACAGCTTGGCAGCAACTTTTTTCGGCCGGGCTTTGCGCATGGAGTCAAGCACTATCAAGCACTCATAGTCAACTTCCACACTTGTTTGTTGATTTGTCTCAAGAAATCATTCAACACCAAAGTGCACAAGAAGCGGGTAGGAGGACTTCAACTACCCGATTCATTGATTGATTGATTGATTGATTGATTGATTGATTGATTGGTTGATTGATTGATTGATTGATTGGTTGATTGATAGATTGATCGATCGTTGCGCAACGGGGTTTGGAGAATTACAACAAATGAATCGCACAATGTGAATCGCAACAAGAATCGACCACAATCCACCATCAAATTTCATGTTTGATGGTGGGCCCCCCTGTTGCTGATTGGAGCTGGAGCTGCTGCTTCTTGGAGCCCTTCATAGCAGCGCTGTTGCAGGTTCTTTTCACGTGGAATGAAGGCGAGTCCTGGTACGACTTCAAGGTGACCAACACCCCCTTTGAGGTGCAGAGCTGCGGAAACCACCAGGGGTGGCATAGCTGGTTGGGGGTGCCCATGTGCCTAACACATGGAGGCACCCACCCATTCCATGGGGTGACAAAAAGGTGACTGAATGCTTGGTTGCGGATCATAGTTACTATTGACTGATTACAAAATAGACCAGGGAAGGTGCATGAGGACTTTGGGCGTCTAGGCTTGGGTGTTGACCAACTTGGAAGATGGCCATTACGTACTTGGACCATCGAGACCGACCCAAAAACGATTTGGTGTCGGGGAATCCACGACGGCGCAGAGATGACGAGATGAAAACCATGGACTTAGGGCATTTGTGGGTGCCGATATGGCAAGCTGGGCTGGGTCATAACATGTCACAACCATCCCAAAAAATGGGTAGAACATTCCAAAAACTGGACCGGTTTAGCCACTGTGGGCACCAGGATTTTAACCCATAGTTATTGTGAATCTATAAATGTCACCAGAACCCCTGAGCTAGGGATCATGAAGCTACCATTGGCGGTTTGACTTTGACCTCAACTTTTGGGTATGATTCAATCCTGATCAAAGGTACTGAGTCGCTGGGACTAGCTGGGGCATAGACTACGTTCATGAGTCATTGAAGCGTGGCTGTCCCTGTGTCTTGTCAAGTTTAATGAGGAGCCATTCCCGTGATTGAATCTTCATCGGTTATCAGGTCATCATTCACCATGAATAGATCAACACATGTGCGAGAACACACAGCACCTTTACCGCAAACAGTTCCACAACTAATGATTTGCCATCTACCATCTACTTCTGGTCGTGGTATACAGGCCATGTTTTTACAGGGACCCACCCAAGGGATTTTTGTCAGCCATACATTAATCGTTGTTGAGCATTCTGAAGCATTTTTTTGTTGGTTATTGAGCATCATTGACCACCGTGATTGATACATTATTCTCGGGTATTGATGAGCAGTAAACAACCACGATCGACCAAGTAGTCATGAACGACAATCATTGATCATTTTCATCAACCGCTATTAAGCATCATCTAGTCTAGTTGGTGGTTTCAAAAACATATTTCATTTTGCCCAATACTTGGGATGGTTGGTGGATTTCCTCATCTTTTTCAGAGGGGTTGAAACAACCAACCAGTTAGGGTCACTGTGTTCTGATTCCGCAGCTTCAACTCCCAAAGATCCCAGGTGGATAACATCATCACGGAACCCAACTTGACGTCCACCACCTTCCTGATGTTTGGCACACGGGAGGAGGGGGCGGCTGAGCCCTAATGGCAGCGCGGTTGTGGTTGGCTTCGTTGGCTTGGTTGATTGGTCAGTTCTACCGTTGTGAAGCTCCGTGAGTTTGCATCAGACATGGTTGGGCGGAAAGATCACCCGAAGGAAGTGCTTTCTTTGCCACTAGCACTGTCCCAACAACAGTAGCTCCCTCGGTTGATGGAAATGCTTCAGCTTTGTTTTGACCCAGATGCTTTGTGATTGCTGCAGGATGGAAGCGGCGTGGTGTATTTCTTGAAGTTCGATTCGCTTGAGCCCTGAGGGCATGCCGGTTTTGCGACTTGTGGGTGGCTGGAGGTGCAAAGTGGCCATAGGAAATGTGGATCAGCTGACAGATGCCTGTATCTATACAGTATTTATACTGTATATAACATTTATACATATTGAAGTAGTGTGTACATCGCAAACCTGTCTATCAACCTACTTGTTACTTAGTCAGCTGATGTTGGCTCACACATGCCAACCACGATGACTGACCATGACCTACGGGTTTCATAATGATAATTGGGGTCCCAAATCATTTCCACATGATAGAAGATGTATGAGCAGGCAATAGATCGGCACAGCTTGGTTGAAGTCGTGGGTAGCAACCCTTTACAATCCAAATAAGCCCTGATCAATGGTGGTACTGGTGGCGAATTTTCCTTGTCAGCAAGGGCGGGTTCTTTTGAGTTGGTTTTCCAGGTGGTCAAGAGCAACAGCCAGCCGTTGTTGATGGTGGAAGTGGGATTCTGAACATGAGTAGTCCAAATATCGCACCGATACAATGATACTGAGTGGAAGTTTGCAGCTCCCATGTGGCAGTGGGTCAAAACCCCGTACCCCTGGTTCCCCATCATTAACCATTGGTTTCCTTGTTATTGGTGGTTATTAACCCCCATTATTGGTTGTTTAATATTGACCCATAGCCATGTTTGGGAGGTGCCAACAAAATATAGATATGTTGTATGCGGAGGTACAACCAACGGACGGCTTCGGAGCTTGAGATGACACGGTCAAGTCACCAAAGAGGGTCACTGCCGTTGTCGTTTTAAAGCTGTGGTCAGAGGTCTTGAGGCCGTGAAGGGGGTGACCTTTAGCACCCAAATCCAGAGGAAATTGGATGTTACATCAGCGGTTCCACTTGCACTTCTTGAGATGCTGACCCCAGGTTAGAGTTCCCCGCCTGCAGAGGGAGCAGTGCTGCTGATTCCGTCTCTTCGGACTACGAGGTGCAATGGGCCCAGCGAATCTGGGAGACGATGTAGTCACGGGGTTGGTTGGGAAAATCTTGTTTGAAACCTCACTTAACCATTTCTGAGAGTACAGCCAAGGACCACGAAAGCGGGGGTGCGGTTTTAAATGTCAGCGCATTCACAGTGAGTCCATTTCTGGGGTCTCCGGGTCAAGACGGTCAAATTTTGAAGAGATGATCTTGAACTTCAAAGGATCGTGAGATATAGGGATCATTATATTGGCTGTTCTACCTTAATATAGGAATAATATACTTCAGCTTCACTTGTAAATACTTGCAGATAGGGATCATTTTTGCGCTGATTATCTGAGACGTGCCATCCATACATGCTACCCTGGCAGTCCGTCCCCAATGAGACAGTCATAAGGAAGGTTGTTTCATTGCCATTTCAGGGTGACTGGACCACATTTCTCGCATCGCACCTGATGAGATGTGTTGGTTCCCCGTGCCGGCGCAGGGGTTGGTTGCCAACATTGCCTGTGGCATGGTTGTTGGATCCGCTTGATGTGATGTTTGTCTTCGTCATTCATTTTGTTGTCCTTATTGCCAACGTTGTCATCAGCTGCGGGACAAATCACCAAGCGGCGGGGTCCAATACGATTTGATCAGCCATTCGCTACTATCATCAATCTTTATCAGCATTTCTATGCATTTGTTTTTTCATCCTTCATTATCATTTAGTAGCCATCAATACCGACTATTAAGCGCTGCTAGTCATTATTATGCATCATGAATCATTATTAGCTATGATTGGTTAAATCACATTGAGCACGCAGGAAGTGCGGTTTTTGATTTTCGAAAATGCGGTCACTTGCAGCCACTTGCAGCCACTCGAGTGACCGCCAGTGCACCGTCACGTGGCCGG
>VSDK01014060.1:16353-45283 GCA_009767595.1 Symbiodinium kawagutii
GACCGCAAGTGACCGCTCAAGTGACCGCAAGTGACCGCTCAAGTGACCCCTCCAGTGACCGCTTAAGTGGCCACAAGTGACCGCAAGTGACCGCTCAAGTGGCCGCAAGTGAGCGCAAGTGACCGCTGGAGCAAGTGACCGCTCAAGTGACCGCAAGTGACCGCTCAAGTGACCCCTCCAGTGACCGCTTAAGTGGCCACAAGTGACCGCAAGTGACCGCTCAAGTGGCCGCAAGTGAGCGCAAGTGACCGCTGGAGCAAGTGACCGCTCAAGTGACCGCAAGTGGCCGCAAGTGACCGCAACTGACCGCTCAATTGGCTGCAGGTGACTGCCAGTGACCAAAGGGACAGGTGGCCGTAGTTGACCGGGTCTGTGGCCATGGAAAGTGTCAGCAATTATCCAGACCAGGCCACGGAAAATGTCAAACAGTTTTCATTATTCTCCGTTGCGGGTCACGGGAAGCGTGCCGTTGCTTGCCGGCCGAATGCTTGGAGGGAAAAGGTTCAAGATTGGGAGAGCATAGGAACTGGAAGAAATTCAATGCCTAGAGCAGAAAGTGTCCTCAGAGATTTTTTTTCGCAATAAGTTTCCATGATCAACAAATGAAGGATATCTTAAAATCAAATTGGATAATTCAAGTTTTTTCAAAGAACAAAAAACAATCCTTAGTAAAAAGATGATAAGATATTTGTTTTCGAGATAGGAAGGTAATTGCAACTAAAAGAAAACATTTTACAGTAAGAGAAGGCAAAATAAGATAACAATAAGATTTCATTTGGTAAAAACACCATGTCATATTGAGAAACATACCTTGATATAAGTTGCCTTAAGGTAAGAAATCTCAACATAGGATAAGGCATCTTGAAACATTGGAATGAACATATATTGAGACAACATGGGGTATCTCGTGGTAAGAGAAAGTATCGTAAACAAGATAAGTATCTTAGAGCGAAAAACATATTTTGAGATAAGAGAAAGTGTTTTCAGGTAACATGCATACCCCATATCTTAAGTGGTAGCAAGACGCCCCCTTACCATTTCAGAAGACAAATCAAAGAGTGAAAGGGGTCGAAAGATAAGGTATGATCGGGCACGATCAGCTAGGATAAGCCAAGATGCAACATCTTCAAGAGGTTTGAAACAAAACAAGGCATGTTAAGGTACGAGAGAGAGAGAGAGATAGCAAAATGTCAGGAAAGTGATAAACAATTTATTTGAGGATAAGACAAGATAAGATACGGTAAGCTAAGATATGGTATGGTAAGATAAGATACAGTATTTGACAATATTACAAGAGAGAACACTTTAGGATGAGAGAACAAGTATGGAACTGTGTTCAGGTGGGGCGCAAGGATTGATTCATCGTCAGAAGAACTCAGTTCGTACTCGGATCATACGGCTGGTGCGCAGGGCGCCTCTTCAGATTCAGATGGCCCTTTCTGAAGTAAACCCAAGGAGTTGCCAGGTGAAGCCTCGTTTCACGAACTTTTGACCGCGAGGACAGATTGCGGGGGAAAAGTTCCAGTGATGGAGTCGTGTGCAGCAGCCTCCCGTTGCACTGTTTGTAAAAACACTAGGAATTGAAGAGTTTGAAAGGGTCTGTCCTTAGGATTGGAGTCTCCGTGGGTCTGTAAGAAAGTTCTTTGGGTAGTTCATGTTGGCAAGCTCTGGAGAGTAGGATGAGAACAATTCACACAGTGCATGATACCTGCTGGTTCTGAGGATGTCACACCATGTCGGCGATCCGTCGCTCGCTTTGGCGGTCGCGACCGCTAGGTTGTTTTACAGGTTAGACTCAACATCAGGCCCCTCAGCACACCACCGTCTGTGTCCATGTCCGCAGCTCGAGCACCTTTGGGGCAGACCAGATAGGCAATATAAGGACGACATTGGTTTTTCAAGCGTTACAGTAACCAAAATCACAGCTCAAGTTGTAAAGTTACCACACGAGTTCAGGGGTCAGAAGCCAACCAACAGTGTTTTTGACGTAGCAGGACTAAAACTGCTAGCTTACACCTCTGAGACGCACTGCAGCCATGGATCTGGAAAGCTTCGCGAAACACCTCCGTGAAGCGGAGCGGTTGATCGCTGAGGAACTGACGTTTGAAACGAGGGCCTTAGATGATCATGTGTTTTTGGACCGCCTTTGGCCGTCCGAAAGCTACCGTCCGCACTGGCGGATCCGCAACATGCTGATACGGATCAAGGATCGACAAGTGCACCAAGAGATTTCTTTAGCAGAAACCACCAGCCAGGAGACCAGTGGCTCAGCAGCTAGCAGCCGCCAGCAACCAAAAGCCACGGAGCTGCCCAAGGAATCAAAAAGGTCTCAGCAGAGAAAGGAGAGAATTTTTGAGCCGAAAGGCGGAAAGAACCGAGAGTTCTACAAGGCTCGGTTTGGTACCGTCCGCAAGTGAGGCAGTGACAGCTCACGCTCTCTGAGCGAAAGAGGGAAAAGCAAGCCTGCAGAGCAGTCGTTTGGGGCAGCAGACAGCGTGAAAGCAAAGAATGCATGTCAGTCTGTAAACATGGTTGAGGTGGAAGTCGAACTCAGCTGTGCAGTGTCCCTCAGCTTTTATCGACGCTTTCTTTTGAAGGCGCATGGTCTGAACGTACTGACATTTCTGCCGCATTCTTTTGTCTCTGAAAAGCACATAAGTCAAAGTGTTAAAAGGCACAGCAGCAAGAGTAATTCGTTTCATGTTAGCCATCCATTGAAAACCAAGTAGCAAAACAAACACAGCAGATAAGCGTCTCTAGGAAGCAAAAAACCGTAAGACAATATATAGATCAATCAAGTCGCAAGCGCTGTCACCACAGACACAGCGGCAGCAGAAGCCGGGGGGGGGGGGGGGGGCCCCCAACCGGCCTTCCCCCCAGAAGCCGGGGGGGGGGCGGTGCTGCCCAACTCGTGCTGCCACTCTCTCAGAAAGACAGTCTCAAGCTGCATTTTCGTTACCGCCTTGGAAGAAATGGAAGCAATTCACTGAAAACACTAGAGTCCTCACAGCGGGGCCGTGCGGTCCAGGTCACCGGGCTTCACACTCGGCCAGGCGGGAGGTCAGCCAAACTGCACATAGCCAGCATGTAACGTCAGTCACTGCAAGTGAAATGGGCTCAGGGACTGAGAAAACGTCCAAGCCGCAGCCCTCGTTCTTGTGCCAGGACCTCCACAGCGAAGAGCGGCAGGGCTCCCAGATTGCATCCAGTTTTTTCATGTTTTTTCGCGGTTTTGAACAGGGTAGCGCCCAGTTTGGCGGTCAAACCGCTCGTCCCTTTGGCGACTTATGGTGGCTCTTCCCTGTTCGGTCTCCCTCTCTCATAGCTAGGTCTCAGACACTTTGGACGGCGGTCACCGCTGCAACAAGATGGTTTCATGTGTCACACGCATTGTAGTTGTAGCCCCAGCATGCCTGGCGACCCCCGTCGCTTACTCCTCGGACACTCCTCGTCTTTCCCATATCATGTGTCAAATGCATTGCATTTGTAGCCCCAGCATGCCTGGCGACCCCCGTCGCTTACTCCTTGAACACTCCCCTTCTTTCCCATAGTTCCTCTTCTTTGCTTCTCCTCCTGGCCGTTTATGTAGCCTGTGACCTTCTCAGTAATCAAGACAGAGAGATGAGACATGAGAGGGAAACAAATGATATTGCACACAGATAGCCAGGCACGTGTGCTTGCAGGCGCTCAAACTATGACCTTAGCAGAGATCAGGGCAGAGAGCTGAAGACATGAAAAAGGGGAATGCGATAAATGCTACATGTCATCCATGGTCAAATCACCCCAGACTGCATCAAAATGGTTCACGGGAGAATTCCAATAAAGCCTCTGTGATCGCTGCGGCCTCTGGCGCCAAGGCCGTGACGAGACCCTGCAGCAAAGACCCTTGCTACGCCAGTCTGGAGCTAAAGAGTCTGTACACCACACAGTTTTCTCTCCAGAGTACCAACGAAGAGTCTTCTCCTTCGATGCACAGTGTGTGGTTCATGTGGGATGTGCCATCTCAGCACGTTCGATCAAACATGTGTCACTGCACCAACCTGCCGCACTTCACTGCAGCGCGGCTCAGACCGGCGAACGGCATCGCAAGGGAAAAAATCATATGCCTTAAGCTAAGATAGATATGAAAAAGGAAGTTGATTAACATTTTAAGGTCAAATGAAATAGAATATTTGACAGTAAGATTTTTCAGGGTGAGGTGAAACAAAAATTCTTCGGTAAAAACAACACATCTTAAGGTCAGATAATATGTTAAGAAAAGACACGGTATCTTCAGATCACACAAGGTCACGAAAATGCCTTAAGAAGGAAACAAAATATCTTGCGATCAAATAAGGTAAGGACGGGTGCCTTCATGCAAAAAAATCAATGAGATCAGATTTCTCGAAATAGAATCCGACGTTTAAAGATAAACAGTCTATCTTAAGATAGGCTCAGGCCCCTTGACCAAACTAGGATGACAAACCAGCATTTTCTTCAGATACGATATGATGAGATCCACCACCCTAAGATCAATCAAGCTGTCTTGAGATCAAAGATAGGATATGCGGAGGCAAAAATGCTATACCTTGGTTTAAAACATGCTGATAACAAACGAATGCTGCATCTCAAATAGGATAAGGTCTCTTAAGATTAGATATTTGAGATCAGATATGGTAAGATGACTTAAGGAAAGGCAAGGTGAATATAAGATAACATACTATACTTTTGGGTTAAGACAGGCATCCCAAGATAGGAGAGCACAAGGCTAGAAAAAAAAACATTGAAGGATCGGAAGGGAAAATGGGACGATTGATAGTTAAAGAGACATCTTAAACAAGGATTTACAAAGTCAAAGCAAGATATCCCAAGACGAAGGAACATATCTTGAGATGAGATAAGATAAGATATCTCAAACGAATAAAAGAAAGTAAAGTACTTTAAGGTAAAATGCAAACAATCCAGAGAAGGCCAGGATATTTTGAGATTAAATATGATTTCTCAAGACTAGAAATATTTCCTGGGATCAGAATAGGTTAGCGTAAATTTTCTGAAACAGGATATCTTATGATAAACTAGCCAGAGACACTTCAAAATGACATAAGGAAAGATCACATGCCTTAAAACAACGCAAGGATGCTTGAAATATCATACAGTATCCTAAGATAAGATCTGACAAGGTTATGTAAGAAAAATTTTTGGTGAACATGATATTTCAACATGAAAAAACATGTTAAGATCAGATACGGCAAGATAAAGTACTTTGAGATCAGAAAAAATCAGATAAAACACTTTTGATAGGATAAGACACCGGAAGTCGGGACATGATAACTTCGAGAACTCATAGTATCAGATTGGGTACCTTGTATTAAGAGAAAATACTTCAAAGATAAAATTAGATATCTTGAGTTGGGAGGAAATATCTTAGCAAATGATCCCAGGCGACCAGTGGCACTCCTGTTCTGAACATTGCCATGCGTTCACAATTTCCCGGAAAAATTCCAACATTTTCCGTGGCCGGCCTTGGAAAATGTTCGGCATTCTCCAAAGCTGAGCCTCTGAAATGAAAACCCTTGCAGTCATGTGTCGTCACTTCCTCACTTCTGCCACCACAAGTGACCGCTCAAGTGACCGCAAGTGACCGCAAGTAACCGCTCAAGTGGCCGCAAGTGACCGCAAGTGACCGCAAGTGACCGCAAGTGACCGCTCAAGTGGCCGCAAGTGACCGCAAGTGACCGCTCAAGTGACCGCTCGAGTGACCGCTCAAGTGACCGCAAGTGACCGCTCGAGCAAGTGACCGCAAGTGACCGCAAGTGACCGCTCTGGCCAAAATCAATTTCCACTCTCTTTGCTCGCTCTCTGTTAAATCATTAAAGCAGTGCGGACCATTTTTAAACTATTTATCACTTATCACCGTCAAAAATCATTTACAAGTACTTTCCACGACGAACAATCAACTATTGACCATTATCCATGAACCAGTATCTATTCATCATTTGGATCAATGTTGACTACCCATGAGCAACTCTTGCCTATCAACCATCAACCCTTAGCCATCAGTTAGAAACGATCAACGGGCTGTGGGTCAAAATCTGGTACCCCTGGTGTAATTCATCATTGCATTTCCAAGTATTGTTGGTGAACTTATCCCGTATAGTGAACCATTATTAACCACTACTAGTATGAGGTAGTTATCCCCATTATCAACCAGTATTGTTGGTGAATGGTTCCGAATGGAGATAATGGTTGATATTGGTCGATTAAAGGTTGATAACGGTTAATAGAGCTAAACAATTGTAAATTAGTGGTTGATAATGGTTAATGATGGTAAATAATGGTTGACAATGGCTGCGCACTGGTCTCCAACGCACCCCCAGTGTAATGGGGAATGATGGTCAATAATGTCAATAGTGGTTGCTAATGTTGAATGAATGGTTAATGTTGGTTAATAACGGGCAATAATCGTTAATACCTATTGCCTCAAGATACCTTAACATTGGTTATTGTTGCTTATTGACCAACTTGTTAACCTTAAGATACCTTAACATTGGTTATTGGTTATTCACCAACTTAGATGATAAGTTATTATCCCCCCATTTTCATTGGTGAACTTATCGTTCCATGATGGTTGACTGTGCCAGACCTGGACCGCCTCGGACGGCCGTGGAGAAGGGCTGTGCATGTTGGGCCAGCAGGCGCAAGCGGGCGCACGCGGGCGCAGGGTGCAGCAGCAGCATGGCGCAGGGGCAACGGCATTGATATGGCTATGGGTCAATATTAACCAACCAATTATGGGGGTTAATAACCAACAATAACAAGGAAACCAATGGTTAATCACTGCCATATGGTCAGTTTGATGCTGATCTCGTAAGTGGTCGGTGGTTTCAAGCATTTTTTATTTTCCCGAGTAGTTATTGACAATTGGTTGGTTTTATTTTTTTCATAGGGGTTGAAACCAGGTGAGTTTTTCTGGGATGCTCATCGGGAGTACCAATAGGGATAACTATTGGGAGCTTCCGGGCGAGCCAACAAAAATAGGGATGTTCATTAGGAGTACCAGGCTTTTAAGCCAATGGTTTATTCGTCATATCACTAAGATTCCAGTGGTTGATTTTGGGAACTATGCTTTTAGTTGGTTTTAGTGACATATGAATAAGCATAAAGCATTGGCATGACTACCATTGTTGGTTTTAGTTGGGCCCTTGACTCAGCATACCGGGATATTCGTCTCGCCTGCGGCTGCATTCTTTTCTACAGAAACTTCCACCCCAGCCTGAGATCTGCAATTTTGGAACATGTATAGATGCTGTTCATTGCTTTTCTTCATGGATTGGGTCCCATAAATAGCTGGGTCAAATGGTACATTCTCCAATCTGTTTTTCATTCAAGGACATTTTTCACTCAAGAGTTTATGAAAAGCTGGGTGTATTTTTTTTTGCAGCGAAACCAGGGGCTGCGCAAGTCATGGACAGACGACTGTCTCTGCCAACCAGATCACCTACACACGCCGGAAACGAACCTCACAGTGTTGGAATGGAGAGGCCAGCAGGGCTGTTGGGCTTTGGATTCCAGTTTTCAATAGGAATAAAAGCGCAAGAAAAAACAAGACTGACCTGAATCCTTGACTGGTGGAAGTGGAAGGTGGAAGTGGAGATGCGTTCGTGGATGGCGGATTTCCGTTTTGAGAAGATAATGAAATCAGAAGACTGGTGAATTTATAGCTGGAGATTGCGGTTCCTGAACAGTTTCTTGTCCATTTCGGGGTGGGCACATTTTTTCCTGAACTTGTTTGGCTGAAAGTTGAAGCAGCGTAGTAGGATAGTGGCAGAAAGCAACAAAACCATGACCATGCCTGCACCCTCCGAGCCTTTATTGTGATTTGGTGCCACAGTTACTGCGTTTGCAAAGATGGTACTTATCTCATGACGACTGCAGCACCACCGGAATTCCCTTCTCACCACGATGTTTGCCAGAGGGTTCAACGAGTTGTTGATGGCAGTACATCACATTATCATCATCACCATCATCACTGCCATCATCATCGTCATGATTGCCATCGTCACACGCAAGGACGCACAGTTGCACTTTGCAATGTTGGTCGTTTAAAAATCCTGGTCATCTCACACGAAATACCTTCAAAGAGGGTACCCGCACATTTGCCACCTTGGGGGACATAGGATTCCCGGAGGAGGATGGGGAACCTTCGGTTTCTTGCGGCGGCGCTGACGGGTCAGGCCTTTGAACGTCCCACGGTGAAGAAGACCTGCGCCTGTACAGAGGCCCAAAGTGGTGGGATCTCAACTGGATTTTCCACCGAAAATTTTCGCGCCGTGGAGTTTGACCGAAACGGTTTGCCTTGCGTTATCAACGAGATTTGGCTTCAAAATCTAGAAATAAGATAAACAAGATGAAGGGAAATCAGCTCTTCATGACCAACACATGTATGCTGACCACATTTTGAGGCTTTGCAAAGCAACGACGATTTGAGAATTTGTGAGTAGCAAGCAAACACTGTCTCACATGTTCAAGTGATCTTAAGAAATTGCAAATACACTTGTATTACATCTTGTATATACAAATACACTTGAGCAGCGTTCTGAATTCACCAGCTTATATTTAGTAAAGGGCTGGAAATAATCCCACACAAATAATTCAAAAGGAATTTTGAAGAACGCTCACTTGTACATGTTGTATACGCGCGCTCGCATCCGTGATCGTTGCGATACTTCCAGTGCTGCTCCTGAGCAGGCCGACTTCGCCTGTGATGTGGGCTTCGTGCGGCAGGTGCCTTGGCAACGCCAGCATGTGTCGTTTGCGAATGGAGGTCCCCGTGTTTGTGCAAATGTCAAATGGCATGATGATGAATGATGGTCGATGAATAGTGAATGATGAATAATGAATGATGATGATGATGATGATGATGATGATGATGATGATGATGATGAATGATGGTTGATGATGATGGTTGATGATGATGGTTGATGATGCTGATGATGATGATGCTGCTGCTGCTGATGGATGGGGATGATGTAAGGCCTAAGAAACTGGTGAATCTCTGTACCCAAACGGCGACCAGGTGGGCTCCACCGAGTGCATCTTCGGGGGCGCAGACATGATGCCGGAGAGGCTGGGCGAAATGCTGCAGTGGGGCTTCGCCATAGGCTTCACGGGATCAAACCGTGGAACCTATTGGTGTGTTGATAAGTCGAACGTATTTATTCACTGAATTATTGTCGATAATGTTGATGATTAACAATAGACTAACTATGTTATTGTTGATTATCAACATTTTTTAATTAAATATATTATTGTTGATAATGTTGATGATTCACAATAGATTAGCTATGTTATTGTTGAAAATCAACATTTTTTAGTTGACTATGTTATTGTTGATCATGTTGATAGATGGAACTCTATTTCCTGCCTAAATGTATAGTTTTTTGTTTTGTTGCTGCTGAAAGTTCGAATTCTTTGATTTCTTGGGACCTCAAGACTTTGTGAACGAGCCCTTTCTTTCTTGCAAACTTGCTTTTTTGGGTCTTGACAACAAGAGTTTGATTTCATCACCAGCGACTTACCACCACAATTTATCAACTATTCACATGTTTGGGACTCCGCGGGTGGCTCAAGAGTTGTGCACGACTACACCTATGAACTTTCCTGAATAGTTCAAGAGGGGTAGGAAAATGTGCCTAAGCTATCCTAAGCTTAGATCGCATTTGCGGCGGATGCCGATGCCCGCTGATGCCGCATATGTTTCATCATGGCGCACAGCCTTCCACAATCTGGTAGATCAAATAAGGGTAAAGCATTGAAGCTTCATGCGCTGAAGAATCACAAAAAGTCTTATGCATTGATATGTTACCTGTGGTACTGGTACAACCAATGCCAATCAATATCAAACAATATCAATCAGTAATTCCCTGAGCGTATAGCAAAACAACCAAGGTCAATCAGCAAATAGTTCCAGGAATTTGCGCTGCGGGAGGATCCGGCTGTGAGAGGTGTAGCGCCGTTGCCGTTTGCTGCGTTGGATGTTCAGCGGTGCCAAAGATTTGCACCAAAGCTGTGCAAGAAAATAATGTGAGAAACAAATGGAGCCATTCATAAAGTGCCTTTCTTCAGAAGTGGGTTAGAAACCATTGAAAAAACAATGAGAAAGATGAGAAAGTACTTTAGCCATGGCTATATTTTTTCAGGGTACAACTGAAGCCAAATCTCCAAATCCAAAGGGATTATTCCAACGAATTGTTTCCAAAAAATCTGAACTCATATTGTTGAGGAGCCTGGCCGGATCGGTCTACTCGATACATCTCGATACAATGCAAGTGTGTCAGCATGTCCCCATGATCACGAAGCGGTATGGGCTTGGAATGGCCCATGGTTTCATGCTGAGGGCTCATAGTTAACATGGGCCAAGTAGATCCAAGTAGCATATGTAGCTTATCTCATTGGTCAGAGCATGGCATAGCTGTCCAGGTCGGTTGGTCAAAGTCACAGCAGATCTCTCCCAGTTCCATGGCCCATGGGCCGAACGGCCGTGCACTCCAAGCGGGCTCTACTGGGCCAACGGCCCACTGTGCTGTTGCCACCCTCGGGCTATGTGGAGCCCCGTGGCGAGCAGGAGATGCGCGGCTCGCTGGGGGAGCAACGGCAGACGTGGATTCGTCATGTTTGCTCCCCGGAAAGGCCATGGTAAGGCATCAACATCAAGGGTAAGCATGTTTGGCTCAGCAACATCAACCCGGAAAGGCTTGATGGGAATATTAACAGGCCTTGTAATTGGGTTCCGGGATTTCCTTCTTCGATTTTCCCATGAACCAATCTAGTCATTTGCTGAAACTAGGACACCATTAATAAGCAAAGAAGAGAACCGAGGTTCCCACTCACAAAAGCATTGAGACCAGCAGATCTTTTGTGTGCAACCGACCTCAGTGCAGGACTAGGGATCACAAAGCTGATCATGTTGGAACATGAGATCCAAAGCTTGTCCAAAGCCTTGGTGGTTTTGCAAGGCCGATGTTCACCAGCGGTGTAAACCGAAAATTAAGTGGTTGGTTTCCCTGGATGGCTTTCGGAATGTTTTTTCATGGTTCCCCATGGTTTCCCATGGTTTCCCATGGTTTCCCATGGGTTCCCATGGTGTTTCTTGTTCAATGGTTGGGGGTATGCCCATTTGGCGCGGATCTGATTGGTTCCAACCGCCAGGATGTCGCACCTCCCTCCACTCATTTGCAGCTGGAATGGGCCTATGGCTACAACGGTCATGCGGGCGTAGGTGCCGTCCACTGGATTTCCGCACCTCGGCTCAGTCCAATCTTCAGATTTCCCTAGACATATCCTGATATCAGATCCTTCGCAAGAGGCCAGTGAGGGTACAGGATGCATGCAGCTGAAATTTGGGCCTCACTGGCATCCTTGCGAAGGATTTGATATCAGGATATATCCAGGTCTAGAGATCAAGTACATTTGTACTGGATGATACATCCTGGCGTTACATTCGTAGCATTGCAGGACACCAAATGGCGCGGTTGCGTGGTCATTGCAGATGTAACGCTGTGTTCCCCAAGATCTGTGGCATCCCAACTGAAAAAAGGCGACTTTGAGGTACATGGGGATGCCCGTGATGTTCAGCCCCAAAACTTTTGGGGATCCATCTGAGTGGCACCGATGCCACTGCTGCCAAGGATGACGAGTTTGTCTTTTCCGTGGCAGCCGTGGGGGGGGTCCAATGCCTTCGCCCAGCCACTTGGGCGGCAAATGCGATGACCAGTTGTGCGCTGGTCATCCATGCACCTTTGCTGCGGCCATGTGGCCATGGGAGCTGATCTTTTTCTGGTGGATCTTCCCGCCGTGATCTATGCCAGACTCCAAGGGTTGATGTGGGGATACAACATGTGGCCAATAGGAACAGCCCTGGATGAGATCTTCCCCCCTGGTCTGCATTTCTGAGGCCAGGCAACGGATCTTTGTGGGCCACAGTCAACGGAGCCTCGGCTGCCCCGTGATCAAAGGTATGTGCAGGGCATAGCCTTTGTTCATTGCCTGCGCTCTTGTTTTCCCACTGGTAACGTCATGTAAGAAAGTGTGGTTATGTAACATGATGTAATCATGTCACTAGCTTCCGTTTTGGGACACGAAGAATTGAAGAAGAAGAAGAAGAAGAAGAAGAAGAAGAAGAAGAAGAAGAAGAAGAAGAAGAAGAAGAAGAAGAAGAAGAAGAAGAAGAAGAAGAAGAAGAAGAAGAAGAAGAAAAAAAAGAAGAAGAAGAAGAAGAAGAAGAAGAAGAAGAAGAGAAGTAGAAGTAGAAGAAGAAGAAGAAGAAGAAGAAGAAGAAGAAGAAGAAGAAGAAGAAGAAGAAGAAGAAGAAGAAGAAGAAGAAGAAGAAGAAGAAGAAGAAGAAGAGAAGTAGAAGAAGAAGAAGTAGAAGAAGACCAACATCGATGAAAGCAAGCAGGACAATGGATGCAGCAACTACAGCAACAGCCACAGGAGCAATGACCACAACAACCACAACCACAGCCACAGCCACAACCACAACCACAACCGGCAGCAAACACCGAAGAATTGCAAACAGAAATCCCAAACTATTCAACTGCCAGGCGCCTGAGCCCCAACCTCCAGCATCAGCCACAGCAATACAATGTTACCTGTGCGGGTAGTGGTACCAGCGGGTGGGATGGGGTGGAGGGAAATGATGACCTCGAAGCATCTTCGAAGCTTAGGATCACCTGTCTGACCTACTGCCCTGCGTTGCAGCTGTGTGCTTCGGGGCAGATGGATCCCAAGGGTGGTGCAGGTGCGGTGGGAGAGCTGCCCTGGGACCTGCAAGGCGTGGCGGTTTCTGTGCTGAGAAAAATGTGACATCCAATGTCCAATGACATTGTAATGGTCAACAGGGGGATTTTTGCGGTTTGGCACTTAATCCCCAGCGAGACTGGGAGGTACGGATGGTCAGAATATGGTAAATAATGATGGTATTAGTCCACTGGCATACGATTTTTTTGGGATCGTTGGAGACGCCGAACTCATGGACTGAGGCAAGTATGCTGTTCAGTTTTGCGATTCTAGTACACCCGTAGATGTGGGCTTGAGATGGCATGAGTGTTCCTCCAAGTCGGGAGACCAAGGGAACATATTCAGTAGTTGAGACCTGAATTCTGAACGGCTTCCACTTCATGATCGGAAGTGGAAGTGTCAACTTTTTGAGCAAAGACTCTTGCGCAGCGACTTTTGTGGTTGACCTGCACTCGCTGTTGACGCCTTGCCTGGCAGAGTGTGACAGAACTCATCTGGCACACCGTTTGTTCTTCAACGTGAGTTGCCTGGGCCATCCTATAATGATCATTGATTCAGGATACCAATGGATACCATCCATCAATTCTTTGGGAACAGGAAACAGGATGGTTCTGGGATCAACCCAGCTATACTGTTTGGTGGTTTCAAACATTTTTTTATTTTCCCCAGTAGTCATAAACAAATGCTTGGTTGACAAATTATTTTCAAAGGCGTTGAAACCACCAACCAGATAAGTGTTGAGTCTATATCACATATATTATGATGCTAATATATGAACGGCAAACCAGGGTGCTAGGAATGGATGAACCCAGCAGGTCTCGTGGATGCCGCTGCTTTTCGAGGTCCTTTCATCTGCCTGTGGCGACCTGCCGACTGCATCTTGCTCTCCGTTTTGGTCTTCGCTACTCACGAGGAGGGCCAACCGGCGGCCATTGGCAACCGGGCAGTTCTGCCAGCAGAATCAGCTTGCAGTCTGTGCTTGCGGGTGCACAGACTTCCTGTCTTTCGTGAAGCTCGAAGGGCATACTGAGAACTAGCAATAGGGATGGTGAACTGAAATGGTGATTAGACGTCTTTAACGTGACTCTCAACCCACTACTTGGATGATCGTCAACCCACTAATTGTATTCAATGGTTGGATTTATACATATTTGAAGAACCCTCGCTAACCATCATCCAATGACATCCACAATTAATCATCAATCAACCACCCATTGAACATCATCAGCCCTCCATTCTTTCTCAATATGTACGGCTCACGGACCAAACATGATCAAACATAGTCAATCAACCACTATTACCCAACAATATCTCCGCAACAGTTGTCAACCAACCATTGTCAACCAAACGTGATCAACCAACCAGGGTCAACCCACCTTGGTTAACCAACCATTGTCAACCAACCAATCACGGTGAACCCTTCACCGCCACGGTGGGGCGCTAGGATCAGATCACCTCTTTGTGCTTCAGCTGTGATGGCAGCCAGCTCTTCAGCATGGCCAGGGCGCCGCGGTTGAACGGTTCAATCATGAACAGGGGATGGGTCAAGCAGTTAACCAACCCACCAATGGTTAACTAGCTGGTTAACAATAATCATTAACTAGCTGGTTCATGATTAATAGTAGAGATCATAGCCGACAATAGTAGTGGATGTACCAACTATATGGCTATGGGTCAAGCAATTAATCAACCAATCATGGGGGATAATAAGCCTGGTTAATGGTAGGGGAACCAGGGGTACGTGGTTTTGACCCACTGCCATTGAGATGGGGAGTTTCCACTACAGTTCATGCTGAGTGCACGGATGTTCATCAGTTTATGTACTGATCATCATCAGTTTTCACCTCTGAATTAACGATCGTGATTTGCCGCTGCAACTATGCTAGTATTCATGATCACTAGACCATTACGGCAGCACTTGGATCCCAACCTCTCCTCGATGGTTTCCATTTCTTGTTGTGATGTCCTGGGTAAAGTAACACACGAAGATCTCCACTTTGGCAAACTGCTGATTTGATTTTCTCCCTCGGATGTCAGATCATGCTCTTCAAATAGTTCTGCAGCCATATGCAGCCAGATGACGCAGGTCACCCAACCCTCGAATATGAAGACAGATAGACCGGAAGGAGTTGTGTGGAACCCCTTTTTCACTGTATTTCATCTTCAACAACAAAACCCAATTTGATCCGCTTGGCATGGCTTGGGAAAATGCCTCGCAACAGCGCAAGACCAGCGACAAGAGCAGTCAACCCTATCACAAACCCAAGCTGGTTGTTCATCACGGTGCACACCGAGCCGCTGCGGCTTGAGTTTTTTTTGCTGGGATACTTTTCTATGTCATGTCCAGCATGACCTATACTCTAACATCATGACCCAGGTGCCCATTGGCAGTTACGGAAAGCACCAGATGTGTTTTCACCCTGCTCTACTGTGAAAAAGGCAACAGCCGGCTGTTTGGGAATGATCCAGTCTGCAGGGTTTGATCGCAAAAAATCAAATCAGCAGTTGGTATCATCCTACACTGCTGCTGGGGGGTTGCGGCAGCCCAGGACTCTGCCAACACGCTGGCTCTTTGGGAAAGCTTTCTGCCGATGAAGACAGGGCACGCGACCAGCTCGGGGATGGAGCTGCCTCATCAGTACCGAAAACCCATCGCCAAGGCCGGGGGGCTCAGATGGCATGGGTTCGGCCTGGAACCAAGCACCTGGGGTTCACTCAGAGGCCGCTTGAAAACGCACCCTTCCACGTGTTGCCTCCAACCACCTTGTCATCTTAGCTGCGTCCATGCCAGTGAGGTGGCGACGGGGAAGGTATCTGCGTTCGGCATGGTAGGGAGCTATGATGCCAAGAACTTCCAAGTGGCTATCTTTGATGCAGGCTGGGCAAGATGCCCCAGCCATTTGGCAGTGGGCAGTAGGCGGAGCTTTGATTTTAAATCACGAGTAGAACCACAACTGCAGGTTGAAGTGATACTATTTGATCCAAGGAACTTATCGCATCTCCTTCCACCAGACCATACCTTGCATCTTGAACTAGACGGGTGCCTGAACTATGGATACACCCGAATCTACCGGTCAAATGATTACTGAAACTATTGAATGTTGTGGTGCCAGCAGGAACCACCCTGGTTTATCATGGATGATATGTGAAGCCAAGTTGGTCCATGACATGGCGAGCCACCGGGTGACAGGCCGCAGCGCCATCGGCTTGCTCCTGAAGTTTGTTTGTGTCGTGGATGGAGCTACTGGGACGCAACCATGGGGCGGGAAGTTGGCAATTTGGAGTCCCAACATAGTGCCGCTCTGGAAGCTGTGCTCACTCGGTTCTACTTCCATGGCCCCTCCAAGGTCCATCGCAGCTCCCCGGTGCCATCTGCCTTGGGGCCTGAGGACCTGAAAAGTCGTTCGGCCATCTTCCCGGTGTCCAGTGCACCGCGGCACGTGCTGAATTGCGCGTGGATGGAGGGCGGTCGCTCCGAGTGCGTGGCATGCGGCGACAATGGCTACCTCTACATTTTTCAGGACGGCCACTGTGGGTTGATCACAAACACCCTGTCTCTTCACAATATCCAGAGTATTCATACCATGTGCATACATGTGCAGAAATTTTCGATAGATCTGCTATATGACATACCGTGCACATCTTTCAAGAGGGTGGTCCTATTGTTCATTCTGTAGCTCAAACGCATCCTTCATGCATCTCTTTAGTACATTCCCAAGCTGATGTAGTGTCAAAAAACCGGTCACCGTCAGCAGTTGCGGTCCTGCACGGCATAGTTACAATTCCACGATACGGATCTTCTGCGACAATCAGTAAGAAGCATCAAGAGCAGCAGCGTTTCTTGTACACCCAATCATACGCCACTATTATTGGGGCATATATATATATATATATAGATAATGGGTTGCCCCGCCACATGCGCAACAATGTAGTTGGTCATTGCTTCATCATGAACTTTATTCCCCAGTTCTCCTACATGTGCACTCATCCTGTAAATGTCATGTTGGATTTCCAAGATGTACCGATCCGGAACATTTGGATGATGTTGTCGTTTTTGCAAACCAAAATGGTCGATTGGACAGCTAGCCTTGCCTTCTTCTATCAGAATGACGAAATCTTGCCACGGTCACTTCCCTGAGCCCCTTACATGTGCATAATTGTGTTATGTAATATTATGTATACATACATCTGTGAGTCCCCAGATTGGTGTCTTGCCAACATCAGCTTGCCAACAAGATTGCCGAGATTGATTTGTGCTCTCACAGTGGTGTGTCAATGATTCGCAAAGCTGAGGGCATGCACAAGCACAACTGGTCCGAATAGATCACTATCATTGGTTGGGTAGTCACTTCTACCATGGCGGGGACATGGACACTTTGAAGGGCCTACCCCCGTCTGGCAGAGTCTATAGTAGTTTGGTTGAGGGATGTTGAGGGTAGGTTGAATTCTACCTTTTATTATGTGTTTTATTAGTCGATCACTGTTCTAGCATACGTGATGTCTACCTCAGAATTCAAAAGTTGTGCACCATCAGCACAAGTGTTTCTTGGTTGGTTGCTGTTTCTTTTGTCTGCTGCTATTGACCGTCATTGACAAGTACTATCCATCATGAATACATAATCATTAATTATCAACCATTCAAAAAAACGCTCAACTGCCAATCAAATCAACCATTCGTTATGGTTTAACCATCATTATTTACTCAATCCACATGCATACTTCAATTTGCCATGAGCTCCCTCAAACAGCCTTGACTTATCCATGATGTAACCATTGAGTAAACGTTCATCAATCATTATCAACCATCCCCAACTATCGCGCAACCACCATGAGCCATTCGGAAACCATCGTTGGTCACTCAAATAACAATCGGCCAATTCAACCATCAACAGCTATGATTGACCCTTCAACAATCATTAGCATATTCATTCAACGTAACTAGCCATTGATTCGTTTAGTATCCAATAACTAACCATTGAATTTAAGCATCAGTAAACCATCATCAACCACTTAATTATCCCCTAGTAGCCATGGAGTAACCATTGTTAACCACTCAAATGCCCAGCAAACTGCACCATTCAATGAACTTCACTATTCAACATCATCCCACCATTCAACGATGAAGATCCATTCTTTCAGATCCTTTCAGCTAACCATTCAATTGACAAATTTCTAACAAATCCTTTCAGCTAACTTAACCTGTTCAATTGTTCAAGATCCTTTCAGCTAACTTAACCATCTCAACATATCTTAATCCATTCAAATTGCTTAAGTTAAGCCATTCAAATTGCTTAAGATGACGGCCATTGAGCCGTCACCTTTGCTTCGCCTCAACGGGGATCCCACCAAGCGACGGACCGGGATCAGGGCGCCACCACGGCCTCGTCCCATCGCGTCTCCACGGCAGCCGTGAGCTTCGCGGTGCCGCTGAACGGGTCCGAGCAGCTGCTGGTGGCGACCAAGGACTCGGTGCCTGGGCTGTGGCGTGGAGGGGGAGCTGTCCAGGCAGTGGTGAAGCCAGGTGGTGAGCTGCAGTTTTAGTAGTTCACCAGTTGGGTGTCCAGGTTAGCACTGAAGTGCTTGACCCAGTAACCAGTTTGTAGTTGACGATGGATCAACTAATCACTGGATGGTTCGGAGCATCGATTAACAATCTTGACCAGTTGGTTTATTGATGAAGCGACCAGGATTAGTTCATGAGTAATGATTGGTTAATGAGTTGATGAATCAACGATGAATCAGTTTGCAGTGGCTGATGAACACCTTAGTTAATGATTAATTCATGGTTGAATGGTTGATTAATTCACGGTTCATGATCGTTGGCGGTGAATTAGCAAGTTGGGAGATGGTCTACTAATGTGAACTAATTTCCGTAATTTCACCAGTGGTTCATGATGGTTGATGTTGGTGAATTGATGATAAATAGTGGTTGATGAGTGAATGAATCGTCCGTGGTGAATTAGCCCGTCGATTAATGGTTAAATGAAGATTTATATAATGATGGTCTATTCAGTGGTTAGTGATGATGAATGGCCAATACTGTTGACATGGTTACTAGTTAGCAATGCTTAAACATTTTCAACGGTGGTTCCATAATAATGATCAATTTCGAGGTAATGCTGGCTAATCATGACTTGGAGAGGCGGCTCTCCGTTTGGCGTTTTGTTGCCACTTCAGATGTTCTGGGCAGCAACGGGGTCGGTTTGCATGAAGCAAGGTAGGGATAGAACATCATTCGGGTCGTCTCTCGAGGAATGTAGATGAGCAACCGCAATAGTACCCACGAACTCTCGCTGCTGACGAGTAGTTCTTCACGCCTCGTTCCCTAATGGCTTCGTACATCCTCTTGCGATTCTCATTCATGTCTTAAGTTTGAGCAAGGCGCATGAGGATCTAGACTTGGAGCACATTCGATATCATTGAGCGAGGATGGTTGATTGAATTGATGTCCAGCGACCTAGGACCTAAGGATCATGTCTTTATGGTTCCCAATCCTAGTACAGTAGAGTATGCCATAGACAATCACTAGTTGTCAAGCACCAAAGACAAAGCTCAACGTGTGTTTCTTGAAATACTGTCAGTCACAGACATGCTGTCACTTTTGAACGTTGTCACTGAAGTTGCCACTTCATGCTTGTTGTACACCAGCCGTCTACTCGTCCACATGGTCTATATAATCTTTTGCAGATCCATAGCATCATATAGTATCCCATTTTTTCCCAGCAGGGTACAACCCACTTTACCAACGAACCCTTCCAGTCTTGGAACATGGCCCAGCCCAGGTACTTCACTTCTGTCGTTTGTCGGGTCAGACCATGGAAGATGTGTCTTCGGTCCCCTTCCCTCAACTGAAGGGCTCAGCACTTCTCTCAGTTCTGGGGCCTTCGGTGCTCAACACGGCTGCGCGGGGCAGAGCTGGAGTACTCATCGGCCCCCTGGCTGGTTGCGGCTGGGATCTGAGTTCTTTGTGGCTGAGGGAGTCACCCATGTCATCACGCCTTACAGAAGTATGCACCATTTTTTGACCTGCACATTGCGGCTGCACTCGAGGCTTTGAAGGACTGAGCCTGTAGGTCCCAAAATCCACCCTTGTCAGTACTTGGAGGCCCTTGTGCAGAATTGCAAGGTGGTCATTTCCCTAAATTCTCAGATTGTTTCCAAACTTGAGAATTGACGAATTACTGACCAACGCTTCGTATTGACCCTGAAAAACGCCCTGATGAACCCACTGCTTCTCAGCAGCCACCAATGGGTGAACCTCGGGAAACGAACGCACGAACGAGGCATCGCGACCGTGGTGCCAAGGTTCAGAGAATCATCAGCTGTTTCTTTTGGACCCGTTGGAACGCAGGCGAGCCGCTGCCGCGAGTTGCGCTGGTGGGCATGGCTTGGTGGGGATGGCTACCACAACGGTTGTAGGTGACCAGGGGTACCAGGGACCTACAGCCAGGTAGTTGGTGAAAGCTTTGGCTTTCGCCTGGGTGGGGGAGAAGTGTCCACCTGTAAATGCTTAGCCACTGATCAGCCCTTGATTCCTATGCTTGGTCCGCAGTGACCAAAGTGAACCAGCATGGGTTGCGCATATTTGGTTATTGAATGTTCTTGGATGTCATTCATAAGACTTGTTTTATAAAAAAGTGCTTACTAATACTGGTTCCTAGAATGCTGGTTCCTAAAATTTGATTACTAATACTGGCTACTAATGATCACTACTGGTTCCTAATAGTCGCTGATAATGAGGTTACAATAGTTGTTCCAGTACTTACTGATACTTGCAAACTCATAGTGGCCAATGGATTCCACCGGAGTACGAATGAGCTACTAATCAGTTGCAGTACTAACATGTCACTCATCAGTTGCTAATACATTGCTAATGAGTTGCTCATAAGTTGCTAATAAGTGGCTAGTTGCTAAGAAGTTGCCAGCAGTTGTTACCCTCACTGGGTTGGTTAATGGGAAAATCTACACATGGTTAGTTGATTTATAAGCTATTTAACTATACTTATATCCACCATTTGCCTGGTACCCTAGTTGTAACCCAAGTTAGCTAACGTTTAGGGGGCCCACCTTGCAGGAAAGCCTTGTTTTAACCAGCAATGACCAGCAGGTTTTCATCCGCTCAGGGTCAAGCAGCTGCTTCAACTGTCCCACGCTGGAGAAGTCAATGCCCTGACGCTGCACCCGGACCGGGGGCGGGGCGCACCGTTGTGGTTGGTGGCTGGGTGCGGTATCTACTGTAGTTGTTGGGTGAGTCATGACATGTCATGATCAATCATCCCCATCAATAGGTGAAAATCCCAACAGTTCTACTACGTAGTTTGTTCACGATGGTTCATCCGCTAGGCCTCGGAAGCTGGCAACCTTCAATAGTTCGATCAGCGAATTGGTTGTCATGATTCGATGATTGCAAGAAACAGCGACGGGCTCAGCGTGTATGGCATGCGTGTCGTGTGAAACTGTCAGATGGTACAGCCAGGTGCAGCTCAGAAATTAGGCCGTTCGGGATGTGAGCAGCGGTAACCCAGCGGCCGATTTGCGGTCAGACTTCTTTGGCTTGGTGTATTTGGGACAGGCATATTCCATCGTTGCAGTGCAGTGGAGTCAACCAACATGTAGATTGATATAGAGTGATTATATAAGACACATGGAAGGATAAAGGCTTATACCGCTTGGACCACCAGATAAACGTCACTCCGTTATTCGCCGTTTACCGTTTGGTTTGGCTTCACTAGCTGGCGATATCAGGCACAAGATAAAGTCAAAGGTGAGTCCTTTTGCAACAAGCATGTGTACCCAATAACAGAAGCAACATTGGCTCTGACGGGCTGCAAATTTGTTTACTGGTTTTGTTCCCGTTAGCAAAAGGTTCCTTCAATACGACATCAGGACAGTTTAGCTGTAGGTTGTTGACTTAGGGGGAACATGCAATAAGTCTTCCCAACAACATATATTTCCGTGGGTTGCTCCCAGGGGGTTTACCATTTGTAGGGGATCAGATGATAGGTCAAGTGAACAAGATAAAACACGTTTATTGCTTTGTGTATTTACAGGAACCCAAACATTTGGATTGATCCAGACAAGTGTCATATTTTATATTCTGATGCAACTGTAGATAAACATAGAATCACTGCGCATAAAATGCAATAAAAGTAACATGGAGGATTTGTATCTATATAGTAATAATTGATTCAAACCATATGCAAATGAATCAATTGATTATCAATTATCCAATGACTAGACTCTTGGGAACCCTTGAAATCATGGAAACAATGGCGTGATCACAGCTGCGCAGATTTGACACTCAGAACCATTGAAACCTGTAGTCAACAAGATCGCTCTTTAGTGTCTCGATAGGCAGTGAGACTCCACAAACTTATACCGGATTCGAATTTCTGAAACACTTCCACATTTCATGATAACAACAGAAACAAACGCGCAATCAAAGAGTAAAAGAGCTGCAGTTTGACTTCCGCACTCAATAAATCACACATTGAGACATATAACTGCATGCAACATGCTTATACATACCATCACACAAACCAATCAGCGTACTACTAAAACAAGTGTCAAGAACACACCTTCAGCCTGCCCACCACACACACACATGGCCCGGAGTGGCCCTGGGGTTTCTTTATCATCAAGCAGAGTGGTGTTTGGACGGATTTGTGTGGAAACATGAATCTGTTGCAGGTTCCTGAACTGATCCATGACTCTGACGCTACAGAGCAAAACTATAGTTAATTGAGTGTAGCTTAATCGTTACATGGACAAGTGTTTTCTCGAAGATAAATGGAAGCCAAAATAAAGGGGACAGCATAAAAACGATATGCCAAAGGAGTAGTCCCAAACTTGGAAAACAATAGGGCATCTCCAAACCAACAAGGTGAATACATCTTGGTGAATATCATGATGACGCGCCAGATGAAGGATGCATTTATTGGCCACTGATGAGTGATGATAAATCATACATTGCTTGAACGTGCAATTGGGTGTGTAACTGGGATATGACCATGGCTAACCAATTATCGATCAGTCAACCCATTGTGACTGCTGGTTAGTCTCGACTTCAGCTGATCATCATGCATTGAATGTCACAATGATCCCTTACCACCCCCGAAGGTTCTGGAGATTGGTCTGACAAATAATTTCGCATGATTTTGGGTTGTTTTCGGTGTCAACCAGGTCATTTTCCTTTCGAACCTACGTTACGAATGAAGAGACGTTACGACTGTGGAAACGATGTATATTCCTGTGCGGTGACTTTGCTGTGTACCCTAAAGCATTAACACAGTTGAGTAATATTGTGAGAGTGGCTGGCTGGTTGAAGATCTTGCTGGCGCTGGATCAATGTGGGGAGACAGTGAAAAATTTGTCTTGGCCCCACGACGAAAAGCTTGGCGTTTTTCTCAGAGATTTTGTGCCGGCGCTGGAACAGTTTAGCAGTATTTGCAGACATCCTTTGTATCTTGTGGTTTGGAGCACCAATGACTTTGCCAAGATGGCGTGCCAAGATGGCGGAGGATGTTATGAAGGAGATGCAAGCGGAATCGGCTCCAGACGTAACAACTGAATTGCCCTCAGAAATTGCAAATCCAGTTGTGACCAACTCAACACCAGAAGTTGCGGCTCCTGCAAATCACTCGGGCCCAGAAGGTGCGATTTCCGAACCGGTGGCATCAGCAGCTGGCCAAAGAACCCCAGATTTTTTTGCGTTGGAGAGGAGCTTAGCTCTGATGGAACGTGAGGTAGGCTGGGTGATCGAAGAAGACCGAATGGGCCCTTACTCCGTTCAGAAAGAAATGCTCGTCAATTGCGTGAGCAAGATTGACGCAATCAACCGCTGTATTGCTGCGCAATCAGCTGGGACACCATTTCTGGAGATGTTGGAAATTTGGAAGGTTCAATAGTTCCAAACTTTCTTGTGCAGAATGCCAATCGTCGATTGGCATGTTGGAATTTGAAACCCTCCAAGTCAACGTGGTAAACAATGAGCTACATCATCCCTCCTTCTACTTCCCTGTTGCCAGCTATTTTTAAACTTAAGCGCAATCTGCCCGTTCCCATGAACTGGTATGGGAAGGATTTGTGTGAGTGACTGATAGCAATGATGAAGTTCCAGCTGGAAATTTTTCCAATCTTCACAGGTCATCACCGAGGGCAACATTTCGTTTAAACAACGCTACAACTCGAACAGGGTTTTTGCCAGCATTCCAATTTCTAGAGGAGGCTCACAAATCTGTTTCACCATTTCACTAGCTTTTCACAAGTGATAACATTGTTGTTTTGGTTTTTAAGTAAATGAATACATAAATAAATACATAAACAAATAGGTAAGTAAGTAACCAGACAAATAAATACATAAATGCATCATTAATTAAAAAACTAAATAAAAAATAACTAAATACAGAATCAAAATTATAGATAAATAAATCAAAACAAATGAATAAATGAATAAAGAAACAAATCCATAGATAAGTAGATAAATAAATAGACATTTGACAGTTGATATGTTTGTATCTAAACCCATCCAGGATTCAGAATTGCAACTGTGCAAATGCCTTCTCAGCAGATCAAGAACCATGGTTGAAACTTCAACATGCGCGGGTATGCTCCTCAGAGGTACTTTGATGGAAAACTTGGAACATTTTCTCTCAAAGGATGCCAGCTGTCCTCCACCTTTTGCGTGATGTTTAGTCCAGCCCCGGCGTGATTCCGAACCGCGGTGATGTTTGCGGAACATTGGTCACGGTTCCAGCAGGGTGTCTCCTGGTAATTCTTCTTAAAGATGAACGGAAGATATGGAACATGTTGCAGAAACAGCGGGATGCTGAATTGGAGCAAAGGATTTCGAATCAGTGCGTCTCCACTTCTGTTGCTGATGCTGATGAAGGATTTCAGAATTCTTGTCCAGTGCGCACGGGTGGACAGCGCACACATTCGCTCGAACCGCCTAGTTTCAACAGAGGTCGTGCCGAACAGATTTTCGACAGCCAGAGAGCTGGCAGATTCTGTTTCCCAGAGGGCTGGCAAATGATATCCTTGACCATCACGCCATGAAGCGGCCTGCTTCAAATAATCTTTTGCGCGGACACCCCACAGGAACAACTTACGCTCGCCCGTTCCAGAAGCTTTTGAAAAGTGACCACACTGGGTCACGCGTCTGGCGGAAGCAAGTCCAGGACCAGGCACAACTCGCAGATGTGAACACAAACTCCGCCTCGGAGCTGAATCCGGATGAATAGGAAACAGATAAGCAGTGTTCTTGATTTGAAAAGTGCTCGTTTTTTGACAGGTGAATGTGCACCTTGCAAACATGATGTAAATTTACAACTCAGTTTCTGGAGCAACGCCAATGCGGTTTTTCTCACGGCCCTTTAAGCTATTTTCTTTAGAGCCGTTAAAACGGTCATTCTCCAAGATCAGTAGTGCCAATATCAGAAAACCAGTTGCTTAATATTTCCAGGATGCGACAACAAAAAGATTTCCTTGGGTCAACTAGTACCAACAGCACGAGGATGGGTGGTGACGTTGGCAGGTCGCCTTCGCGCGCTCGATCTGGTGTATTGGTGCTTGAGCGAGGGGAATTTTTTACGGGATGCTGCAGGAATTTCGAGTTTCGTTTCCAGCAGTTGGGTGCCAATTCATTGTTAGTTGGGTACCTTCAGTGCCACTTAAAGCCCAGTTGCGTGGCAGTTTGTGTCCAGTTGGGCCACTTGGGTGCCAATTGGGTGTCAAGTGGGTGCCAGTTGGGTGCCAGTTGGGTGCCAGCTGGGTGCCGCTTGGGTGCTCCCAATTGGGCGCCAGTTGCGTGCCAGTTTGGTGCCAAATTGGGTTCCGCTTGGGCGCCAGTTGGGTGCCAATTGAGTGCCAATTGCGTGCCAGTTCAGTGCCGCTTGAGTGCGGGTTGGGTGCCGCTTGCGTGTCCGTTGGGTGCCAGTGCGCCAGTTGCGTGCGGTGCCAGTTGGTATACCAGTTGGGGGCCAGTGCCAGTTGGGTGCGAGTTGGGCGCAAATTGGTTGCCAATTGGGTACCAGTTCAGTGCGAGTTGGGTGCCAATTGGGCCAGTTAGATGCCAGTTGGATGCGATTTGGGCGCCATTCGCGTACCAGTTGCGTGCCAGTTCAATGCCATTGTGAGTCGGGCGCTATTTTAGCTTGGTTGCGTGTGTGCCACCATGTGGATCGGCGAATGCGTGTGCAGCGGTTGCTTTTCAATGTTCATGTTTTTGTTAATGCGGCTGCTTCTATTTTTTACAGCGCTTCATATTTCTGGCTTGCCGGTGTTTTTTGATACAAAAAGATGGCCCCGGCGCCCAGTCAAACATGTGCGTGCAAAAAGGCTGTGCAGGTACAGGTAGTGAAGCGCTGGCTGCGCGTCCTGTTCTGCAGGGACGGTTGTGACGTTTCTAATTGAATCGGTTGAGGTTGATGCGCGGTCAGCGCCTGTCGGGCTGTCCCACGCTCCCTCCCAATAGAAAGCGCAGCGACGCGGGCGGTGCTGTTGTGCGGGGCTTGCTTGTCAAATGTTGGCTGGTGTGTCCTGGGTTTATAAATTTTGTCAGAGTTGCTGTAAACCGAAACGATCTATTTAAACGTAAGTTTCATTCAAGCTGAACCTATTTTGTCAGTTTTGGAAAAGTGCTCTGAGATGGAGAGATGCTCGGAGGTGGAGAGGTGTTCTGGAGAGGTGCTCTGAGGTGGAGAGGTGCTCTGAGGGTGAGAGGTGCTCTGAGGTGGAGAAGTATTCTGAGGTGGAGAGGTGCTCTGACGTGAAGAGGTGCTCTGAGCTTAAGGTGGAGAGGTGCTCTGCTGTTCTGAAGTGAAGAGGTGCTCTGAGGTGGAGAGGTGCTTTGAGGTGGGGTGTGGTTCAAATTGCCGACCATGGTTGATATACTTGAACAACCGATGGCTCACCAACAATTTCTTGAATATATAATTTTTTCGAGCGTTATTCAAGCAGCGCACAGTGCGGCGGAATCTTGACCGGCGCTTGCAGACCATGTGAACAAATTGAACAATTTGAATATGTGTCCGTGATGGTTCGCCATGGTGGCTACTTACAATCAATCATTGTAAACATCGCCAAGAACCCCGAGGTACTAATCATGATGTAGATAATGTTGTTTGTTTAACAAATTCAATTCCATTGATGATCATACCGGTGCAGTCAGATTACTTTGCGTTAGTGCTGATGCATATTGGCACGCAGCCTGGAAATGGTAAGTGTGATTGTTACTAAAGTTTAGTACATGTATATATGATCCAGGTTCCTTCAGCCCCCCCCTCCCCCCCAGAGTACCTCCCCTCCCCCTGTGGCGTGGTGGTGGGGAAGTTCAATGGTAGCGGTTCCCCCTGTGATGTGGTGGTGAGGTGGGGGGTGGGGGACGTTGTATGCAACTAGTGCATATATAAGTAGTGTATAGGTACGTAAAGGTAGTGTGCAAGTAGCATTTAGGCGAGTTATGGGTAGAATAAAGGCATTATATAAGTAGCATTTAAGTATTATAGAGGTAGTATGTAGGTAGTAAAAAGGCTAGGTAGTATATAAGCAATATAATAGTCGAAAGAAGTTTAGAAGTCTAACTTCCGACAATATGGACAACTCAGCTAGGGTAGATCGCCTATGCAGATGTGAGAGAGAAGATATGTGCGAAAGATGAGAGTGGGAGCGCGCAAAAATGTTAGGAAAGTCGCGAAATGCTGTCTTTTGCAAGGTTTCGTGCATCATGAGGGTCCAGAAGGGTACCTCGCTAAAGCGGCGGGTGCGGAGCACTGTGGCGGAAGGTGTGTGCAAAAATCGTGAAAAAACCTAGGCGCGAAGCGCGTTTGGAAGTCAAAATCGTAAAAGCATTACATGCTCGGACCACTTTTAGACGATTCCACGTTCAAAATCGTTAAAAAAACCTAGGCGCCGAGCACATTTGGAAGTCAAAATCGTAAAAACACTACATGCTCGGACCACTTTTAGACGATTCCACGTTCAAAATCGTTAAAAAAACCTAGGCGCCGAGCACATTTGGAAGTCAAAATCGTAAAAGCACTACATGCTCGGACCACTTTTGATGACTCATGATTCTCAAAACTGGCACGCTGCCTGCGCGCGAAGCGAATTTTTAAGATAAAATCTTGCACCGAACTAAAAGTTGATTGAAGTTTAGATTGAAATTTTGGCGTGAAGCCCAGATTCAACAGGAAGTTTAGAAGTCTAACTTCCGACAATATGGACAACCCAGCTAGGGTAGATCGCTCATGCAGATATGCGAAAGATAAGATGTGAGAAAGATGAGGCCGCCAGTGCGCGAAATGTGACATGAGATGTGAGATGCTGTGTTTTGGGAAAGATAGATAGACAGATAGATGGATAAATCAGCAGATAGATAGATAAACAGATAGACAGATAGATAGATAGACGAAAGATGGCTAGATAGATAGATGGCTAGACAAAGAGGTAGCCAGATAGATGGACAAGCAGATAGTCAGATCCATGGGTGGCTAGATGCATAGTCAGAGACATAGATGCATCGATGGATGAATAGATGGATAGATAGATGGATAGATAGATAGATAGATAGAATGGCTAGAATAGTTAGATGGAATAGACAGGCAATTGGATAGCCAGATTCAGATGGCTAGATGGGTCGATAGATAGACAGATAGGTAGACGAAACGAGAGTCAGATAGAAAAGTAGATAGATAGTCAGGTAGATAGACAGAAAGATAGACAGATGGACACATAGATGATCAGACAAATAATTCGGTAGATAGATAGACAGATAGATAGATAGGCAGATAAATAGATAGATGGACAGGTAGATAGTTAGATACATAGACAGAAAGATGACGAGATAGATAGTGAGGTAGATAGAAAGACAAGTACATAGGCAGATAGATAAACGAATAGATCATCAGATAGATAGATAGACAGTCAGACAGACAGAAAGAAAACTGATCCACTGATAGAAAGATAGCTAGACAGATAGGCTGCCAGTCAAGTGGCCAGATCGATGCTCACATTGGTAGGAAGTCAGGCCCAAGTGATGTTCAGTTCTCGGATCCCTCGGACAATCAATCGTCGCAACCACAACTGCACACTCCTATAGTGCTCCTATCTTGGAAACTTCCGCCACCGCCTTGTGCGGTACTACTGGTAACAA
>VSDK01014060.1:59914-80658 GCA_009767595.1 Symbiodinium kawagutii
TACTACTACTACTACTACTACTACTACTACTACTACTACTACTACTACTACTACTACTACTGCTACTATTACTGCTACTACTACTACTGCTACTACTATTGCTACTACTATTGCTACTACTACTGCTACTACTGCTGCTGCTACTACTACTACTACTACTACTACTCCTACTCCTACTACTACTACTGCTACTACTACTACTACTGCTACTACTACTGCTACTACTGCTACTATTACTGATAATAATATTTGATAGTAATAATAACAATAATATTTATGTTAATTGGTAAATATCATTGCTATACCAATTGACTATTACCAATCGGTAAGACCATAATTCTTTGCCCAGGCCACCCTGGGAGCACCCGGAAGAGGCGCCGGCTCCACGCGGCACTGCTACGGCACCAGGCGCCGGTTCCTGGCTATGAGCCCGTTACTCACCATGGTTAACAGCTATGAAGCTACTGGAGGGTCATGGTATTCATAGCTGTTCATAGCTGTTCATAGCTGTTCATAGCTGTCAATCATGGTGAGTAAGGGCTCATCTTGAACCGGTGTATGAAGATACTGTTGAGGGTAATGAAGATGGTTTGATGCTATGATTAACAGCTATTCACAGGCATGAATTCGCACTAGGGCTGTAGATGGTAGAGCAATGCTGTCAAATGTTATTAACTAAGCATGATGCCCTCAAAACCCAATACCCTAGTCATTCCCTACAGCGAGTGATTCACTGACCAGACACCGTTCGTTACACGCCCTGAGTTGATATTTATCATTATCGTTGATGGTCAATAGCTGAGTTATGAACTAGGCATCATACCATATTAACCACGTCAGGACAACTCATCAAAAGTATCTACAGTAGTGGTATTATTTGATATTATTCGGCAGGATATTTAAGTATAGTTAGCCATAAACAAATTGTTTACCCACCCCGAAGCATAATTCCCGTCATAGTGTCATCGTTGGCCGCTTGAACACCTTTGGTCTTCAGCCAGATGGGAGGATTGGTTGCAGTGACTGGTGGCCCGTTGCGCCCCTGGTGGCTGCCCCACTCCGGGTGAGCGCCGGTGGCAGGCCCCTGGGTGCAGCATGGCAGCACGGATTTGCCTTACGCGGAGCATTTGGAGCATCACGAGCCCAGGAGCCGGCGACCTAAAGGCCGGTGCATGTCTGGCAGTTGGTGGTATCTTTATGCTGCTTTTTGTGTGGTTTTTCATGATCTTAAGTGGGTTTCTACTATGACACTTGTTGGTTGTAAGTGATAGACCTGTCTGTCTGTTTCTTTCTTTGTTTGTTTGTTTGTTTGTTTGTTTGTTTGTTTGTCTGTCTGTTTGTCTGTTTGTCTGTTTGTCTGTCTGTCGGTCTGTGTATCTATCTATCTATCCTAATCTTAATCTAATTGAAGCGAATCTCATCGAATCTATTCTATTCTAATTCATTCTAACCTATCCGTCTCCTCTTTCTTTTTTTCCTCTCTCTCTCTCTAGACATACCAGTTGGCAGATGATGGAAGTCCTAACAATCACCAGCGATGCTAGAGGATCAAAGGGTATTGGCCGCGGCTCTGATGGGGTCGTCTAAAGGGGGCTGATGATGATGATGATGATGATGATGATGACGATGATGATCTAAAGGCCACCTAGGATTCCCTATTGATGGAGGCTTTGTTGATCCAGGTCATAATCACTTCCAAGACAGGACTAATTAGACGGGATGGAGGAAGAGCGCGAACTTGTCCTTGTATCAAAGTCTGCATGAACATCCGTGATGTATCTCATTTCAAGTCCTTGCTTTTTTGTGCTGATTTGAATTCCGCAAGTCTTTCGAAGACTCTCGGGATTTGAATCGGGATCCCATGGGGGCTCCCTGGCGAAGAGGCGACGAGGACCCCAATTCCGGCACCTTGTCGATGGGTGGGAGAGGCAGCTGCGCCCGCGATCAGAAACCAGGCCATGGGTCCCCTAAGTTCTTTACCGCTTCAATGGTTTGGTGGCCAAAGGCCATCAAAGCCTTCAACCAAATCAGATGGTGGTTTCTCAAAATAGGGGCACCCCTATATATAGATCATCTAATATTAACTAGATATAGTAATGAACCAGCCATTTTTGGGGCTCCCTATTTTGAGAAACCAGAAACCACCAAATGGTTGGTGAAAGGTTGAACTTGTTCCAGGACAGCATCGGTTTCCTTGGCCTGGTTGAAAGTGCACTTGGGGATGGGTCCAACATGGTCCAACATGGTCCAACCTTTCACCAAGACTAGGTGGTGGTCCCGCGTGCTTTGAGCCGTCGTCAACTTATCGAGATAGCCCTGATCGTTTGCACTGCTCTATCCTGAATGGACACACGAGATGTTGGGATGAGGATATCAACAGGATTCTTGAGAACTGACAATCAGATGGGAGATTGTGTTCACAACACAGATCGGCAGCTGTTGAGAGTAGGGATCAGTTGATCAAGGGATATTGGACCATTACAGATGGGATTCACAAGAGTTATTGGCGATATCCCAGGTTAAATTGAAATCATCCATGAATATTAGGGATATAGTGTTTAAAAAATCGCAATAATTGGGAATATTCAATAATATTCAGGCTTTTGACAACGTATTATTTTTTGCTTTGGGTATCTCTGCACAGAATAGGATGGATGGATCTTCGTTCGCCTTTTGGGGCATCTGCTGTAGCTCATCTGACTGTCATTTTTGTTGGTCCAAGGTGTGTCACAAGGAATGAGATGCACAACCTACTGTATGTACCCGTGTAAATGTTGTCGGACTGATGTCATCGCTGGACATGAGGTCTTTGCTCAGAACAATGTTTCCATGGCCTTGTGTGCACATTTCGAAGCACCAGTGGTTTGAAGATTAAAATGCTGTTCATCAACACACTGTATAAAATCTGTCGAAGCGCCTGCAACGGTCGGAACTCTCTTGGGTGAATAGATGGTGACAAACAGGCTTCCAATTGCTTGCGAATGGCACCATGGCCAATAAGTGGTGAGTACACTGGAATTCCAGCGATTTGCCACAAAGGTAATCTGGCTCAGTGGCACAAACGAAGGGGTGCTTGTGGAGCTGAGTTGGCCAGGAGAGTTGGCTTTGTTCGGTGGTTTGATATGCTGGCGATATCGGCGAGAGCAATTTGTTGTTTCGCAACAAATGTTTCATGGCTTCAATGCGATTTAGAGATGATTGGTGTTGATCAACTCTTAAGTTTTCATAGGGGTCGAAACCACCACAAACGTTGATCACCCCCTTGAAAAGACCCCACCAAGCAGTACCTGCACCGTTGCTGATTTCGCCAGCTTCGCCGAGGACACGCTGGCGCTGCCACCGCTTCTCTGGCAATGCCAAGGGCAGGTCGGCGCCGCTCCAGCACCGCCAGTGGACCGCTTCCTCTGACGGAGCCGGGAGCGGCTGGGAAGACGACAACGGTGACTGGGACAATGGGCGAGATACTGAGGATACAACATGATCTGAGGATCATGAAAGAGGATGATTGATGGGGATTATGAATGAGGATGATTAATGGGGATGGGGATGATTAAGGAGGATTATGATATATTATGTATGAAGATAAATGAGGATGGTGATTTGGAATCAACACGTATCAACATAATGCTGACTTATTACCACAACCAACCTCATGATCAATATCGCTCAGGTATGAGATGTTATGTTCGGATGATTGATGATGGTGCTAATGGAATCAGGTTGTTTTTTTACACATTCTGTTTGAAGTCGTTATCAGCCTTTTCTCTGCTCCCAAGGCCAAGGATGACCAGAAAACCCAGCGCCAGCATCACGGCATCTATGCAGAACGCATGTGGCTAGATTCTGGTGCCATCATCGCCAGCCTTGCACGGCGTCCATCGAAAGGATGTCTGTCCTAGGGTGCCGTTCCTGCTCTGAAAATGGAATTCTTTGGAACCACACAACTGATTGTCTATCTGCTACTTGGCCCTGCCTGAGTGACTGATTGACCAAGTTTTGAAAGGCTGTAGTTTGCGAGGGCATACAAGTAGCAGCTAGCAAGCTGTACATATGATCAAAGTGAGGTAGCAACAATGTCTCTCGAGTTTCTGACTTCCTGCCAAAGATGCAGGGTATTTGAAGCTCCAAGCGGGATGCAATGACATTCCTCCCTGCCGAAAGCTAATACCAAAAAAGGGAGTTGTCAGTTCCTGCCTGCAGACACCACCACACCAAGCCTGCTCTTTGTAGTGGACTTGATCGAACTTTGTCTCCTAACTGTTTTGTCATGCTTAGTGCGTTCTATCATTCAAATCCGCGGTCGCTCTCTTTTTCGGGGAGAGAACATGTCAGGGTGGCGTGAAGCTAAGAATTCCGGTGCTGAAGTTCTGCAGGATAGTGGCTTCAAACTCACCAAACCCAGCATCAGATCAGCTTCAACCCCTGGTACTGGATTCTTTCCCAGGAAACAGCAGATCAGATTCATCCATTCATCCATCAGATCAGCTTCAACCCCACCATCCGTTTTCCTCCCTTTGGTATCCCACACTTTGATGGATGGGTGTCCACAATGAAACCGGCGAAAGGGTTGGGTTCTGTCATTATCCATTATTAGCCATTCCTTTATCATCAAACCAGACACAGCTTCGGTCCTGGCGGGTGCACTTGCAGACATGACACCACGATATATGTTTGGAGGGTATGGGTTTGGGTAGCTTCATAATGCCAGGAAGGGTCCTAGGAAGACAACCCAGATTTGTATGTCCATTTACTGTGGTCTCGACCAGGTTTGCCCCGACGGTGTGCCAGGGAACGTCGCTCGGCTGTTGGATCTGAAGGAGTGATAAACAGGTGCTAAGGTGTCAGAATGGTTCTGTTGGAAATGTCAACCCTATTTGTTTGAAGCGTTGTTGAGCTAAAGTTGTTGTGAGTTTCATGAATTTTTGATTGAACTAAATACAATAGAATTCCAGAATACCTGTGAAGTGAGCCTAGTCAACATGTCGGGTGCTACTATGTATGCGAAGCCCAATGATTGCCTGTGGGGTTTGTTGGAGGATGACAGCCTACAGTTTATAGCGAGGATTCTACAGCAATCTCTACTGGGAATCCATGCAGACCGACCGTAGACCCAGGATGTCCCATGCATCTTTGGGAATGTCCAAGCCAGTCGCATCGTCCTGTGAAGTACTAGACATCGCTTCAAAATGCCTCAAATGGGCGAACACCTAAACAATCCTAAATTTAGCATGTGAATCTGTGCATTTTGAGGATAGTAATGCGATGTATTTGGGGTATACCGTATACCAGGATCTTGGCTTGGTTGATTCTTGGGGAAAAAATCACGTTACTGTATTCATTTATGTATGTTTGTGTAACATGTTGCAGCTCCTAGTGTGTGTAGATACACGTGAAAGCTCTGGTTTGCAAACAGGTCCAATATGTTAATAAACAACATACAGCCTGGGATCAGATGAGTTTCCCTGAGAATGGGCAGTTTCTGACTGAGTCTTGCCTGATCTCAGCTTCAGGTATGGTGCCACCGCCTATCGAAAGGCAGGGGGGCTCCAATAGGATGCGGCCAGGGCAAGCCAGCCACAGTTGGGAAAGAATGGCTCACAACTTTACATAACTTTACCCCAACGGTTTCCCGCGTAGCTGTGGCTGGCAGACGCCCAGTGATCATTTAGAGCCAAGGTCATATTGCAGCATGGAAACCGTGTCTTGGTTTTCGGGGCATCCAATTGTTGACAAGCGAAGGGGCGCTCTGGAGAGCAAAGCGTTCGTGTTTTGCCGGACCACAATCCCACAGCCAGGGTGGTTGCATGGAGATTTTCCCCGCGGGTCCCCAGGGTCTATAGAGATAGGACAACAGCACAAACAGCTAACACTCCGACGTTGGATCTGGAAAACCCGTCCCCCAAAACTAATGGTTTCCCGAGCACCGTGAAATCAGTTGACCAAGGGAGTCGGATGCCTCCCATCGAGGCACCGCCACCTGAGGTGCCTGGGAATCAATGCAAAGGCGGCTGGACTCCGCATCTTGTGGAGGCATGGGCGCTGCGATGTCCGACCAGCAGATGGTGCATCATTGATATGTGGAAATGGCCGGCAATGGCTATGGAGTGTATACCAGCAAGTCATGCACTTATGACATGGGTACAAGTATGATATGGCTATTACTTATGATATCTGATGATTATGGAGTAGCAACACCCCACTGATGTGAGTGGATGTCACTAGGTATGGAGTGTTCAACATAACCATGTCAAGTCATAACTGGCACGGCTGGCTCCAAGTGGTCAGAAGAAGTAGGACCTGTGGAACCTCGTCATTTCGCCGCGCCGTTGCAGCCGTGCTTCAAAAGGCTTGGGGAGCTCCTTCGCAGCCCGAGGCAGTTCCATAATTTCACTCATTTTTTGGGGCTTTTAGGGGATTCAGCATTCCGCCACTGAAAAACTTGTAACACAGCAAACTGCAAGCATGGATGAAATATGATGAAATGGTATCAAGAAATTGGCCTTGACAGTAAATATCCAAAGTTCTAGGGACTTCAATCGGTGGAAGCTATGACTTTGAGAAGTGGTCCCTGTCCCAGACGGCACAATCGCAAACGGGACCCATGGATACCCACGGTGCTTTATCCGATAGCAGTAACGAATTGGCTATCTGAAACCATGGACACCAAATCCTCCTACTTCTCAGTAAGCCATGATAAGCCATATGAACATGCTTCATAATATATACATCATAAATACACATATACATACGTATACATATATGTATCTATGATATATCTATGATATATCTATATATCTATCTATATTTACATATCTATATATCTATTTGTATATATCTATATCTATAGAAATCCATACATGCTGTCGGAAGGCCCCCCTAAGACTGAGGGTTTCCGGCCCTCCAAACGATAGCATCATGGCCTCCACCGCGGCGCTGTGTGCCCCGTGGTGCCGCCTCCACGTCCGCGTCCGCCGCTGGCCATGCCTCGGCGGGCAGCGGTCCCTGCTGCTGGGGGCCCAGTTGGCCTTGAGCCAAACGCAACGACAGTGGGCGGACAAGGCCATCGAAGGCGCGCGGCAAGGGCCGCAGGTTCCGTGGTGCTTAGATGGTGAGATCAATGGATGTGTGCCAGCCATAGGGTAACCAATAGGCCAGTAGCAAAAATGATGATTTTTATTGGGAAACCATAAATGGGTGAGATGATGATTAGATTATGGTGTGGTGTTGGATAGTTGATGTTTAGAGATGATGGTTCATGTTGCTTCAAGAGATATCAACAGATGAGAAAGTTGTTCAACTTGCTGCAGTTTGTTGGCTGTTGATCATATTACTTGGTACACTGGCCCCTGAAATGCGCTACACTAGCTGCTCAAAGGTTGATCCGCTAGTCATTTCAGTGGCTCTTTGATCATTGGCCTTTAGCTACTACCTCAGGAAGCTTCAGTAAACACTTGATGTGAACACTCTTGTCTCTTGAGGTTGTCTTGATGTACCCTTTGGCTGATCTGGGGAACGACCATCAGATTTGTTTCGCGTTAGTTGCGGGTGACCTCCAGAACAGACATTCTTAAGTCGCGCAAGGAAGTTCTTGGTTTTTCAGGGTTGATGATGATGATTCCCAAAATGAATCTAAACGTTTGATGATAGCCAGCAGTGGTTGTTGAATCTTAGTCTTAGCTACCAATGGTTAATGAATCTTCATGATAAATATGTAAGACTGGTGGCTATTAATGGTCATGGCTAACATGTCAATCATGGTAAACGCTCCACTGGTCAAGAATGATGGTCCATTCATGAACGGTCGACCATGATAATTAATGGCGTATCTGTATAACTTTGATTTGATTGATCAATGGTTACTAAGCTAAACTTGACAATTCATGGTTCATGAGTTCAATAACCAACTGGCTGTGGGTCAAAACCCCGTACCCCTTGTTCCCCTATCATTAACCATTGTTTTCCCTATAGTTTTGTTGGTAAATCCTCCATTAGTTGGTTGGTTGATAAATTGACCCTTACCCAACTATCAACAGTTATCAACGGTGAATGACGCTTCACCGTAAACGCTGGGCAGGTGAGCCCCTGACTGCCGAGCACTGGGTAGATCTGGCAGAGGCTGCGCTGGCGAAGGCTGCACAGCTACCCAGCCAGGAGCATTTCGATGGACATGGATAGTATGGTTGGTTGGCTATGGGTCAATATTAATCAACCAACCAATGGTTAATGGTTAATAATGGGGTATAATAACTAACAATAGTAGGGGATATAAGGGATATGACACCAGCTATATATTGGCTATGGGTCAAGCAGTTAATCAACCAATTTCATGGGGGATAATGACCAGCAATCATAGGGAAAACGAGCTGGTTAATGATGGGGGAACCAGGGGTACAGGGTTTTGACCCACAGCCCGTTCAGCTGCTGAACAAAACTGCTGGTTGTCAGTTGATGAACTGCTGATAGTTGATAGTTGATGTATGATAGCTGGTTGATAATGATGCTTCATCAATGGAAACTAGTGATGATAGTTGATGAATGGTCAATGGTTCAGCTGCTGAACTGAACTAGGTCAAACATGTTCCAACTATCCACAGTGGCTGAGATTTTTGGCTGAACCCTGAACGGTTTTCACGAAAACTGAGGAGTGAGTGATGATTGCAAGCCATTGACTTTCGACTTTTTTGGTCAGCCTTGGCTGCAGAATTCTCCGAGACATCAAGGCAACTTTCAATAGATGGTTCCGACATGTCCCGATCTAAAACCTCCCCTCTTCCTATTACTAAACCCTCTTCAATATGAAAACTATAGTCCAAGGGAGAAGAGCTTATACAATTCGTCTTTTATTAGATTCTTGAGCATCTCCAGGATCTGTGCCCAAAAGCACTGGCTGTAGTGCAGCCTGTGAAGTGGTCAATATCCCGGGTGTTTTGTGAGTGGCTCGTACCATCTGGCAGGGACAAGACATGATCGTTGATTGTACCACAGTGCAACTGCCTAGCTGATGTTCCCATTGTGGCAGTTGGATTTCCCATTGTGGCAGTTGGATGCACTTGGTAACTATGGTAGTCTCACCATCGTGACAAGTCCCATCCGTTAAGTCGCAAGTGGTATAATATAAGTGCGTGTTTCTCAAATCACAGTACCCCCAAATCATCAAGTTTATGAACCGTCAATAGTAATAACCCAACCATTTTGGGGCTACCCCCATTTTAAGAAACCACCACTTATACCCTCTGGTAAACTAACATAGCAATGGAAAATCCACCATAAATGGATGATTTCCCAGGGTTTTTCCTACCAAAATGGTGGGTTTTCCAGCCGGCCATGTTACTTTACCAAAGGGTAAACCATCCATCTAATGATCAACCACTAATGAACAACAATTAATGATCAAGCTAACTACCATGGCTATCCATATCCATGGCTTACAAATGAATCATTAGATGGCTAACCACCAGTACTAGATGGCCCCTACCGGGGGGAGCACCCTCCATGGCTAAGCACCACTACTAGAGGGTGCTCCCCCGTAACCTGGCCGTTTTTCGGCAGGACGTGCTGGCCATCCTGGGTGCCATGGATCGGCAGAACGCCGAGGACCTCAGCGTGACGCTGGCTTTGGCGGCGAGGCGAGCGGTGGTTAACAGCAGGCGATGGGTCAAGCAGTGGACCATCCATGGCTTATAATGACCAATCAAATTATAGGGAAAACAATGGTTGATGATGGTTAAGAATGACGGTGATTAATAGTGACAGTGAGAGTTTATAATTTGTTCACCACCGCTCTTGCTGTAACTGTTGGAATGAGCAGTTAATGATGGTGGTTAATAATGATGGTAGATGATGGTGGTTGATAATGATAATGATGATGGTTAATGATGATGGTTAATGATAGTGGAATATTTTTTTCCAGGTTTGCCTCTTAATCCCAAGCAGCTCAGACTTGGGGATACCAGTTGTGAGCATCTGCGTACAACTAGCACCAATGGACTGTACATGACTAGCACCAATGGTGGTGAACAGCAGTTAATGATGGTGGTCAATAATGATGAATGATTGGCTAATGATGATGGTCAATGATAATATATTTCATTAATAGTTTGATGATAGTGGTTGATAATGATGGTAGATAATGGTGGTTGATAATGATAATGATGGTTAATAATGATGATAATGGTTGATACTGATGGTTAATGATGGTGGTTAATGATAATGGTTAGCAACAAAGATTGATAGCAATGGTTGATAGTAATGGTTCGTAGTACTTATTGGTAGTCATGGTTGATAGTCGATTAGCTGATAGAATGATTGATAATGGCTGATAATGATAGCTAGAAATGGAAAATCACCATATTTCAGTGAGAAACCCTGCAAAAATAGCGAACAACAATGGTGTTTAGGGTCAAGACTAGGGGATGATAGTTGATTAGCTGGTGGTCTTGAAAGATAGGCAGTAATAGTTGATAATGCTTGAAAGTCGATAGTGGTTGATAAGCACGGTCAATACTGGTGAATTGCCATGGCTAACAATGGTCGAGACTGGTTGATCATAGTTAATCATGAGTATGAAATTGTCAAGACTGGCTGATGATGATTGGTACTCATTGTTAAGTAGTAATGGTAAGAAGGGAAGGATAAGTAAACAGAGAAGAAGCAATTGCGGCCATGGGTCCATTCCCGGTACCGCGCACATTGGGTAGACAAACAGCCCAATGGCTGCAGACTACTGTTTGTTGAATGATATGCACCGGAGATCAAGAACCCAGCCATGTTTATTAAGTCTTGAGTCATTCGTAAGTGGTACCCTAACTATCCAAAATGATCATTTTGAGCACTTATAGACTATCCGTGCATCAAACAAGCGACAGAAGGGAGGCATGCAGCAACAAAAGCACATTGGGGACCTAGCAACCAAGATCTTGAAGCACATGATCAAGAAACTTGGGCACATTGGGCCGACAGTTGGTGGATAATTTTCGAGAGATTTGAGCTGACGCCGCGTCACCTGAAGGCTGACAGTGCTGGCGCCAAGCATGACACTAGAGGAGACGCTGGACGTGTTGTGGATGCATTTAGAGCAACGGATCTTGTGCAGCAGCGATGATTGCTATAAACAGCAAGTATAGTCATTAGCTGTCTAGCAGCTGAACACCATGTAGGGAGAATATGTATTATATATAAATGAGTATATATATATATGTAATGTATAGACATGATTTGCATATTGATATCTATAGTGGAAGGCTATTCATGGATCAATGGCGACCCGTTGGGGGTGCACCCAAAGTACCATAATATCATGATCTTGAGAAAGCGAACCAGCAGTGTTTCCTGCCCAACAGTTTATAGGCACATCTGTCGGTGGAACCCCTTTAAATGGACGGCTTCCCACCCAACCCGGCAGCTTATGTGGTCCCGGGCGTACCCTTTGTTTGATACCCATACTTTAGCTGGTTTTAGCCAGAATGCTGGAACGTTTTGCAGGCAATGATCACAGTTCACCATGGAGCTTAGAATTTGTCAGCCAGTGGAAGGCCGTGGTGGTGGGGCCCCCCCATCCATTGATGGGGATCACAGGCAAGACCAGGATACGCCATTTGGTAATATTGTCCGTTGTACACCTGGGTTGAACGGCTTCAAAGATGGGTACCAAAATCGGACTCCAAGAGCTAGAACCATGCCACACCTACATATCCCACTTCTAGTTCCACGATGTGCCCTGATTTTCCATGGATTTCCCACAACTTTTGACCTCCAAGATATGCGTCCTGACATGTCGCTGACCTCCGGCTGCGGGGCTGTCAGCCGAAAGTCGCTGGCCCTCCCAGGCATGGCAGCTGTTGATGCGCCAGCCACCCGCAGTGAAGAAGAAGCTGACGATCACAAGGGCCCTGGACGAGCTGGAGCTGCACTTAGGGCAGCTGGGCGCAATGCTGGGTGCCAAGCTGATGTTGGACACCCCCTGTGGCCTACTGAACCCACGTGATGCCAGGAAGCATACACGGAATGGTTGTCTTTGTTGGTAGTAATGACCCGAAGCCAGCGAAGCAGCGACTAGTCATGTACCACCTTCGATTTGTGAACGCTGGAAGTTCGGTCTGTGCACTGGTTCAAAGATCTATCTATCCTACGTTCAGAGATTTGTGAGTTAATTGCCCTTTCCTGGCGGCTTGCCCATAGTGGGACATTCAACGGGAAAGCAGTTCTAACTTGGGCTACTGCGCCCTGAGGAAATAATATCCAAGGAAACATCAGAATCAACGAAGCTGGAGGTCGCAACTGTCAGCTATGACACCCCATTTCAAAGTTCTTGAGCAGCTACACTGAACTCATTGATCACCCTGACCACTTCCACCCCAGGCCCTTCCCAGCCCCCAGGCTGCCACCCAGCGCTCCCAGGCAGTGCTCCTTGAGCTCCAGCGGTTTGATCCAAGCCATGGGACGTCTGGCGGAGAGCGCAAGCAGCGAGCGCCCGCGCCGGGAGCTCTTGCAGCGCTTGGCGCGGGTGGCACTGGAGCTGCGGGGCTTGGGATATCAGGAGCTGGTGCCTGGGCGGCAGCATGTCATGGCATGCAACTGGGTGGTTGAACCATGTTGAACCTTGGGGAAATCTAGGGTAGGACTTGGGGGAAGACAATGAGTTGGAAGAAAATGAGTTCGTTGGAGTTCGTGAGATCATCCGAATTTTCCAAGGAAACATGGTGGAATCTCCACCAGGATCGCCGATTGATGGTGGAAATTCAGGGATCTAAGGCTAAGGAGGAGTCTGAAGAGTCTAAGGAAAGGCCTCACCCTGAAACTGCCCAGGTCGCCATTGAAGCGTACTTCGAGGCACTGGGAGGGCTGCTTGGACATCAAGATGGGTGAGCCCTGGCGGATGGCGGACCAAAGTAGTGATGTTCGGGGTCTGATCATGTCAAGCATTGAATTTTGGGATTGAACATCTGCTTCGTGCAATTTTCGGATACATTTGCTATTGTAATTTGAGTTGGTCATGTAATAATAACTATGCTGGCAGTAGTAGCAGGATTGACATAGATCCCATTACTATCAAACTGTTCTGTCTTTTGGAGTACTACGTGACCTGCTATCTAACGATATGTATACTGTTCAGATGGCACATTGCAGCACAAAGGTCACGAAGGTGGCTGCTTCACCTGCCAGCGGAATTCCTGTGTTGAGCCACTTCTCATTACTCTGTGCCCACGAGCCAGCCATCATAAGCCTCACAATCTGACGGCTTGGCAGCTGGAGATTTGTCTGGGGGCCTCAGGTTGCAAGAGCCATTGGATGAGCTGCTGCGGCAGCGGAAAGTCTTGTTTCTCAAAGAGGTGGGGCCAGGAGTCGAGTCTGGTCAAGGTTGCGGCTGTGATGTCACCAGAATCTCCAAGCTATTTGGGTCATGGAAGATGTGGGATTGGTAGCGTTGTAGGTTGGTACAAGTTGGTGCCCCACGCTTCCCAGTATGATCCTCGTTTCCCGGAAGTGATGTCCCTTTTGTACGGCTCCTGCACCACGCCTTTGTGAAAGACGAGCAGAACAGTCATCAACTTGGGATAAGATGTGGACAAGTACTTCGCCAAGTGGACGTCCAGTCACATCAAGCAACCAACATATAAGTGCAGGGCCCAGTAGGGCCAATAGCAAGTAAATATGAAGAATCTCATATACAAATACATCCATGGAGAAAGACAAACACACATCTACTATATAACAGATCAAGTTGAGTTTTTTGTTGTGCCCAAGATCTCCTCATTCTTGCTGCAAATGTCCTATTGAAACTGTCATTAAAAACTGTTGCACCCCACAGTCCAAGATCAGACCAAGAATGCAATAACCTGCAGCCGGCCATGCAGTGCACCATGTCGAAGCAGAGAAAGCTTCTAGTTTACCTGTTTGTGAATGTGCTTTTGCTACGATACTTTGTGCGCTGGTCGAATGGTTTTGTTTTGGGAGCCAACGGCCAGCAAGGCGGAAATCACATATGTCTGAAGTCCAGCCTTGGGAACTTTGCTATGGGCCTTCAACAAAGGATCGGTTTCCAACAAGGACGACGCGAAAAACCAACGCGGCTTCCGATTGACTTTGCAAGAAAATCAAAGCGATCAGACTCGGAACTTTGGCCAGAGATGTTTGACTGGGTGAAGAGCACTGGTATGGATACCTCAGATATTCAAGTCAAAGTTACTGCCACTGAGGATCTTGCCAAAGGAGAGCTGGGTTTGGTCACAAATGCGCCGCTGTTGGCGGGCGATATTTTGGCCTGGGCACCAACTTCACTGCTTTTGAACAAGGGCAAGGCAGTTGATCTTTGGGGATCCTTGGTCGAAGATTTGTCGGACAGACTTGCTCTGATTCTCTTGTTAGTTCGAGAACGCTTCTTGCAAGGGGACGCGTCCAAGTGGCACGTCTACATGCAAAGGTTGCCCGAGTTCGATGGTGATGTCTCTGGCCCTAGTTTTCTTTGGTCTGAGGAGGAGATATCCTTGCTACAGGGAAGTGATGGTCATGGTGCAGCTTTGGCCATGTATAACACCATTGTTGACGAATATGAATGGCTGGCCGCAAACCTTTTCGAGAAGCATCCAGATGTTTTTCCTTCCGAGACCTTCGATTTCAAGAACTATTTGTGGGGTGCTGCAAATGTGGCCTCCAGGGCCTACGGTGATGACCCTTCAGGAACCAACCTGTGCATCGCACCACTAGTGGATTTCTTGAATCACAAAGCTGGTGCTTTGCAGCTCACCCGCTTTGGCAACGGCATTGTTGCATATGCACACAAAAATTATGATGCTGGCGAGCAGGTCTGGGTCAGTTATGGGGGAAAGAGCAACGCCGAGCTCTTGTCCCAGTATGGTTTCGTTGATCCGGACAATTCTCAGGAGGCAGTCTATATCAGAATCGGAACACATTTGCCTGTAGATTCCAATGCGAAGTTGGAACTCATTAGTCAGTTGCTTGACGAGCAAGACCCTGCTTCTGCCATCTTTCGCATTTCTCGGAAGCCCCGTGAGTGGGAACCCAAACTCATGCCAGTTCTGAGAATCCTTTCGGCAAAAGAAGATGAATTACCCAAGAAAGCAGAAGAGATGATTCCTCGACAGGATCCAAATCTGGAAGTATCAGCCTACCAATTACTACAGCAAGGCTTGAAAGTGCGAGAGAACGAGTACCCGGCCTCCCTGGAAGAGGACAAGAAACAGCTGGAGAAGCTTGAGAAGGAACCCCCGGTCAATGCCATTGGCGATCGACTCACATTGGCCTTAAGATTACGGATCTCGGAACAAGAGCTGCTGGAACTGGTCTCAGCATATGCGAGTGAGCAGGTGTTGCGAGCCAAGGCATAAGACCGAAAAGGGATCGCAAAAGGGGCCGGCTTCAGTTGCTCAACACTGCTGCCTTGGGATCAGGACCGGTTGCTTCAATAACATCATGTAAAAGATGATTGAAACATACAAGAGCTTTGTACGATTAACAAAGCAGACCCAATCATACACACATATTATATTGATTATATGCATGTAAATGTAAATACGACTATAAAGTTTTAACTACTGATGCAACTTAGAGGTAGCAGATGATAGCAGCATATAACACTAACCGCACACTTCACAGAATTTCCTCCCCAAAAGGACCCTCCAAATCCCATCAGCACGGCTGTGGGAGGCCCCACTTCCAGCGCTCTTGAGAGCTCTAGAGCTGGAGCCCAGCCACGAAGTGAATCCCTCCGCGAGTCCTTTGTTGGAAGCCTTCCTTCGAAGGCTCGAGGCCTTGGGCGACGCGCCTTGCCGCAACCCGTGGAATCCATGGATCTCAGGGATCTGCTTCTGGATGTGCGCCCTGAAGCTCAAAATTCAGAATCTAGACCTTTCCAATACAGAAAGCAATTTAACATCATTTTTGACAAGACCAACCGAAACAATTTCTTGGAGTGTGCTGAAATTTCCCCACATCACCAGCACCGCCACCGCCACATCCACCAGACCAGCCCCATGACATCACCAGCCCCAAGGACAGCTGTCGCGCCTTCGCGGATCCCTTCCTTTGCTTCGAGGTGCTGCTGCGCCGGGAGCGGCTTCCCAGCAGCTTCCTCCATGCCCTGAGCGCCTGGACGCGCCGCAACGTGACGCGGACCGGAGACGGCGGCGTTACCGTCGTCACGGCGCAACGGCTCTGTGGCTCGGTGGATCAGGTGGTCAGTGGAGTGGTGACCGGGGGGCATGGATCTTGGGGCAACTCATGGATCGGGTGGAAGTTTTCAGAGGCGAAAATGGTGGATTTATGTGGTTTTGTGTCGATTTTTTGATGGTTTATGTGGATGATTGATGGATTTTTACTGTATTTGATGGTTGATGGTGGATTTTTTAATTCTGTCTCAGTGGTTTTGTGATTTGTACATCGAACTTGTGAAATTGTTCATTAATGTTCATTATAGATATTATGTATCCATGTACGAAATGGCATGATTTCATATCAACTGAAGATATCTAAACATGATTGAAACACAAAAATGGATAGGTATCGCAATAGCATGATGGCTCTAGAGTGCTGTTATGTGTTGTTTCTGGCCACACAGGCTGGAACAGATACTGGCATATGGGCACAGAATGGCATATTATGCTAAGACTGTGCAGGCAGGAACTGAATCGGATGTTCAACGGGGCACTAGGGTTTTTGGACCAACACCACGGTCTTGTTTTCAATGCTCTCCGTAGAAACTCCTTTTTGGGCTGGTGAACAAGCAAGCACCATTACATAACCATGATTGATTGCTCGTTTTTGATCAGTTTTCTCTGCTACTATACTGTATATTACTCTATAGTTACAAGCGATGAACCATTACTATACACTTCCGATATTTTCCAATTAGAAACCTACAATTAATAAGGATAATAATTCATTCAATTCTGCATTGTTCTTTCTTTTATACCCATTTGTATTTGTATTGTCCATTCTCAAGCATTGTCAGCCGTGACAAATCCAAATACTTATCAGCATTTATCAGCCATTCTTCAGCACCCGTATCTGTAACCCTTGTCCACGATATCCCCGCCATTCTGAACCATTGTCAGCCATCATTCATTAGCCATCATCGCTTGACGATTCTGACCCCTTGTTAGCGAGTTTTCTGACCCAGGTGCTCTGGATGACGCGGTGGCACAGCGCGGCTTTATGTCACGAGAATCTTGTAACAAGCTGTGATGGGGTCAATGATAGTTTTGCTCATCAATCTGCTTGTCCGGATGAGGATTTGCCCAGTTGATTTGTTGGTGGGGTACAAAGATTGGAATCCTGTTCCACAGCTGATTGCTTCAATCAGCACAGCCAAACTGGTAAGATCATGTGGTAATAAGTGGGGTATGCGGTTTCTACCAGCTGCCTTGTGTGGATAATTGACCGACCCCAACCTGTTTTGATAGTTAGCTGGCAACTCACAACAGCGCAGCCGCTGCCCCAATTGTCCTCGCATCATGACCCTGACAAGAGTACGTAGTTCAAGATGAAAGTGGCTACGACCCTAGCAAGAGATGAGCATGAGATGATGACTGATTTTGCTACGGAAGAGTATGAGGATGATGACAGCCATGCTGCTGCTGATGGCACTGCTGGTGATCTCCGGTGACTCGGTACATCCAACGCTGCAAGGAAAACGTGGACGCCGCGATCCGCAGCTTCCTGGCTTTCCGACATGTCGCGAGAGAAACAGCTGCGCTGCGGGTTGATTCAGCTGGCGGTGATTCAGCGGTGCTTAAAGACTTTAGGGGAAAACCGAAAGGGGATTCAGATGACATATTTGGATATATTTGGATGATTCATATCATGAACTATCATATATATTCATATATAGTCAAACTTTTGGTTTAATATACTACAATCGATTCATAAACTGGATGATTTTGGGGTTTCCCTATTTTGAAACCAAATATTTCAAGGCTATACTGCGAGATGGTTGATATATCATACTCGTAATGCAGCCTTGAAATATTGAGGCTTTTTGAACTCTTCAAATCGATTTATATTGAGAGTCTCTATGTCCTTCCGATTGATATGACATACCTCTTCATATGTTTGATATGTCACATCGATTCAGTATGTCCTTCCTAACCTGTTCAGCGCTCATCACTGCAGTGATTCCTTTTCATCACAAGAGGTCTGCACGGAACTCCTCTCGTCAGCATGTCAAGGTGATGGCCAATGGGGATGGCTCACCACAGGGCAGGGTAATAAGATAGGCACTTTCCAGAAATGGGTCGCAAATGAAGCCATTCCAACTTGTCTATTTTTCTTCAACGTACAGATTGAGGCTTTAGGCCAGTCATTTGGTGGTACTCGTACCACCATTTCAGGAAAGACCATGAACCCAGGTGCTCTGGACTGAATCGGGTGAAAAGGATGATCGAACTTCTGCGCACCAAGCGCATGACATCAGATTCTTGCATTATCCTACGCATGTAAATGCACACCCACATACACACGCACACACCGTTGCATCAACAATTGATTGTACACTATTACTACCGAAATTAATTATTGATTATGAGTTATCAACGATTATCTGACGGTGTTGATTACATACATATCTACAGTATCCATCTGACATAAACGGAAAAAAATGATTGTGTGAAGAAAAAGGTGAGCAAGGACGGTTTGCCTCAGCTGAGTTTCATTGGCCGGGAGTGTGAAGAAAAAGGTGAGCAAGGACGGTTTGCCTCAGCTTAGAATTTCATTGGCCGGGAGTGTGAAGAAAAAGGTGAGCAAGGACGGTTTGCTTCAGCTGAGAATTTCATTGGCCAGGAGTGTGAAGAAAAAGGTGAGCAAGGACGGTTTGCAGCGGCTGAAAATTTCTTTGGCCGGCATTCCGAATTCGGAGCGTCGATCCATTTTGACTGTCATTCTCAATCTTTGATCCGTGATTCTCGATTGCGGTCCTTGACCTGTTTTTTTTGGCAGTCATCGGTGCTTGTCAAAATGCAAATGGGCGTTTCTTTTCATGATGATAGAAATGCCATTTTGATTCGGAACTTCCATCGTTCCATCCTTCATGCTGCGCCCATCTTGAAAAATGGTTTTCACACCTGCTTTGCTGCCAGAACATCCCCAGTAGATTTTACGGTTGGAGCTAGAGGTTGCTCCGCATTTGCGGGAAGCAAACAGGAAGAGAGATGAAAAACATATAGTTGTGAAGAAAAGGTGAGCAAGTCCATCGCAGCTGACGTTTGATTGATTTTCATCTGATCAGAAAACCATTGACCAAGGCATGATGCATCATGCAGGTCTGAGGAAAAGACAAGGACAAGGTGAAAAGTCAAACCGAAAGTCAATTATGTGTCATTGCATATTGGGCTCCACGCCCGCGGCAAACAAACAGCAGATGAAAACATATAGCTGTGAAGAAAAAGGTGAGCAAGCCCGGTAACGTCGGACATTTGTTTCTGCCTGATCAAACAAACCATTCACCAAGGCATGTTGCATGATACAGGCCTGAGGAAAATGACAACGACAAGAAATGACAGAACAAGAAATAATCTGTGTCATTTGATCTTGCTTTATGCAGGTTCTGTGTTCAGCAAGAAATGGGATTTTGGAATCGGTAGAGCTCAAGAACAATTTTGGTCTTTTTACTACACATTGTTTGCGTTAACGCAATTCAAACCTTCATTTGCCAGCTTGCCATGGCAAATTCTCGCCAAGGTGTATCCGCAGGGAAAAAAGGTTTCTTGAAGAATGCAGCTTTGTGAGTGTTTATGTTGTAAGCGTTAGGGTCGCCGAAGCTCTTTGTTTGCACGTGCGGACCTATTCGGCTCTCCAAACAGTCCCGTTTTTTTCTTAATGGACAGTGTGTAAATCCGGAAAGAATATGAAGACACGCGCTCATTGATCCAACACGTGCCCTGCTAATTTCGGCCCAAAGTCAGCGCCTGAAGCAAGTTAAGCTACCGTGTGTCCGTCTCGCCGGGTCCTCAAGTTTTATTCTCTTTAGTGCTCCGCAAAAGCATTTCTTCGTATGAGGTCAACCTGCAGCCCACGATTCTGACACACTTGACACCTTACTTAGGTTTTTGTCGCGTGCGCAAGAATGACACGGCTCAGCCGGGCGCTGAAAAAATTCAAACGTACCAGTTCGAGTAAATACGTGACCGTGTCTCCCCAGGCCTCTCCCTCGTGGTCCTGGTGGCGGTGGCGGTGGCCGGTGTTCGTTGAGCCCTCAAAAATTAATTGTTTGAATATCCGAAAAACCTGACATAATGAAAGAATGACACCTACGAAATAGTCCAGTCTCAAAAAAATGTTCCTCAGGCTTTGAGCACGGCCTCGGAGTCTCGTCTGCAGAAATAAGTTTGTTCCAAACATTAATGAGAGATGATGTCGGTCTGGTGTAGGACATAGACAACATTGGGCCTGATGTGAGCAACAATTTGTCACTTGGTTCGATAGGAGAACAAGAATCTTTTCAACTTTTTTCTGTTTGACCAAACACAGAACGAATTTTAGCTCTTAGCAATTACGGCGCATAGCGCCGTTTTGATTTGGTGCGGTTTGTGTTTAGTTTTTTTTCTATTCGAAAATGATTCAATGCAGAGATTCCCCACCTGTCAGGTGAGGGTTGTTAGATTTTATCTGAGCTGACTTCTCCTCCTCCTCCTCCTCCTCCTTCTCCTTCTCCTTCTCCTCCTCCTCGCCGGACCTCAACCACGAGCCTCCACGCCGAGTGTCTGCTGCCGGACCTCAACCGCGGCCATCCACGC